>CM045765.1:64976147-65289035 GCA_025200525.1 Camellia lanceoleosa
AATTCATGAATTACTCATGAAAAAGGATCTAAATATATGTGAATTAAAATATCAATGGAGGCTAATATAATTATATAAAAAATGTAGGACTTATTATATTTTTTTCTAAGGAAAATGAGTGCAATTTACCCCTTCTCCCCCCCCCCCCCTTACATTTTAGGTGAATCTATATTACAAACGTTATGCACAAGTAAGATCCTTCACAGGAAAGCCTATGGTGTGCACCGTTTTAGTGGTGCATACCATATGCACCATCTTAAGAATGCATACCATAAATTACTATAACTCTATTACAAAATTTTGTAACATCATAAAATGTGCAATTTTGTCATAAATTAGTGTAACAAAATGTCTGAAATTTTGTGGTTCGTGTTACAAAAGTTTATGGCTTGGATACAACATCTTTTGTTACGCCAATTTGAGGTGAGATTATGCATTTTATGATTGATGTTATGAAATTTTATGATAAAATTATATTAATTTACGATAAGATGTGTATGACATACACCCCTAAAGAGATGGACTCCATAAGGTTTCCATTCATGTTCAAGCTCAAAATATATTAACTTATTCCTATTAATTTGTTAGATATGATAGATCTTATATTATATGTATAAATTCACTAGTTCTGTGGATTAAGAGTTGAATTTTTTTTTAGTTAAATTCATTTGGTAGATTTTATTTCCTCCTTGTTAATTAGGTTTTTATAAAATAAAGAAGTTGGCCAAGTGATATTTGTGTCCTATGATAGTGAGAAAGTTATTTAAAATTAAAATCGATAAAACGACGATAATTCTTTTATTGTAACTGAATTTATTATAAATAACTAACATCTTATTGTTTACCTGCAAAAATTCCCCACAACCTTGCTGGTTCCAACCAACTTATGTACAAGAAAGTAATTATGTCATTAATGATTCCACAAAGTTGTTTCGTTAGTGTTTTCCGTTGAGTAATTATATATACCACCAATTTATCTCCTTCCTTCATTTTTCTCATTATACCTTTTATAAAATTAATTTTTTTTTTTTTGCCAATCCTTATCCCTACCAATTTTTTCTCTCTTTACACCCTCAACTTTTTCAAACCCTAATCTCACGATTACCATCACCACCGCCCTCCTCCCCCATCGACCACTACTTCTTCCACTTCTAGCCAGTTCTACCCCACTATGGTAACTAGGAGTGGACAAATATTGGGCCGGGCTGGGCCGGGTTCAAGTTATCACTATATAATAAGAGATTTTGTATCTACTCAAGTCTGACCTGGTCCTTATATTGGGCTTTTATATATGCCCATGCCCAATGTAAAAAATAATTATAAATCCCAAACCCACATCATGCTATATGTTAAAAAAATTAAATCATTCCATAATTAAATTCAATCACACATTATATTTCTTAAATAAATATATTGATATCATTATAAATTGAAAGATTTTGTGTATAAATTGAAGATTTTTAAATAAATTCAATCACCCATCACTATAAATGTGAGTTTTATTAAAATCAACAAAGATAAAATCTAAATACCAACAAAAAATATATATTTTAATGTACTCTAAATTAATAAATAATTAATTAATAATAGTTGCTGGGCTAGGTTAGGTTGAAAGTAAAAATTGCAAGCCCAGCCCATTAATATTTTGGGTTGAAAATGTTAACCAGTCCAGCCTTATGAGTTAAAACAATCTTCCCAAACCCTAGAAAAATAAGGCTGAGTAGGGCGGGCTAATGGGCCGATGTCCACCTGACAACCTTCTGTCTATCTATGACCTACCCAGCAAGCTTGCATCCACCACCTTCGCAAACCTTTATGACGACCGGCCCACCGCTATCACAGCCTCCCATGATCGTTGATCCACCGCCATTGCAGCCCTTACTTGTGTGAGCTGCCACTATTGCAACCCTAGCCATCGCGATTGCAACCCACCTACTTCAACATCGTCGTCACCACCCTTGTAGCTCCTGTTTTGCGACCCACCAATATCATAACTTACCTCCATCGTGATCCCCTCACCCTCTGCGATTTGTATTTTTAGATCTAGGATTTTAAGAAGGAGGATAAAGAAGAAGAAGAAGAAGAAGAAGAAGGGAAAGAATACAAATATTTAGTTGGGACGTCACTGGGAGAGAGAAAATGAGGCTAGGGGTGGTGGTGAAAAGCCAAGGGGAAGACAGCGATGGATGATAGTAAATGGTGCTCCGGTGGAGATGGAAAGGGTGAGTGGAAGAGAAATTGGGTTTCATCTTTTTAGATTTGAGGGCATTTTGGTAATTTTAATTATGGATAAAAATGTAATAAAAAAAAGTAAAAAGTTAAGGGTTTAATGAGCTTTAAGTACAATTATCCTTTCCTATGTGATCAAAATTATTTTATTTGGTTAATTTTGTAATTATTTGTAAATTTATAAAATTATTGATGACATGTTCAAATTTTAAATTTATGAAGAGAAAAAAAATGTAAAAATATAGGAAAATAAAGTTAAGCTTTATTTGGGTTTTGAAAATACCAAATATATTGGGCCTTTTTTTGTGTATAAAGGACATCCTAATTTATTTTGCTTCATAAATTCCTTATGGAGGAGGCTCGTTCTTCAACAAGTACAGAGTATAATTTTCCATTTTTTCTGGACAATGTTGCCCTTCCATATATATCTTACGGATTTGAATGAAATCTCTATTAGCGCGAAAGTTTTATTCCTTCACAAACAAATCTCATCTTTCTTTATTGATCTGTCTGAGATTTTGGTCGAGTTCTCACTTTTCTTCATTGATCTATTTGAGATTTTGAGAGTGTAAGAGTTTTGATCAAGTTTAAAGGTACATTCCATAGTTTTCCGATTTTCTAGAGCTTCGTTGCATCAACTGTGTCAAAGTTAATCGACTTTTTCATAGTTTTATTGCATCATTGTTGAAGTTGGATCACTTGCTTTCGATCAGTTATTGGATCTCTAGCTTCGATCACTTGCTTAGAGTTGAAGCTTTGATAAGTTAATTTTGATTGTTTGAGTTCGATAAGGGTTTTTTTTTTCCCCCTTTCTTTTTTATTTGTTTTGTTATATGTGATTTGTGATATTACTTTGTTTTAGTTTGATAGAATGATAATAAAATTTTACTCTAGTAGTGTGTCTTTTTGTGATTTGTTTTTGAACTGTGCTCATTGTGGTAGCTCTTCATAATAAATACTCTATTTTTTTATTGAAGACCTGTTCATAGAATGACAATAAAATTTTGCTCTAGTGTTGTGTGCTTCTGTGATTTGTTTTTGAACTCGTAGTGAATATATGTTTCTTAATTGATTGACAATAAAATTTTACTCTGATTATTCATAAAATTGACAAAATTTTTTTACTGTCCATAGATTGTATAATTATAATCTAACATTTGTAGTTGTTTATTAATAGTACAATTTTACTGTTATATATCATGCAGTTTTGAAAAATGGGTTCCATCTCTTGCATTCAAGGGTTTTAGACATTGTCGTCTTCTATTGTTTATTGATGATACTTTCCTAAAGGGCAAATATAAGAGCACATTGTTATCAACTACAGTGAAGGACGGTGATCAAGGTATATTGTCAATGTCTAACAAAGTACAATTTTACATAATTTCATAGTAACATTTTACTTATTTTCAAAGTAAATACTTACTTTTAATTATAGTAATATTTTATTGTTTTATTTTTCTGGCCTTTTGTGTACTATTTGTAAAATGTTATCTCTTTTAGGTTTTTTTTTTCCCCTCTCTCTCTTGCAATGGGTATTGTCGATACAGAGACTACATATAGTTGTGCATGATCTTGTTGTCTTTCATCTGATTTGTAAGAAATCGCCCAATAGGCCAAGAAAGAATAGAATTCCATCTAGGGGTGAGAACATAAGACAAGTATAGTGTGGTAGATGCAAGAAGTATGGTCATCACAGGAAGACTTGTAAGGAGATATTGTCATAAAAGACATTATTGTTTTATAATAAAAGTATGAAAATAATGTAGTACTTTTGCAATAACAGTCTATTTTTACTGTGTTTGTTGAATGGTTTGTCTATCCAATTTTTCTAAATTGCTTTGTAGTTCAATTTGACACTTTAATAATTTTTTTTTTTTGTAACGTTTTTGATTAGTTTCATGTAAAAGAATTTATAATGGAGTTTGTTCAGTAGAAGTGAAGGTTTTGAGTAAAATTTTATTCTAAAAGACAATAAAATTTTACTATCTTTTAGAGTAAAATTTTACTTTGAAAGATAGTAAAATGTTACTATCAAACACGGTATAGGTTTTGTATGAGTTCCATTGGAAAACATATCCAACCTGTATCAACATATCCAGTCGAGCCAAGTCATTGAAAGAAAAAAAAAATTTGCTTCAAATAATCTCAACCACATATACCAACAATACAAAATACCATATATTATCAAGATGCACAAATATAACCTGTATTATTATATTCCATCCATAACAATGTTCGTTCTTTAGTCAAAACAACATTTTGATAATATTATCATCACCAAATGAAAGTCAAATTTACAAAAACTAATAGGCCCATCATGTACTATCTATTACTATTTTAACATTCTTTCATGTACAGAAAGCAAAAATGCGGTCGTCATTCACAAAAGATGCGAAAAACTAATTTTCAAAAGTTGTCCATATCGTGTATAAAATAAAGTAAAAACACTTCTTGATGTCATTGACATCGTTCCTACAATCTTATTGCGTGTCTAAAGTTTTTTTTGCTATTGTATTGTTTCTCATTCCGTGATTTTGGAGCATCATTCAAAAATGCATGCACTAATGATGCTTTGAAATTGTCAATTTCGTCCCTGTCCATCGACTTTGTAATAGGCTCGTTATTTGTGATTTGACACATGATATAACAAACAAGAATTCCACAGTCAACACTGTCAATAGAAGTCAAGATCTTTTTTAGATTTACTCAAATTTGGAAACTATCAATTCAACTATGTACTGGCGTGAAATACGTACAATGTGGGGCATTGTTGTAACAGTAAAACTTTACTCTGATTGAAAGTAAAATTTTACTTTAAAAATCATATAGTACTCTAATTTACTTTAGTCATATAAGGCATGAACACAAGACGATAACCAAAAAATAGGGGCTCCATTAACTACGAACGAAACCTTAGAATATGAACTAAACCCTAGCATATCTGAAGAATACGAAGCAAACTCTCTTAATGAATCTACAATATCAATGTGACATGATTATAGACTCCATATATTGAAGGATGATGAATTTGTCTTATGTTTCAATTTCGTAAAAATGTATGAAACTCAAAATTGAGCAAAGATGATAGAAGATGAAATCCTCTAATACCTACATCTGAGAGTTCAATATATGAATGTTTCTACAAAGGAGATGATTTTACCTACTATTCATCGTTTGGACTAAACTCCCAAGACCCAGTGATATCACATATAGATTAGACCAAAAAAAAATTACAGTGATCTAGAAAACTCTATAAGGCGGAATTAGGGTTTATACCTTCGAGATTATTTAGTTTGATCTCGTTTAAATCACAAACAGAAGATTGTAGTTGATGAATTTCGAACTCAGTTGCACTATGATCTTCTACCATATTCCTTCTTTATGTTTGATCACGAACTGAGTGTGGGCTTAGAAACGTGAACTTCCTCGCTCGCTCTCTAAACCCAAAAAATTATTTCTTTTTAGAGAGCTACAAGAACGCATATATATGGGCTACGACAGGGACCATTATCAGTAGATTAGGATTATGACTCCATATGGAATTAGGAAAACTTAATTCATCTTGAATTATAATTCCTAATTTCATAAATTATAATTCATACCACTAAAGAATTAGAATTGCACTTCCATATTAATCTCCAAATTATATTTCGAACTTTACATTATTAAATGCTTATTTACCTCCCCACGTTAAGATTACTAATACCCGTCAATTAATAAATTACTAACAATCAAATTTAATCGACTTCTTAATATTTCCTTGAGACCTTCCACTTAACTTATTTGATAAGTTGGATACAAAATCCACTTGCAGGGTTTGACATAATTAAAACTTATAAGGTAAATCAATCCCTAAACTAGGACATGAATTCTGTCAATAATCAATATCCACCATGCACATAAAGTGATCACACAACTCACTGAGCTTATTGACCCATAAAGAATGTTACTCTTTTATGAATCAAAATGACCAACACTAAATCCAAGTGATTATTAATTATTTTCAGATTAAGAGCATAAGCACTCATAATAACTATGGGATATAAATTATCTCTTCTAATCAATACATGAACAATTATCCTAAGACGGTCTTGTTCAATACACAAAGCGTACTAGCAAAATGAGTACTGTTTCCTATAGTGAAGATAGACCTTGTAACGCCCCGAAGTAATTAACATTGACCCATTACATAACAGTGTTACCATAGATCAACAATCTCATATCTTCCATTTATTATAGTTTTGATTGTTACAAAAGATGGCATATGTGATATACATTCACAAATCCTAGATTCTGAATCTATAACATATGACATGGATACAACAAAAAAGGAAATTAAAAATCAAATAAGGAAATGCCCTAATGACGTACAACTTTCCAAGACAATGCTCGGTTACAACAAAATGAGTTTAAACTCAATACAAGTAAAGCTTAAGGCTTGAACAAAATATTTACATCAAGAAACAAAAAGTAAAGCCTTAAGCTTCGAATCCTCCCAAGCAATGTCCTTGGCGGAGGCATATCATCAGCACCTGAAAGTTTTTTTTTTTCCAATATAGTGTGAGCCAAAGCCTAGTAGGAATACTCTAACATAGTATATAGCAAAATCATGAGGTGCATGCATGCGTATGCTCTTTTTCAAACATTCATTGTTTTCCATCTCAAAACAATGCAATGCCAGATTACATATCAATTCATGAAAATAATGCTTTTTAATACAAAAAACAGGGTAGTTGTCACAACCCAAACCCGTTCCTAAGGGTTTAGCATCGTAACCGGCCAGTAATTCGCGATTACCATAGACAGGCTTAATAGTAATCACAATTATACAATAAGAGGGACCGGCAGAAGCCTGTATATAATAACATATAATGTCCAAAGAGCCGTGAGGACTTACATGAACAAGCAACTTAGATATATACCGATAATCACTAAGTCCAAGTTCAAACATATATATAAACATGTCATAACTTAGGGAATTAAATCCCAATAACAAAACGGTCAAAACAAAAGTTTGGATCAAAACGTCATAACACATGATCATAACCACAAACGACAAGGTGAAAACACTCAAAAGCCTTGACACGTGTCGGCTCGGAACCTCGCAGTAAGGTGCAGTAGTTCGCTTAACAAAATAGGGTTTGGGTCGACACTGTTAAGACCAATCCAGTGCTAGATCACCTACATACATATAATAAATAGTGAGCTAAAGCCCAGTGAACAACAAATGTGTAAAGGGTTTACAAATGACGTCCTTATAACAATTAAAACAATTGATTTCAGTAATGAATCAGTTCAATAAGCAATAGTCATATAATTCAGTGTCATATGAAATCATTGTAGTCATACGTAGTACATTCCATAACATACAATACAGAAGGTCTTAAAGACCGAACAGTCAGTTGATGGCCATCAATACAGTAACAGTAGTTCCAGAGATTGGAACTGACAGAGATCTCTGTAACAGTAGCAGCAATAGTAATAGTAATACTAACAGTAGCAGTAATAGTTGCTACAGATGCCACGAGTACAGTTTACAAAATATGACAATCATTCATCCAATAAACAGCATCATTTCAGAAAATAGTACATTTAATTAATCAGAAAATAATTACAATTGAACATAGTTTTACAACATTTTTACTCATAGTAGGCTCCTTGAGACATGCACTAAAAATGCACTAATGGTGCGGCATCCGACCTAAACAAACAAATTCAAGCACAACAACTCAATACATAATTTATTCATTTAACCGGTTCTATTCAGTTCGTTGTTTACTTAATCGGTTTCCATTCGTTCGGTTCTAACTTTTGTTCTATACTTTCTCCGTGCTCATCAAATGCAATGCACATGAAAAACGTTGAAAAACGTTTTAAAACTATGCAAATAGAGGCCATGAAGGTGAAAAAGTGGAGCGAAAAACAAAACCGAGTCTGCCCAAAGGACCGTACGTGCGAGGGTACTGGCCACACGTGCGGGACCATCACCACACGTGCCTCCTGTACGTGTATTTATTTTAGTATGCACCTTAAACCTGCCCTGTTTTCCGCATGCGCGGGGCTCTAGGTCGCACATGTGGTGTTGCTCAAAACAGTCCAAAAATTGCTCTTCATTTTGACATTCTCTTTCCCAAGTTGCATAGATACCACCATGATTTTGCCAATCCACTTTCACTAACGGAATTTCTTTGTTTCTCAACTTCTTGATCCGTTGGTTTAGAATTTGAATGGGCTGCTCTTCACAAGTATAGTCATCACTCAACACCATGTGGGTCGGCTCAATAACATGAAAAGGATCCCAGAGATAATCCTGTAACATCGATACATTAAAGACATTATGCATATGTTCCATTTTGGGAGGAAGTGCTACCTAATATGCCACTGGATTAATCTTTTCAATAATTTCATACGGCCTAACATACCGTGGTGCTAGCTTGCTCTTGGCTCCAAAGCGAGTTTTCCCTTTCATTGGTGTCACCTTAATTAAAACATGATCACATACTTCATAATCCCTATCTCGCCTTCGAATTTCTGCGTAACTTTTTTTGTTGGTTTTGTGCAGTTTTCAATCGTTGCTAAATTAACTTCACATTTTCCGTTGTTTCATGCACAATTTCAAGCCCAAGCAAAGGCCCATCTCCAACTTCTGCCCAGCAAATAGGTGATCGACACTTTTTGCCATATAAAGCCTTGAAAGGCGCCATGCCAATACTTGAATGGAAACTATTGTTATAAGCAAATTCAACAAAAGGCAAATGAGTTTCCCAATTTCCTTGAAAATCAAATACACATATACGCAACATATCCTCAAGAGTTTGGATTGTTCTTTCTGATTGGCCATTAGTTTGCGAATGATATGCACTGCTCAGTCTCAGTTCAGTACCCAATGCCTTTTGCAAGCTTTGCCAAAATCTCGATGTGAATTTCGAGTCCCTATAAAAAACAATCGACACTAGCACTCCATGCAATCTAACACTCCCATTAATGTAAATTGTAGCCAACTTATCTGCATTATAAATTGTTTTGACAGGTAAGAAATGAGCAAATTTAGTCAAACGGTCAACAATAACCCAAATTGAATCCATACCTCTATTGGAGTGAGGTAGTCCAACAATGAAATCCATAGTGATGTACTTCCATTTCCACTCCGGTATTGGCAGTGGTTGGAGCAATCCAACAGGTTTTTGATGCTCGACTTTGACTTGTTGGCAATGTAAACGCTATACAAATTCAGCAATTTTCTTTTTCATTCCCGGCGACCAGAAATTTAGCTTCAAATCTTGGTACATTTTTGTATTACCTGGATGGATAAAAAATTTTGAACTGTGGACTTCTTGCATAACTCGCTTCTTCAAATCATTATCATTCGGTACACACAATCAGCCTTGAAATTTCAACATACAATTTTCAAAAAGAAAATCTGTCATCAGTTTGAATTCCTGTTCATCAATAATCTTCTTCAAAAATTCATCTTGTTGTTGCTTTTCTTTAATTTCTTCAAGTATTACTGATTGTGCAAAGATAGCAACTAAAATCCCGCCTTGTTCTTGTAGGATAATTTCAACTTCAAATTTCTTAAGGTCTTGTAGTAATTCTCTTTGCCCAGTAAGGAATTAAGCCAAATTCCCAATTGTAACGCCCTCAAAATATAACCCATTAAATATAAAACATGACATGCATTATTTAAAAGAAGACAATCTATTATACTAACCATCAGAGTATTACGAAATAAAACATAATAATAAGTGCCCTACGGGCTTACATCTTGCCAAGCCAACACTTGGACACAAATCCATGAGTTCTAACTTGTAGCACTTCCGCGGGGGACCTCGCGCTACAGTTCGGACTCCCTTTTGTGTCGCGGT
This sequence comes from Camellia lanceoleosa, assembly GCA_025200525.1. Lineage (NCBI taxonomy): Eukaryota > Viridiplantae > Streptophyta > Magnoliopsida > Ericales > Theaceae > Camellia > Camellia lanceoleosa. The sequence goes on from CM045765.1 coordinate 64,986,242, forward strand.
TCTAAATCTGAACCAAAGAGTCCAAATCCGGCAAATCGTGTGAGAAAACAGATTTTGAAAAGTAGTGCCAAACATGGACTGCTTTGCCAGATTACAGAGTCGCCACCTAAATATTTTATTTTTGGGAAATTTAGGAAACCCTGACTCGGTGCCGAAGGCCACATGTCCGTCATCACCAAAGTGGTCTTGGCTCGGGAGCTTGGGTACGATCGGAAGGTCATTTATGAGCATTCTTTCGCCTCGTTCAAGACCGCCTCTACTAACCGTGATATCCGCTTTTGAAAACTTTATGCGTTCTTATTCCGGTTATTTAACCTAGAATTACTATGTGATGCGACAACACAAAAGTATAGACTAGATCGCCTAACTTGGAAATAAACATTGCATATCCGCTTTTGTCTCGAAAAACGTGTTGTTTTCTTTTTGCCACCGCAAGTAGACTAAAATGCGGATTTCAATGAGTCGCTCCATTTCAGTGCAATCCAACCTCCACCCACAGTGCATCCAAACAGCTTTATCTCACATAAGCACTTAGTCGATGGTAAGCATACCGTCATGGCAACACTTACACGCGGTATGCTAAAGCATAAAAGCTCACCTCAGACTCCGTACAAAACAAGAAACTAGTTAGCAAAACAATGCATGACTTAGTTCATGTTAAATGACTAATGCAACACTGCAAGAATGCAAGCTTAGACAGCTCGGCTATCCTAAGCATGGCATATGAAATGCTATCACATAGCACGATTCAATTTTGGAATTTGAAAATTGCGATGCGCTTTGTATGGTGTACCGAGCCCGGTGCATGTAAACAAATGCATGGATGCACGCTGCATTGCATAAGGTATGCTAATTTAAAATGCCCTAATCTACCACCAAAGCGGTAAATAAAAGGGTTAGAAAGAAGTGGGGTTGGAAGACACGCACCACACTCACCCACACTTATTACATTTTTGCCCTCACTCGGAGGGACCGAATAAATAAATAATACAGACCGAAGAATAAATGAATAAATAAATTATTACAAATTTCTAAGTACTGAAATTAAAGCATCTAAGTGAAATGAAATGGGGCCTCGGCCCTGCCTTGGGATGCGCGAATGATGCATGTCCGATGCCCGCCTTGCCCGAAAAGCCCACACCTTGGCACTACTGTCTCTGTTTTTACTGCTCTGCCTCTCCAAAAAAAATCTCAAAACTTCAGAATACCTTCCAAGAGGCCTGAAATGATCCACCGGCTGGGCAGTGTAGTCATCGGCTTCTTCCAGTGGCCACCGACTGCACTTGGTAATTATCGGCACAAAAATAGTCTTTGGTCGGCACTATTTTCGCCGGTCGGCATAAAATTCTGCAGACCGACAGATGATGCAAAGAAGACAGACAACAATGCGTAGGCATGGTTTTTGGGCAATGTGAGCATGTCCAACACCTCCTATCATGTTTAGGGACTCAAGGGGGTGTGGCTCTTGGTTCTAGGGCTATCAATTGTGCACTTGATGCATGATAGCCTAAGGAACCAAGATTGCTCATTTTAATGTAAATATGCATGCAACACAACAAATGAATACTAAGTCCCTATCATGTGGAAATCAAGGGCCTTAGTGACCAAGGATTGAGGTGAGTTACACCACTTGAAATGTGAACTTCCCTCAATCCTAGGCTTGGCTTGACAACCCCAAACCAAGCTATGAGATGCAAGTATGCAAGCAAGGCTCAAATGCAATGCAAGCTATCATGTTAAGCATGCAAAGAGCTAAAGTATGTAGGATACAAATGGCATGCAAGATGGGCCAATTAGCATGGAACTAACAAGCATACATTCAAGGCTATATTGACCAAGCAAGCAACAATCATGAAATAAACATGCAACAATGGACTTAAGCCATAGAGGGCAGCCCTCAAACTCCCAAAAACAGTGGCAAAACAAGCCTCACAACATGATGAAGATGCCACACAAGCATGCTATTCAATGGGCCCAAGTCTAGGACACCAAAGAGAGTAATTTGACATCATTCATACAACCACTCATGACATGCATTCAACAAACAAAAACAGATTTTAAGCATGTGGAATGACACCCAAATCCCCCCATGGCACCCCCAAAATGCACCAAACATGAAAGCATGCACAACGTCTACTTTAAAAGCATTCAAGAGCATATCTTTAAAAACATGAACTAAGCCACGTATGCCAACATGCAAACATGACTAATGGACTGAAATGAGATCTAATATGATGCCAAATCACTAGATCAAAACAAGTCAATCATGTTAGAACTCCATGGAAGCAAAGTTTACAAGCCTAAAATGCAAAACATGCACATCAAGCATACCAAGGGTGTCCAAACAAAGGCTCACAGCCCTATTACATGGCAAATAGATGCTTATATCCTCATGAAACCAAGCTAAAATATGCAAGAATCAAGGCTCAAAGCATGACACTACCTATAAGCATGAAAGAGCATTCTAAAGCCAACATGGAAAGCGCATAAGAGGCCATGAAATCAACTAAAAACAGAGAGGTCACACATGACCTAAAACACACAATAAAGCTCAAATGAAAGCTAAGGAGAGCATGCATGCATGTTATGCTATGAGCCAAATACAAAGGCAAATAAAGGACCAAGGGGAGAGGGTGTCCCCCTATATGAGGCTCGAAAATATCATCCTCACCATCGAAAACCCACCGGTTTTCAAGTGGTGAGAATATTGAAGAACACCAAAACAAGGAGGCCTAAGAAAAAGGCACCAAAATGGCCAAACAAGGCTTAAAGTAATGAGGCTTAACTCAAACCATAAAATGACCTTAAAGAAGGTTCAAGAACAAGTAAAAACAAGACTTTTTATGTTAAACACAAGCTCAAAAACTCAAAGCAAAGAGGGTAAAAAGTAGTTGCAAGAATGGGGAAACTAAAGTGAAAAGCTCACCCTTGAAGATCCAATGAAGAACAGTGGTCCAGCCTCTTCAAATGAACAAAACCAGTCCAAAATCACTCAAAACAAACCTCCAAGTCTCCCAATCTCGGAGCTAGGTGTAATAGTGTGTGTAATGGTGCAAAAGTGAGGTAAAACACACTATTTGGGCCCTAGAACACACACACAAGAGGAGAGAGAGGGAGATATAGATATATATGTATATATGAGCTCTGGTTTTTTGTCTCAAAAGTCTCTAACCCTGATCAAAGAGGAAGAGCTCCTCTCTTATAGGCAAAGAATGCTTACAAGCTAAGCAAAACAAAGCCTCATCCCTCCATACACGTGTATGGAGGAGAGCAACCAGCTTTACAGCTGTGAGAAAATATCTCATAAAGCAATCAGACAAGGTTTCGGCAAGAAAGAGTGCCAAATGTCAAAATTTGGAGCCGGCCGGCACAAAATAGTGCCGGTCGGCACAATAAAGTGCCGATGGACAAATAAGCCAGCCGATGGTCTTCAAGACAATGGCAGGTGTAGGATGCCTCACAAGGCATTCCCCACCTTCCCAAGGCAAAACACAAGTGTTTGGTGCAAAATCAAACACAAACGGTCGAGTTTGGAGGTCCTGAGGCAGGGCGCGCGCAGCCGAGAACTCCGAACTCCAAACGAACACAAACATGGATAATCACCGAAAGTGTTCCACGGTGACGCCCAAGTCTTAAGGGTGGTCAAAAATGGGGTGTCTACAGTTGCTCCTCTTTGACAGAACTCGGAAGTCATAACAATGATGGGAGTGAATGTCAAAGCCCAGAGACGACCCATTTTTGACAAGGCCGAAGACTTGGACAAACATGCATGACAAACAAAGATATGCGCCCGAAGGCAGGGGCAAAATGCAACTGAAAATGCAAGAAGCCGAGCATAACTTATGATCATGCAAAGAGAGTTGTAATGAAGCACACATGCGACAGTTATAAGCTAGCATACACCAGACTACACTACAATGCAGAAAGGATGTAAGAGAATTATGCAATTCTCCATACGTCTCACTCGGAGGATACAATACTGGCGGCTCGTCTGTGCAGTTACCTCAAATGAGCCGTACATACAATATCGCGGCTCGCAAAGAAAGTAAACTTAACAGTATGGTATTGTTAGCAACATGCAAATTACCCGATTGAGGTGTGTGGCGATGCGACGTGTATAGGCAGCTGTAATTGAACACATGTGAGTAAAGCAGAGCACGCATTCAATGCAATGTGTATAGAGAAAATTGAACACATATCAGTAAAGCATAGCACGGATACAATGCAATGTGTATACTAGGGACTTGCACACATATAAGTAAAGCAAAGCACGCATACAATGCAATGTGTATAGTGAAAATTGAACACATATCAAGAAAGCACGATACAATGCAATGTGTATAGTGAAAATTGAACACATATCAAGAAAGCAAAGCACGATACAATGCAATGTGTATAGAGAAGATTGAACACATATCAGTAAAGCAAAGCACGCATACAATGCAATGTGTATAGAAAATTGAACACATATCAGTAAAGCAAAGCACGCATGCAATGCAATGTGTATAGAAAATTGAACACATATCAGTAAAGCAAAGCACGCATACAATGCAATGTGTATAGGAGGAACTTGAAATTGAACATAGTAAAACATGATGTTGAAATGCGACGCATCGCAACACAAAGATAATTGAAACAATTTCTTTTGAAATTTACGAGACGTAAAAGGATACGAGAAGGGACATCCTTCGCGTGTTCTGAGCATCGCTCACAAAAGTTGTAGTACGAGGTCAACTCGAAGCTCCGCTTATATTCTGAAGGTGCCATTTCTTGGACTGCCTTAAGCGATGAAGATACTAAATCACATGACTGACCCGAACAAGGGCGCAAAAGGTGCGATGGCCGAAAGGAGGAGGTTCCCAATGTCAAACTCAAAGACTCGCTACCTTCGTTATTTTCTTGCTTTACTTTCCTTTTTACTAGGAGTTTAAGCACATTGCACTGCCTTAGGTAGGTTTTATCTCTCAAAATCGTGTGTTTTTGCAAAACATATGATGGAGATGAAACAACTATTTGTTCAAAAGGTATTGCATTTGCATGTTCTATGCATCGCATCGCAAGGTTTCACACTACAATGCGATCAAATCAAACTCGTGGTTTATGAAAACAAAGCATCGTGATCGTAATAATCGTAGTAAACCAACTACAACTCGATAAGCAAATCAAAGACTCGACAGACTAGCCAAATGCGAGCACAACTTGCTAGACACATCAAAGACTTAGAGTGAGTGACATACAACTCGATAAGCAAATATACAACAACTCGATAAACAAATACGCGCGACTCAACGGGAATCAATCACCGGAGAGTGCTGGGAGTGGTGTAATTCCCCAAGATTCAGCATGGAAAGCTTAGAAAACACATGGGGAAGACCATCGACTGGACACAAGGACCATCGGCCGGGGAGGATGGTCATCGGCACTTAATCCAGTATCTGGCATAAAATTCCAGCCGGTCGGCACTATTTAATGCCGGTCGGCTGTAGACTGTCTGCACCAGCAGAATATTGACATGTGTCCTCCACTCAACCTTATCCTCTACAAAAGATCTTAGCCTCGTGGTCTTCTTCATTTCCACACTGATTGACTCCAAATGGAGGAATTTCTTGCTCAAAATCTCGCAACTTGATTAACAACTTGATGGCCTAAAAGTCAATTTCCTGACTTTCAAGATAAACGCACTATTCACTTTTGCGCCGCACCCCGCTGCATTTTCCGCTCCTCCATGCCGCTGCAAGGTTCTCGAACCCAGAACGCATGTCTTTAGCTATAGCGGCAAGAAGTGTGTCCCACTTTCAAGATTTCCAAGCTCTAATGGAATCTGCAATGAGGAAATCCTACCCCAATTTCGCTTTTGGCCATGCTCAAGCCTTAGGACAAATGTGTGGGCTCAATACCCGATGCTCGTTTCTCGATTTGTGACGGGACTCTAGACATTCCGAGTTTGGTCTGCTTTTTCTCGAGATCGGTGATCGTGGCGACCATCATCGGGTAAGGCTTTCGCGCACGCCTCCGCCTATGTATGCTATCTCATTTTTCGCTCGCTCGGTTCCGGAGGATCCAAAGGTCCGCTGATTGAAGTTGCCAAAGGCTTGAAGGAGGGCAAAGCCGCATTGCCATGGTCCCGGCCGAGACACCGCTGGCTTAGACGCCTTTTATCGCTCGGAGACGATCGAGATTAGCAGGAGTCCATTATTACCGCAGTAAGGTTTCCCACCCTATCTCACTTTTTATGTTTGCTCACATCACTCGGCCTCGTGCCTGCTTTTTTCTCACAAAAACCCCTTTCTTACTTTTTTCTCTCATCGCATTTCTCTCTATTCTTTATTCTCTCATTTTTTATCCCTCCCTGTGTGGTTAATGGATAAACCAAGGTTGTGGACTCTTGCTCAAAGATATTCAGCACAAGGTTATTTCTTCAGTGCAACGCCTAGTTGACGCTTGATGGGAGTTGGTGGTTTGAGTGGATGTGCGCTTTGTCCGCAGATCGCATTGCTTGGCGGTGCCCATGGCTCAATCTCCCAATGATGAGTTATAGTATGACCCGTCACCGGGATCCAGCTTGATTGGCTTGACTCATCGTGGTTTTCTACTTCCCATTCCAGATCTCGCGCCAGCTTTGGTCATGATCGACTTGTTCACGGAAGGATAGAGTACCCGGCATTCCTAACCCGAGGCACACAATGTCTGCAGATGCCACAAAGATGGAGGACGAGAGAACTCTGCCCCGCCTCCCACTTTCGCTTGTACTTTGTCCGATGAGTGCTTGGATTGGCTTAATGAAGAGGCACAGAGGGGCCCACTTTGGCATCAGAGGCTTCACCAGCCTGGAGGGGGCGCAGGACATTTGACTTGACCATGCCCCATTTATTACATTTTATTAGTACTTTTCAAGTTTTCTTTATGAATGTAATAAAAGCAACTTCGATTGTATGCAAGAGCAAGAGAACTCTATTTGAAATCAATGAAATTGAAGGTTGTGGTAATCAAAAAGTTTCCGCTTTTGGTCCGTAAATGGTCTTAGTTGTAAAAAGATTTATTTGAACAAAGTCAACTTTTATCAAAACTTTTCAAAACCATTTTCGATATGGATCAGAACTGGACACGCCTGAAATTTGTCACTGAGATGCACCACCCCGGATTCCTGCAATTGGAAAATTGCCCCTAGTTTCAATAGTACCGCGGCACTGCATGGCAACGGAAAGTTGCCCCTAGTCTGAATAGCACTGCACCGGAGATTGCGATGAATGCTGATGGACAAAGATGACCAAGATGATCAAATAGACAAAGCCGACGGGGAAAATGTTTATGGTCAACTTCGTGATGAAGTCGCCACGATCCCAAGGATGGGAATCAAGCTCACGAGTTCAGCTTGGGTTCACTCGAGTATTTTCACCTCCTTTTGCGCCTAACTTTTGCCAAGGCCGCCTTTTATGCGGGTTTTCAACCTTATGAGCTCGGTTTTTATATTTTCTAATTTTTCGTGCTCAATTTTGCCTAGGTCGCCTTCCGGTTTTCGCCTAGCGAGCCTCTCGGGTGATATTTCTTCACTTATCCATGTTGATCGGTTGGGAGAACTCTAGGCCATCTAGGTCCATCGTAAAACCACAGCTCCACCGACCATATAGACTTGATGATATAGGGACCCGTCCCAATTAGGTCTCGAACTTGCCCTTGGGTCGTGGATGGGAGCTCGGTTGTCCTTGAGCACCAAATCTCCTTCCTTCAAATTCTCGGACTTAACCTTCTTGTTGAAAGTCCGGCGATTCTCATACCGATAACCTTGGACATGGTATGTGCTTTTCAAATTTCTTTCATCAAAGAGCATAAGTTCCTCGAACCTACTCACGCTAATCATTTATCTCGACACTCACCAAAGACTCAAGAACGATTTAACCTCAATCTCAATCGGTAGAACGGCTTCCATCCCATAGACCAAATAAGGAGTTGCTCCATTGAAGTTCTAATTGAAGTCCCAGAGTCCCCACGAGCTTAATGGCAACTTGTCCGCCACCCGATAGGTTTCTACCATCTTCTCGCAGATGTGTTTGATGTTCTTGTTGGCGCCTCAATCGCTCCGTTGGTCTCATGTCGATACGTGGATGACTTGTGAAAAGCCACCTTATACTTCTCCAAAGAAATCAATCACCTCTTTCTTGAAATGAGAACCGTTGTCCAAAATGATCTCGTCGACTCCATAACGGCAGAGATAATGTTGTTTCGATAAACTTCGCGACATGCGAAGCCTTCAACATCGTGATAGGACTAGGCCTCACCCACTTTGTAAAGTAATCTATTGCTACTAAGATATACTCATGCCCATTTGATTCTTCGGTAACAGCCCGATCACATCGATTCCCCAAACCGAGAACGCCATGGTGATGTCATGTTGTATAACTTTGATGGCGGATGTTCATATGGTTTGCATGAATCGCATTTGTGGCATCGCCAACAAAACCAATACAATCTTTCTCCATGGTAGACCAAGAGTAGCCTTGTCTCGAGGATCTTTCGTACAAAGATCACCCCGCTCATATGTGCCCCACATTCTCCTCCATGGATGGCCTCCATCAGCGCCGATTCTTCACCTTCCACACACCTTGTGCATTCCCAGATGACCTCTTGTACAATTTACCCCGCAGATGATAAACCCAATGTACCATTCTTCTCGATTGTTCTTTGTCTTTGGCATTTGCCCCTAGTGGATATGCCTCCTTTCCAGAAATTCCATATGTCATGATACCAAGGGTTGTTATCCCGCACTTCTTCTATGGCGTAGATTGACTCATATGTCCGCGCAAACTTTTGATCAATGATTATCGGACGATCCGGATTCCCGACGGATGTCTATCATGGAAGATAGAGTTGCTAGCTAATCTGCAAACCTGTTGTTCTCTCTTACTAGGTGAGTGAAACTTAGCTTTTCAAACCGAGGAATTAACAAATCCAAGGTCTGGTGGTATATTATCATCTTTTCCTCCTTCACTTTCCAATCTCCTTTCGCCTGAGACACAACCAGGTTCGAATCTCCAATGACGTCCAATCGCTTTGCCCCTAGTTCTAGGGCGCTTCCAAACCGCAATACAAGCCTCATACTCGCCTCATTGTTCGAGACTTTGAACTGCTTGAATGCTAAAGGGATACGGAGTCGCCGGGCGCTATCAAGAATACCCCTATCCCATAGCCGTATTGATTCGACGCCCGCCAAAGTACATCGCCCAAGTTTCATCTTCGGCGCAGTGATAGCTTCGCTCGAATAGGTACTCAACCGCTTCATCCCTTCAACCGGTGGTCGGCAAGGAACTCGCCACCGCTTCTCCTTTTACGGACTTATGCGGTCACATATTTGAGGTCAAATTCGAGAGCAACAAAGAACCAACGAGCTAGCCTACCCGTAAGTGCCGGTTTCTAAAAGATATTTGATGGGATCAAGTCGTGAAACCAACATTACAGAGTGAGCTAACAGTAGTGCCGCAGCCTTCCTAGTAGCCCATACCAAGGCCGACATGCCTTCTCCAAATGAGTGTAGCGGTCTCAGAATCCAAAGATCTTCTTGCTCAGATAGTAGATGGCCCTTTCCACTTTATCTTCTGATTCTTGAGCGAGCATACAGCCCATCGTAGTCTCAGTCACTGACAGATACAATATCAACGGCTTCCCCCGCTTTGGTGGTGACAACACGGGCGGATTCTCAGAGATACTCTTTAACTGCTCAAATGCGGCTTGGCATCGGCCGTCCCATTGAACTTCGCCTTTCTTCAAGAGACCAAAAGTGGTTCACAAGTCAAGGTTAATTTAGAGATAAACCGCCTTATGAATTGCACTTTACCCGTAAAGCCTCGCGACCTCCTTTTCACCATTGGTGGTGGCATTTCTAAGATGGCCTTGATTTTGGAAGGGTCGACTTCGATGCCCCTTTGTGAATCGAAATCCCAAAGATTTTTCCCACAGAACACCAAACGACATTTCGAGGATTCAACCGCAAATTAAATTCTCGATCCTTTGGAAAACTTTTGCAAGGTGTAGTGGCCTCTTTCTTTGGACTTGACAATCATGTCGCCCACGCACACCTCGACCTCTTTATGGATCATGTCATGTAATATTGTAGTTGCAAATTGCTGATATGTAGCCCCTGCGTTCTTCAAATTTCAAACGGCATCACCAGAGTAATATGTACCCCACGGGTGGTAAAGCGCCTTTCTCCCGATCTTCGGTGCCATTACTATCCGATTATAGCCCCGAGAAGCCATCCATGAATGAGAGCAAAGCATGCCCTCGCGGAAATCTACCAACTCGCCGATATGTGGCAAGGAAAGTCATCCTTCTGACCGCTCGCTCAAATCCTCAAGTCCACACATACCCGGATTCTACCATCCTTCTTCTAAGATCGGTACAATGTTGGCCGCCCAAGTCGGGTATTCAGATACCACAGAAGCCTCGCCAATTTGCTTGGTGACCTCTTCCTTGATCTTAATGGCCCAATTCCATGATCCTCCCGAAGTTTCGCTTGATGTGCCCGCCTCGGTCAAGAGGGATCCGGTGTCAGCATAATCTCAGGATCGATTCTGCATGTCTTCGTGAGGACCACGCGAAAACATCTTTGAAATCTTTTAATAAAGCGACTAAGCGTTCCTGAAGACAACGTGGACCCGATCCGACCACCATGGGTCCTTCTCAAGACCGACGCTCACTAGAGTGATTTCATCCATTAAGGGTTTAACAAACCTCTCTTGCTCTTGTTCAATTAGTCGTTGCAAAACCGAGGAATTTCATCCTCGCTGCTTTCATCAAAATTTTGAAAGTCCCGATGGCAATAAACCAAAGGCACAGAAAAGTACTTAAACCACGCTACCTCATTCTCATTAGATAGTTCCAAACCGTCCGATTCTTCTCATATTTATTGCACTCAAAAGAGAAAGAAAAAGACGACCGACAGATCAGTGGCATCCGGTTATCACTCCCAGAATACGGACCAGACTCAGATTTAGCCGAACTCGATTCCGACCCACAAGACTCAAGGAATCAGATTCCGGCCACCACCGACCCGGTGTCGCTTGATAAAAATCCTCCTCAGATCGCCAGATGAGGGAGGGTGCGATGGATGCATCCAAAATAGTCACCGTTGGCCCACATACCGCTTTCATCTCTAATCATGGACACCGAGGAGTCATCCCCTGCTAATAACCGTCGATCAAAGGATCTGAAAGTAGACATGCCAGTGCTACCCCCATTTCAACTCTGTGTCCGCAGACTCCAATTCCTTGCTATGTTCGACCTCAACTGTCGGGTCTGTCTGCTTTTCAACAACATCATCCCCAGATAACTGCAAGTCGAAGAAAATCTCAAATCCCGCAGATGCTTTTTCTTTTATTCACCATGGTTCGAAAACCACGTATCGGGAAATCTTTCCTCCCGGACGAAACGTCTGCTCAAGGTACCTGGATGGGCTGCATCAATTCAAAAGGTTTCCATCTGCTTTTGGCTCTTCCACCATCTTTTCCTTTTCTACCCAATCTTCCTTGGTAAGGTGTAACCCAAGCCAAGGTGTGAGGGTTGTGCGGCATTTCACCAAGGTTGCAATGCCCTTACGGCCGCTTTTCCCTAATCCCATCCCGGGATGTATTGAGTTTGTTCATGAGGTACACCGCTGGGCACTAACATATATCCCTTCGTTAGTGGCCATGACGCTCGCATAACCCGAGCCTCACCAAGGTAAAACTCGATATGAACACGCCCTCCGTGCCATGCTCTATCTCCGCATCAGCGTGGATACTTCGTGGTGGATGAATCGATGAATTTCAAGACGATGGCTACTCTTCCCATAGGGGTATTTCACCATTTGGTGCAAAGTAGATGATATCGCTTTCACCGATGCAGCCACTACGCCCCAACAACAAATTGAAAGTTGCGTACTTCCAAGACATGAAAATCTATTTCGTTGTCCCGCCCAACCTTGGTCCGATTTTAACTGTTCCCATCACTTCTGGCTTGTATTGTCATATGCCCCGATGACTGGATTGTTGGTACAAAGTCCGCGACTTTCAGACCGATCACAGAAGTCGTTCTCGCGGGCAGACGTTGATGGCGGACCTCAGATCAACAAGGACTACCGGATCCATTTATTCCTACACTCCACCTGAGATGTAGAGTGGCTTGTTGTGATTTGTGCCCTCAGCGTAATTCCTTATCAAGAACGCCAACATCGGGTAGCCCTCCTAAAGACTAGCCCCACTAGTCGCTCCGTGTTGTTTCTATTGAAAGCTTTGTTTTATCCATGGTCGATAAAACAGCCTCCCTATGCACTCGAGAAGCCATAAGCAATTCCCAAATAGAGATGTCCGCTTGTATCTTTTTCAAATTGCTTGAGTACGGCCTCTTCGAGTCGCTTTTTTGCCTCTCACTGCCTTTTTCCCCGAGGTCTCGGTTGATCCAAGTGTGGGGTTTGAAATACCGCCACCCGCGGTCATGTGGTCAATTTCCTAGGTACTGTACCGCCAGTTGATCATTTCCCGCCTTCGCCTCAGATGGGCAAGACAAAGATCCTCATCTTCCCACCACATCCCATCAAGAATCGACAAACATCCGCTTGCTCGCATGGTCGTTTCGCACTACCAAGACCTTCCATTCTTATACTCGTAGCATTATCCGCCTCAGGCACACGCCGTTTTGGGCCCTACTTGGGCCTTTTGCCTTCTTGGCTCTCTCGCATCCTCAAACACTTCCTCGCTCGACCGTGCTAATACATCCTACCGCCGACAATTCCTCGTGGGTCAAGATGCTCCACTCGAGCGAATTTTCGCGTTGCGCTTCCCAAGAAAGCACTCGCTTTTTCAACTTTTCCGTCATATCGATGTTCCCGCCGGGCTCCTTCCGTCAAATTCTTCTATCACATCCGGGTGATCGCCCAACCACCCGTAGCTTCTATCAATCTTCATAATTGAACCACGAATCGAAGGCCCTCCTCGGATATTGGTCGCCAGAGAGTTGTAGATTGCCAGTCCTCTCCTACGGCCGTCACATCATCGATTCCTTGTCCTGCATCATCCTTCGATCATGCACAATTCCCGCTGGCGCTCCATCCCGGCCTACCTTGGCTTATCAACGATATAGTCACTGGATCAGATGTCTTCCCATCAGAACTCCCAGATTCCGCAGACTCTGATTCAACAACCCTTTTCTCCTTCGGGGTCTCCTCTCTCCCGCTCTTTGTGGTCACCACCAACGGCTTAGGTCACTACGGAGATGTCCATCATGCACAAGTCAAGCACTCAGTGAGGAACACCTCTCGTTTAGGCAAGTGGGTGTGTGATATAAACACTAGGGTCATAAGATGCGCCCAAAGATGGATGAAATTAAGTCTTTTAGGTGGTGGGGCTTGGTTATGTGCAGGAGGGATTTGTGGTAACATTGGGTTTCTAGAGGCAAAATCACCCCGTTATCGATAAGGTCTTGAATTTCATGGCGAACCTAAGCATCGGTCGGTGTCGTGGACTGCGGCTGCTGATGAAATGCACAATATTTGGCTCAAGTTATGGGTAGGAGGGAGTTTTTCCGTAGGGCCGCGTCTGTGGGCCTCAAAGTTCTTTCTTGATTAATACCCCTAGAGCTTTGGATAGGGGCATATAGAGCGAGCGAAAGTTCGAATTTTTGGGTATTTGGTTGTTTAGGTTGCTTCCTGACGCACCGAGAAATGGCGGTCAGCCGATTTCTTTGTGGGGGTTTAGGTGACCATGCTCACTTCGGAGGTTCTGTAGCAGATGTGCCACTGGCCTCAGATAGTGTTACGTTGAAGGTCCTTCGGTTGCTCCCGATCACTATCAATCCAACCTTGTTTCAAGGCATCTTCAATCTGACCCCCATCTCATGTAGGTCGAAAAGGTGGGAAATGGGACTACTATCATCTTTGCATCAATTTCTACAGAGATTGCGACAATCATCCGGACCGTCCTTGTCCGTAGGCCTTAAGGTCATCATTGAAGCCTTGGCCTCCATCCGTTACTTAACTCAAAAACTCTCCTTAGGATCTTGTTCGGTTGTCTCGAGATCACGAGTAGTGATCTCAATCATGGTTGTATGAATATCGCGCGATGAAGGCCTCACCATTTCGGCCCCAATTTCTCTTCACGCCATCATCTAGCTTAGCATACCATGCAGACGCCACACCGACAGTGGTTCGACCAAACAGAGACAACTTCGAGCCCATCGAGGCCCATTGGCCTTAGGACGTCCGAAAATAGTCTTAAATGTACCATAGGGTCCTCGCACCCATCGAACCGATCGATATGAGGCATTTTGAACTGCTGGCAAATACACAACAAGGCCAAGGTAACCATCTTCAATATCGGGATAGTCTTGACCCCTTGAGATCTTTTGAATAACTTTTCAAGTTTGCTTAGTTTGAGTGCAGGATCAATCTCAAACTCAAAGGAGAGTCCGTAGATTGGTGGGTGTTTTTGATAGTTGAGGTTGAATTTGGGGTAGGGTTGGAGGTGGGGTGGTCCTGCGGTAGCTCAGACGTCAACATTGGTCGCCTCCCGACGTTAGGAACTCCCGTGGGGAGGAACTTGGTGTGAAGCAGACGCCCGGCTTGTCGTTTCTAGCTCGCAATTGTTTCGCCGTTTCTTCACAATCTGGGCTCGTTGTTCGGGCGGTTCCGCTCGACGGACGCATCCTCGTTGCATTGCTTTCATACTCTCTGAAGGTGGCGCACCATCTCTCCAAACCGCCATACTATCCTCGCTCGTTGATTATCGTATAAATTCTCTCGCTGGTAACACAAAACCTCGATCTCTATCGAGCACGTGGGTAGACAAAGCCCTCTCGATCGATCGTTGTAATCGATGTCCTTCGCTTTGCCGACTTCCGCTTAGTAACCGGGGTAGTGAGTAGTACATCGTTGTCCGCCTATCAGATCCTCAGATCGAAGGAGTCGACGGCTCTGACCCAGGGTGCTTGGGGAATATCTATCGGATCGGTAGCAATTGTGCTCAACTACCTAATGAAAAGATAAATAAAACATGTAAATAAATGCATAATCGGACAAAGATAATCTACAAGAAAGTAAATAAACACACAACACACGGCCGGTATTTAAAATAAACGGTCGAATGTCAATACACTGCTTTCAACCACCGACATCGATCACGAACCATTGCCCCTAGGCCTCAATCTGATATCCATACACAACTGATTCCCAAAACATCGACATCGATGCCCTGCCCGACACTTAAACTTGCAAACCGACCAGATGTTCCTCGCAGAGTTACACTCTAAAGCACATAGCAAGTAAATGAGAACCAAAACACCCCTATGTTGGGGTAGGGTTTCGCCCTATTTTGTCAAGAGCTAGGGTTTCACTACGACGCAATGTTTCAAACAACCTAAATCGGGTAAGCAACCCGTCCTAGTTTGGAATGGTCACTACGATTCGACTATGCAACTAGGTCGAATGGTCCAAAGGGTGCCCCCAGAAACCGGGTTTGTGTTCCCATGCCGGCAGAGCTCAAGAACCGTCAAATTTTATGGACATGCCTTGACAAGACAAGCCTCCCAAGAAACCGCCAGAATAGCAGATGGCCAACACGGTGTCCTAGGCGCACCAATGCACATGCAATGCAAAGAAACACATAAGTGAAATCAAAACAGATATCACGAAGTTCGAGTCAAGCTCTAAAATCTCAAAGAGAGTCGCCAGAATCAGCACGCTCAAGGGACCTCGCCAGCAGCCGACTTTTTGTGTCATGTTCTAAATCAACCAAAGAGTCCAAATCCGCAAATCGCTTGAGAAAACAGATTTTGAAAAGTAGTGCCAAACATGGATCGCTGCTGAGACATGAGTCGCCACCTAAATATTTTATTTTTGGGAAATTTAGGAAACCCCGACTAAGTGTCAAGGCCACATGTCCGCTATCACCAAAGTGGTCTTGGCTCGAGCTTGGGTACGATCGGGAAGGTCACTTATGAGCACTCTTCGCCTCGTCCAAGACCGCCTCTACTAACCGTGATATCCGCTTTTGAAAACTTTATATGCTCTTATTCCTAAGTTATTTAACCTAGAATTACTATGTGATGCGACAACACAAAAGTATAGACTAGATCGCCTAACTTGGAAATAAACATTGCATATCCGCTTTTGTCTCAAAAACGTGTTGTTTTTTGCCACTGCAAGTAGACTAAAATGCGGATTTCAATGAGTCGCTCCATTTCAGTAATCCAACCTCCACCCACAGCATCCAAACAGCTTTATCTCACATAAGCACTTAGTCAAGATGGTAAGCATACCGTCATGGCAACACTTACACGCATGCGTATGCTAAAGCATAAAAGCTCACCTCAGACTGTACAAAACAAGAAACTAGTTAGCAAAACAATGCATGACCTAGTTCATGTTAAATGACTAATGCAACACGTGCAAGAATGCGCTAGATAGACAGTTCGCTATCCTAAGCATGGCATATGAAATGCTATCACATAGCACGATTCAATTTTGAATTTGAAAATCATGGCGCTTTGTATGGTGTACCGAGCCCTGCATGTAAACAAATGCATGGATGCACGCATGCATTGCATAAGGTATGCTAATTTAAAATGCCCTAATCTACCACCGAAAGCGGTAAATAAAAGGGTTAGAAAGAAGTGGGGGTTGGAAGACACGCACCACACTCACCCACACTTATTACATTTTTGCCCTCACCGAGGGACCAATAAATAAATAATACGCATCAAGAATAAATGAATAAATAAATTATTACAAATTTCTAAGTAATCAAATTAAAGCATCTAAGTGAAATGAAATGGGGCCTCGCCCGCCTTTGGGATGCGCTGAATGATGCATGCCCGATGTTCGCCTTTGCCAAAAAGCCCACACCTTGGCACTATCGCTCTCGCTTTTACCGCTCGCTTCCAAAAAAAATCTCAAAACTTCGTATACCTTCCAAGAGGCCTAAATGATCCATCGTCAAGCAAGCAGAAGTCATCGGCTTCTTCCAAAGGGCCACCGATCGACTTGGTAATTATCGGCACAAAAATAGTGCCGGTCGGCACTATTTTCACGGCCGGCATAAAATTCTCAGACCGGACAGATGACAAAGAAGAACAATGACAAAGAATGCGAGGGCATGGTTTTTGGGCAATGTGAGCATGTCCAACACCTCCTATCATGTTTAGGGACTCAAGGTGGGTTTTGGTTCTAGGGCTATCAATTGTGCACTTGATGCATGATAGCCTAAGGAACCAAGATTGCTCATTTTAATGTAAATATGCATGCAACACAACAATGAATACTAAGTCCCTATCATGTGGAAATCAAGGGCCTTAGTGACCAAGGATTGAGGTGAGTTACACCACTTGAAATGTGAACTTCCTCAATCCTAGGCTTGGCTTGACAACCCCAAACCAAGCTATGAGATGCAAGTATGCAAGCAAGGCTCAAATGCAATGCAAGCTATCATGTTAAGCATGCAAAGAGCTAAAGTATGTAGGATACAAATGGCATGCAAGATGGGCCAATTAGCATGGAACTAACAAGCATACATTCAAGGCTATATTGACCAAGCAAGCAACAATCATGAAATAAGCATGCAACAATGGAGTTAAGCCATAGAGGGCAGTCCTCAAACTCCCAAAAACAAGTGGCAAAACAAGCCTCACAACATGATGAAGATGCCACACAAGCATGCTATTCAATGGGCCCAAGTCTAGGACACCAAAGAGAGTAATTTGACATCATTCATACAACCACTCATGACATGCATTCAACAAACAAAAACAGATTTTAAGCATGTGGGATGACACCCAAATCCCCATGGCACCCCCAAAATGCACCAAACATGAAAGCATGCACAACGCCTACTTTAAAAGCATTCAAGAGCATATCTTTAAAACATGAACTAAGCCACGATGCCAACATGCAAACATGACTAATGGACTGAAATGAGATCTAATATGATGCCAAATCACTAGATCAAAACAAGTCAATCATGTTAGAACTCCATGGAAGCAAAGTTTACAAGCCTAAAATGCAAAACATGCACATCAAGCATACCAAGGGTGTCCAAACAAGGGCTCACAGCTCTATTACATGGCAAATAGATGCTTATATCCTCATGAAACCAAGCTAAAATATGCAAGAATCAAGGCTCAAAGCATGACACTACCTATAAGCATGAAAGAGCATTCTAAAGCCAACATGGAAAGCGCATAAGAGGCCATGAAATCAACTAAAAACAGAGGTCACACATGACCTAAAACACACAATAAAGCTCAAATGAAAGCTAAGGAGAGCATGCATGCATGTTATGCTATGAGCCAAATACAAAGGCAAATAAAGGACTAAGGGGAGAGGGTGTCCCCCTATATGAGGCTCGAAAATATCATCCTCACCATCAAAACCCACCGGTTTTCAGGGTGAGAATATTGAAGAACACCAAAACAAGGAGGCCTAAGAAAAAGGCACCAAAATGGCCAAACAAGGCTTAAAGTAATGAGGCTTAACTCAAACCATAAAATGACCTTAAAGAAGGTTCAAGAACAAGTAAAAACAAGACTTTTTATGTTAAACACAAGCTCAAAAACTCAAAGCAAAGAGGGTAAAAAGTAGTTGCAAGAATGGGGAAACTAAAGTGAAAAGCTCACCCTTGAAGATCCAATGAAGAACAGTGGTCCAGCCTCTTCAAATGAACAAAACCAGTCCAAAATCACTCAAAACAAACCTCCAAGTCTCCCAATCTTGAGCTAGGTAATAGTGTGTGTAATGGTGCAAAAGTGAGGTAAAACACACTATTTGGGCCCTAGAACACACACACAAGAGGAGAGAGAGGAGATATAGATATATATGTATATATGAGCTCTGGTTTTTGTCTCAAAAGTCTCTAACCCTGATCAAAGAGGAAGAGCTCCTCTCTTATAGGCAAAGAATGCTTACAAGCTAAGCAAAACAAAGCCTCATCCCTCCATACACGGTATGGAGGAGAGCAACCACTTTTTACAAATTGTGAGAAAATATCTCATAAAGCAATCAGACAAAGGTGCTCGGCAAGAAGAGTGCCAAATGTCAAAATTTGGTGCCGGCACAAAATAGTGCCGGCCGGCACAATAAAGTGCCGATGGACAAATAAGCCACCGATGGTCTTCAAGATCAAATGGCAGGTGTAGGATGCCTCACAAGGCATTCCCCACCTTCCTAAGGCAAAACACAAGTGTTTGGTGCAAAATCAAACACAACGGTCGAGTTTGGAGGTCCCGAGGCGTATGCCAAGAGCCGAGAACTCCGAACTCCAAATGAACACAAACATGGATAATCACCGAAAGTGTTCCAACGGACGCCCAAGTCTTGAGGATGGTCAAAAATGGGGTGTCTACAGCTGCCCCTCTTGATGTAACTCCTAAGTCATAACAATGACGGAGGAATGTCAAAGCCCGAGACGACCCATTTTTGACAAGGTCAAGACTTGGACAAACATGCATGACAAACAAAGATATATACCAAGGCAAGGGGCAAATGCAACCGAAAATGCAAGAAGCCGAGCATAACTTATGATCATACAAAGAGAGTCAGAATGAAGCACACATGCATGCTTATAAGCTAACATACACCGACTACACTACAATGCAGAAGGATGTAAGAGAATTATGCAATTCTCGACACGCCTCACTCGAGGATACAATACCGTATGCTCGTCCGGGTTGTGCCGGCCTCAAATGAGCCAGACATACAATATCGCGGCTCGCAAAGAAAGTAAACTTAATGTATGGTATTGTTAGCAACATGCAAATTACCCGATTGAGGTGTGTGGCGATGCGACGGTATAGGCAAACAGAATTGAACACATGTGAGTAAAGCAGCACGATACAATGCAATGTGTATAGAGAAAATTGAACACATATCAAGAAAGCATAGCACGATACAATGCAATGTGTATAGTAGGGACTTGAACACATATAAGTAAAGCAAAGCACGATACAATGCAATGTGTATAGTGAAAATTGAACACATATCAAGAAGCAAAGCACGATACAATGCAATGTGTATAGTGAAAATTGAACACATATCAAGAAGCAAAGCACGATACAATGCAATGTGTATAGAGAAGATTGAACACATATCAAGAAGCAAAGCACGATACAATGCAATGTGTATAGAAAATTGAACACATATCAAGAAGCAAAGCACGATACAATGCAATGTGTATAGAAAATTGAACACATATCAAGAAGCAAAGCACGATACAATGCAATGTGTATAGGAGGAACTTGAAATTGAACATAGTAAAACATGATGTTGAAATGCGACGCATCGCAACACAAAGATAATTGAAACAA
This sequence comes from Camellia lanceoleosa, assembly GCA_025200525.1. Taxonomy (NCBI): domain Eukaryota; kingdom Viridiplantae; phylum Streptophyta; class Magnoliopsida; order Ericales; family Theaceae; genus Camellia; species Camellia lanceoleosa. Next base: position 65,006,561 of record CM045765.1, read on the forward strand.
TTTCTTTTGAAATTTACGAGACGTAAAAGGATACGAGAAGGACATCCTTCAAGGTTCTCGAGCATCGCCACAAAAGTTGTAGTACGAGGTCAACTCAAGCTCCGCTTATATTCTCAAGGTGCCATTTCTTGACCGCTTTTAAGCGATGAAGATACTAAATCACATGATCGACCAACAAGGGCGCAAAAGGTGCGATGGCCGAAAGGAGGAGGTTCCTAATGTCAAACTCAAAGACTGCTACCCTCGTTATTTTCTTGCTTTACTTTCCTTTTACTAGGAGTTTAAGCACATTGTAATCGCTTTTAGGTGTGTTTTATTTCTCAAAATCGTGTTTTTGCAAAACATATGATGGAGATGAAACAACTATTTGTTCAAAAGGTATTGCATTTGCATGTTCTATGCATCGCATCGCAAGGTTTCACACCACAATGCGATCAAATCAAACTCGGTTTATGAAAACAAAGCATCGTGATCGTAATAATCGTAGTAAACCAACTACAACTCGATAAGCAAATCAAAGACTCGACAGATTAGCCAAATGCAAGCACAACTTGCTAGACACATCAAAGACTTAGAGTGAGTGACATACAACTCGATAAGCAAATATACAACAACTCGATAAACAACACGCTGACTTAACGGGAATCAATCACCGGAGAGTGCCGAGTGGTGTAATTCCCAAGATTCAAAGATGGAAAGCTTAGAAAACACATGGGGAAGACCATCGATCGACACAAGGACCATCGTCGGAGGATGGTCATCGGCACATAATCTAGCCGGCTATATAAAATTACTACCGTCGGCACTATTTAATGCCGGCCGTCAGAGATCCCTCGCACCAAAGAATATTGACATGTGTCCTCCACTCAACCTTATCCTCTACAAAAGATCTTAGCCTCGTGGTCTTCTTCATTTCCACAATCGATTGACTCCAAATGGAGGAATTTCTTGCTCAAAATCTCGCAACTTGATTAACAACTTGGATGGCTTAAAAGTCAATTTCCTGACTTTCTAAGATAAACGCACTATTCACTTTTGCGCACCCCGCTGCATTTTCCGCTCCTCCATGCCGCTGCAAGGTTCTCGAACCCAGAACGCATGTCTTTAGCTTTAGCGGCAAGAAGTGTGTCCCACTTTCAAGATTTCCAAGCTCTAATGGAATCGGGCGCAATGAGGAAATCCTACCCCAATTTCGCTTTTGGCCATGCTCAAGCCTTAGGACAAATGTGTGGGCTCTCAATACCCGATGCTCGTTCTCGATTTAGACGGACTCTAGACATTCCGAGTTTGGTCTGCTTTTTCTCGAGATCGGTGATCGTGGGCGACCATCATCCGGGTAAGGCTTTCGCTGCACGCCTCGCCTATGTATGCTATCTCATTTTCGCTCGCTCGTTCCGGAGGATCCAAAGGTCCTGCTGATTGAAGTTGCCAAAGGCTTGAAGGAGGGCAAAGTCGCATTGCCATGGTCCCGGCCGAGACATTGGGCTTAGACGCCTTTTATCGCTTCTGGAGACGATCGATTAGCAGGAGTCCATTATTACCGCAGTAAGGTTTCCCACCCTATCTCACTTTTTATGTTTGCTCACATCACTGCCCTCGTGCCTGCTTTTTTCTCACAAAAACCCCTTTCTTACTTTTTTCTCTCATCGCATTTCTCTATTCTTTATTCTCTCATTTTTTATCCCTCCCTGTGTGGTTAATGGATAAATCAAGGTTGTGGACTCTGCTCAAAGATATTCAACAAGGGTTATTTCTTCAGTGCAACGCTTAGTTGACGCTCTTGATGGGAGTTGGTGGTTTGAGGATGTGCGCTTTGTCCGCAGATCGCATTGCTTGGCGGTGCCTATGGCTCAATCTCCCAATGATGAGTTATAGTATGACCCGTCACCGGGATCCAGCTTGATTGGCTTGACTCATCAGGTTTTCTACTTCCCATTCCAGATCCTCGCGCCAGCTTTCATGATCGACTTGCTCACGGAAGGGATAGAGTACCCACCGATTCCTAACCCGAGGCACACAATGTCTGCAGATGCCACAAAGATGGAGGACGAGAGAACTCCTGCCCCGCCTCCCACTTTCAGCTTGTACTTTGTCCGATGAGTGCTTGGATTGGCTTAATGAAGAGGCACAGAGGGGCCCACTTTGGCATCGAGGCTTCACCACTGGAGGGGGCGCAGGGACATTTGACTTGACCATGCCCCAGATTTATTACTTTATTAGTACTTTTCAAGTTTTCTTTATGAATGTAATAAAAAGCAACTTCGATTGTATGCAAGAGCAAGAGAACTCTATTTGAAATCAATGAAATTGAAGGTTGTGGTACTGAAAAGTTTCCGTTTTGGTCCAGAAATGGTCTTAGTTGTAAAAAGATTTATTTGAACAAAGTCAACTTTTATCAAAACTTTTCAAAACCATTTTCGATATGGATCAGAATCGACACGCTCAAATTTGTCAACGAGATGCACCAATTCTGATTCTCGCAATTGGAAAATTGCCCCTAGTTTCAATAGTATCACAGATCGCATGGCAACGGAAAGTTGCCCCTAGTCCTAATAGCACCGCACCGGAGATTGCGATGAATGCCGATGGACAAAGATGACCAAGATGATCAAATAGACAAAGTCGACGGGAAAATGTTTATGGTCAACTTCGATGAAGTCGCCACGATCCCAAGGATGGGAATCAAGCTCACGAGTTCAGCTTGGGTTCACTCGAGTATTTTCACCTCCTTTTGGCGCCTAACTTTTGCCAAGGCCGCCTTTATGGGTTTTCAACCTTATGAGCTCGGTTTTTATATTTTCTAATTTTTCGTGCTCAATTTTGCCTAGGTCGCCTCTTCCGGTTTTCGCCTAGCGAGCCTCTCAGGGTGATATTTCTTCACTTATCCATGTTGATCGGGGAGAACTCTAGGCCATCTAGGTCCATCGTAACCACACCTCCACCGACCATATAGACTTGATGATATAGGGACCCGCCCAATTAGGTCTCGAACTTGCCCCTTGGTCGTGGATGGGAGCTCGGTTGTCCTTGAGCACCAAATCTCCTTCCTTCAAATTCTCGACTTAACCTTCTTGTTGAAAGTCTGGCATTCTCTACCGATAACCTTGGACATGGTACATGTTTCAAATTTCTTTTCATCAAAGAGCATAAGTTCCTCGAACCTACTCACGCTAATCATTTCATTTATCTCGACACTCACCAAAGACTCAAGAACGACGGAACCTCAATCTCAATCGGTAGAACGGCTTCCATCCCATAGACCAAATAATAAGGAGTTGCTCCAGCTTGAAGTTCTAATTGAAGTCCCAGAGTCCCACAGAGCTTAATGGCAACTTGTCCGCCACCCGATAGGTTTCTACCATCTTCGCAAGATGTGTTTGATGTTCTTGTTGGCGGCCTCAACCGCTCCGCTGGTCATGGCGTCGATACGTGATGACTTATGAAAAGCCACCTTATACTTCTCCAAAGAAATCAATCACCTCTTTCTTGAAATGAGAACCGTTGTCCTAAATGATCTCGCTCGACTCCATAACGGCAGATAATGTTGTTTTCGATAAACTTCGCGACATGCTAAGCCTTCAACATCGTGATAGGACTAGGCCTCACCCACTTTGTAAAGTAATCTATTGCTACTAAGATATACTCATGCTCATTTGACTTCTTCGGTAACAGCCCGATCACATCGATTCCCCAAACGAGAACGCCATGGTGATGTCATGTTGTATAACTTTGATGGCGGGATGTTCATATGGTTTGCATGAATCGCATTTGTGGCATCGCCAACAAAACCAATACAATCTTTCTCCATGGTAGACCAAGAGTAGCCTTGTCGAGGATCTTTCGTACAAAGATCACCCCGCTCATATGTGCCCCACATTCTCCTCCATGGATGGCCTCCATCAGCGCTTCGATTCTTCAAATTTCCACACACGCCTTTGTGCATTCCCAGATGACCTCTCTTGTACAATTTACCCCGCAGATGATAAACCGAATGTACCATTCTTCCGATTGTTCTTTTGTCTTTGGCATTTGCCCCTAGTGGATATGCCTCCTTTCCAGAAATTCCATATGTCATGATACCAAGGGTTGTTATCCGCACTTCTTCTATGGCGTAGATTGACCATATGTCAAGCAAACTTTTGATCAATGATTACCGACGATCCGGATTCTCGACGGATGTCTATCATGGAAGATAGAGTTGCTAGCTTAATCATGAACTCGTTGTTCTCTCTTACTAGGTGAGTGAAACTTAGCTTTTCAAACCGAGGAATTAACAAATCCAAGGTCCGTGGTATATTATCATCTTTTCCTCCTTCACTTTCCAATCTCCTTTCGCCGAGACACAACCAGTTCAATCTCCAATGACATCCAATCGCCTTGCCCCTAGTTCTAGGGCGCTTCCAAACCGCAATACAAGCCTCATACTCGCCTCATTGTTCGAGACTTTGAACTGAAGCTTGAATGCTAAAGGGATACGGAGTCGTCGGGCGCCATCAAGAATACCCTATCCCATAGCCGTATTGATTCGACGCCCACAAAGTACATCGCCCAAGTTTCATCTTCGATGTGCGTGATAGCTTCGTCGAATAGGTACTCAACCGCTTCATCCCTTCAACCGGTGGTCAAGAAGGAACTCGCCACCGCTTCCCTTTTTACGGACTTGCGGTCACATATTTGAGGTCAAATTCGAGCAACAAAGAACCAACGAGCTAGTTTACGTAAGTGCCGGTTTCTAAAAGATATTTGATGGGATCAAGTCGTGAAACCAACATTACAGAGTGAGCTAACAGTAGTGCCGCAGCCTTCCTAGTAGCCCATACCAAGGCCGACATGCCTTCTCCAAATGAGTGTAGCGGGTCTCAGAATCCAAAGATCTTCTTGCTCGATAGTAGATGGCCCTTTCCACTTTATCTTCCGATTCTTGTGCGAGCATACAGCCCATCGAAGTCTCACCATCGACAGATACAATATCAACGGCTTCCGCTTTGGTGGTGACAACACGGCGGATTCAGAGATACTCTTTAACTGCTCAAATGCGGCTTGGCATCGGCCGTCCCATTGAACTTCGCCTTTCTTCAAGAGACCAAAAAGTGGTTCACAAGTCAAGGTTAATTTAGAGATAAACCGCCTTATGAATTGCACTTTACCCGTAAAGCCTCGCACCTCCTTTTCACCATTGGTGGTGGCATTTCTAAGATGGCCTTGATTTTGAAGGGTCGACTTCGATGCCCCTTTTGTAATCGAAATCCCAAAGATTTTTCCCACCAGAACACCAAACGACATTTCGAGGATTCAACCGCAAATTAAATTCTCGATCCTTTGGAAAAACTTTTGCAAGGCGGTGTAGTGGCCCTCTCTTTCTTTGGACTTGACAATCATGTCGCCCACGACACCTCGACCTCTTTATGGATCATGTCATGTAATATTGTAGTTGCAAACTGCTGATATGTAGCCCAAGGTTCTTCAAATTTCAAACGGCATCACTCAGAGTAATATGTACCCCACGGTGGTGGTAAAGCGCTTCTCCCGATCTTCTGCCATTACTATCCGATTATAGCCCGAGAAGCCATCCATGAATGAGAGCAAAGCATGCCCACAGTGGAAATCTACCAACTCGCCGATATGTGGCAAGGAAAGTCATCCTTGATCGCTCGCTCAAATCCTCAAGTCCACACATACGGATTCTACCATCCTTCTTCTAAGATGGTACAATGTTGGCCAGCCAAGTCGGTATTCAGATACCACAATAGAAGCCCGCCAATTTGCTTGGTGACCTCTTCCTTGATCTTAATGGCCCAATCGGGCGGATCCTCCCGAAGTTTCGCTTGATGTGTCGGGCCTCGGGGTCAAGAGGGATCCGGTCAGCATAATCTCAGATCGATTCTGCATGTCTTCGAGGGACCACGCGAAAACATCTTTGAAATCTTTTAATAAAGCGACTAAGCGCCGCGTTCCTCAAGACAACGTGGACCCGATCCGACCACCGCTGGTCCTTCTCAAGACCGACGCTCACGGTAGTGATTTCATCCATTAAGGGTTTAACAAACCTCTTGCTCTTGTTCAATTAGTCGTTGCAAAACCGAGGAATTTCATCCTCGCTGCTTTCATCAAAATTTTGAAAGTCCCGATGGCTAATAAACCAAAGGCACAGAAAAGTACTCTAAACCACAGCTACCTCATTCTCATTAGATAGTTCCAAACCGTCCGATTCTTCATTACGCAGACTCAAAAGAGAAAGAAAAGACGACCGACAGATCGTGGCATCCAAGTTATCACTCAGAATACGGACTCAGACTCAGACGATTTGGAACCCGATTCCGACCCACAAGACTCTGGAATCAGATTCCCACTACCACCCGGTCGCTTGATAAAAATCCTCCTCGCATCGCCAGATGAGGGAGGGTGCGATGGATGCATCCAAAATAGTCACCGGTTGGCCCACACCGCTTTCATCTCTAATCATGGACACCGAGGAGTCATCCCCAAGCACAACCGGGTCGATCAAAGGATCCGAAAGTAGACATGCCATACCCCCATTTCAACTCAGGTCCGCAGACTCCAATTCCTTGCTATGTTCGACCTCAACTGCCGGGTCTGGCTCGCTTCAACAACATCATCCCCAGATAACCGCAAGTCAAGAAAATCTCAAATCCTGCATGCTTTCTTCTCTTTATTCACCATGGTTCGAAAACCCACGTATCGGGAAATCTTCTCCCTGATTTAAACGTCTGCTCAAGGTACCTGATGGGCTGCATCAATTCAAAAGGTTTCCATCTGTTTTCTTTGGCTCTTCCACCATCTCTTTTCCCTTTCTTACCCAATCTTCCTTGGTGGGCAGTGTAACCCAAGCCAAGGTGTGAGGGTTGTGCGGCATTTCACCAAGGTTGCAATGCCCCACGGCCGCTTCCCTAATCCCATCCCGGATGTATTGAGTTTGTTCATGAGGTACACGCTTGGGCACTAACATATATCCCGTTAGTGGCCATGACGCTCAGACAACCCGAGCCTCACCAAGGTAAAACTCGATATGAACACGCCCTCCGTGCCATGCTCTATCTCCGTAACAAAGCGTGGATACTTCGTGGTGGATGAATCGATGAATTCCCGAAAACGATGGCTACTCCCTTCCCATAGGGGTATTTCACCATTTGGTGCAAAGTAGATGATACTGCTTTCACCTGATGCAGCCACGGCCCAACAACAAATTGAAAGTTGCGGTACTTCCAAGACATGAAAATCTATTTCGTTGTCCCGCCCAACCTTGGTCCGGATTTTAACGGCTCCCATCACTTCGGCTTGTATTGTCATATGCCCCGATGACTGGATTGTTGGTACAAAGTCCGCGACTTCAGATCGATCACAGAAGTTCCTCATGGGCAGACGTTGATGGCGGACCTCAGATCAACAAGGACTACCGGTATCCATTTATTCCTACACTCCTGAGATGTAGAGTGGCTTGTTGTGATTTGTGCCCTCAGCGTAATTCCTTATCAAGAACGCCAACATCGGGTAGCCCTCCCGAAAGACTAGCCCCACTAGTCGCTTCGGTGTTGTTTCTATTGAAAGCTTTGTTTTATCCATGGTCGATAAAACAGCCTCCCTATGCACTCGAGAAGCCATAAGGGCCCCCAAATAGAGATGTCCGCTTGTATCTTTTTCACCGTTTGAGTACCTTCCTCTTCGAGTGCTTCCTTTTGCCTCTCAAATTTCTCTTTCCCCGAGGTCTCCGGTTGATCCAAGTGTGGGGTTTGAAATACCGCCCACCCGGTCATGTGGTCAATTTCCCTAGGTACTGTACCGCCAGTTGATCATTTCCCGCCTTCAGATGGGCAAGACAAAGATCCTCATCTTCCCACCACATCCCATCAAGAATCGACAAACATCCGCTTGCTCGCATGGCTGTTTCGCACTCACAGACCTTCCATTCTTATACTCGTAGCATTATCCGCCTCAGGCACAGCCGTTTCACCCTACTTGGGCCTTTTGCCTTCTTGGCTCTCTCAGATCCTCAAACACTTCGCGCTCGACCGTGCTAATACATCCGGCGCCGACAATTCCCGTGGTCAAGATGCTCCACTCTCGAGCGAAATTCTTCGCTTGGCGCCTCGCAAAGCACTCGTTTTCAACTTTTCTCGTCATATCGATGTTCCCGCCGGGCTCCCTTCGTCAAATTCTTCTATCACATCCGGTGATCGCCCAACCACCCTAGCTTCTCATCAATCTTCATAATTGAACCACGAATCGCCAAGGCCCTCCGGATATTGGTCGTCAGAGTTGTAGATTGCCAGTCCTCTCCTACGGCCGTCACATCATCGATTCCTTGTCCTGCATTATCCTTCTGATCATGCACAATTCTCCCCTGCTGGCGCTCCATCCCGGGCCTACCTTGGCTTATCAACGAGATATAGTCACTTGGATCAGATGTCTTCCCATCAGAACTCCCAGATTCCGCAGACTCGATTCAACAACCCTTTTCTCCTTCGGTCTCCTCTCTCCGTTCTCGGTGGTCACCAATCGACGCTTAGGTCACTACGGAGATGTCCATCATGCACAAGTCGCACTCGTGAGGAACACCTCCGGTTTAGGCAAGTGGGTGGGTGTGATATAAACACTAGGGTCATAAGATGCGCCCCAAAGATGGATGAAATTAAGTCTTTAGGTGGTGGGGCTTGGTTATGTGCAGGAGGGATTTGTGGTAACATTGGGTTTCTGGAGGCAAAATCACCCCGTTATCGATAAGGTCTTGAATTTCATGGCGAACCTAAGCAATCGTCGGTGTCGTGACCGTGTGCTGATGAAATGCACAATATTTGGCTCAAGTTATGGGTAGGAGGAGTTTTTTCGGTAGGGCCGCGTCTGTGGGCCTCAGTTCCCTTTCTTGATTAATACCCCTAGAGCTTTGGATAGGGGCATATAGATGAGCGAAAGTTCCGGAATTTTTGGGTGGGTATTTGGTTGTTTAGGGTTGCTTCCGGACGCACTGGAGAATGGCGGTCGCCAGATTTCTTTGTGGGGGTTTGTGGTGACCATGCTCACTTCGGAGGTTCTGTAGCGTATGTGCCACTAGGCCTCAGATAGTGTTACGTTGAAGGTCCTTCGGTTGCTCCCGATCACTATCAATCCAACCTTGTTTCAAGGCATCTTCAACTGCACCCCATCTCATGTAGGTCGAAAAAGGTGGGAAATGGGACTACTATCATCTTTGCATCAATTTCGTCAGATTGCGCACAATCATCCGAACCGTCCTTGTCCGTAGGCCTTAAGGTCATCATTGAAGCCTTGGCCCTCCATCTGGTTACGAACTCCGAAAAACTCTCCTTAGGATCTTGTCTGGTTGTCTCGAGATCACGAGTAGTGATCTCAATCTGCGTGTTGTATGAATACTGCGCGATGAAGGCCTCAGCCATTTCGTCCCAATTTCTCTTCACGTCATCATCTAGCTTAGCATACCATGCAGACGCCACACCCGACAGGGTTCGACCAAACAGAGACAACTTCTGGAGCCTACTGAGGCCTATTGGCCTTAGGACGTCCGAAAATAGTCTTAAATGTACCATAGGGTCCTCAGACCCATCGAACCGATCGATATGAGGCATTTTGAACCTGCTGGGCAACACAAATTGGCCGTTGTAACCATCTTCAATATCGGGATAGTCTTGACCCCTTGAGATCTTTTGAATAACTTTTCAAGTTTGCTTAGTTTGAGGCGGTGGGATCAATCTCAAACTCAAAGGGAGAGTCCGTAGATTGGTGGGTGTTTTTGATAGTTGAGGTTGAATTTGGGGTAGGGTTGAGGTGGGGTGGTCCTGTGGGTAGCTCAGACGCCTCAACATTGGTTGTCTCCCGACGTTAGGAACTCCGGTGGGGAGGAACTTGGTGTGTGACGCCCGGCTTGTTTCTAGCTCGCAATTGTTTACCGTTTTCTCACAACTCAGGCTCGTTGTTCGGCGAAGTTCCGCTCGACGGACGCATCCTCGTTGCATTGCTTTCATACTCTCTTGAAGGTGGCGCACCATCTCCTCCAAACCGCCATACTATCCTGCTCGTTGATTACCGTATAAATTCTCTCGTTGGTAACACGAAACCTCGATCTCATCGAGCATGTGGGGTAGACAAAGCCCTCCGGATCGATCGTTGTATCGATGTCCTCCGCTTTGCCGATTTCCGCTTAGTAACCGGGGTAGTGAGTAGTACACTAGTTGTCCGCTCATCGATCCTCGATCGAAGGAGTCGACGGCCTCGACCTGTGGTGCTTGGGGAATATCTATCGGATCGGTAGCAATTGTGCTCAACTACCTAATGAAAAGATAAATAAAACATGTAAATAAATGCATATAATCGGACAAAGATAACGGCAAGAAAGTAAATAAACACACAACACACGGTCGGTATTTAAAATAAACGGCCGAATGTCAATACATCGCTTTCAACCATCGACATCGATCACGAACCATTGCCCCTAGGCTCAATCATATCCATGCATAACCGATTCCCAAAACATCGACATCGATGCCCTGCCCGACACTTAAACTTGCAAACCGATTCAGATGTTCTCGCAGAGTTACACTCTAAAGCACATAGCCAAGAATGAGAACCAAAACACCCCTATCTTGGGGTAGGGTTTCGCCCTATTTTGTCAAGAGCTAGGGTTTCACTACGCACGCAATGTTTCAAACAACCTAAATCGTAAGCAACCCGCCCTAGTTTGGAATGGTCACTACGGATTCCGACTATGCAACTAGGTGGAATGGTCCAAGGGTGCCCAGGAAAGGGTTTGTATTCCCATGCCGGCAGAGTTCGCAACCGTCAAATTTATGGACATGCCTTGACAAGACAAGCCTCGCAAACCGCCAGAATAGCAGATGGCCAACACGGTGTCCTAGGCGCACTAATGCACATGCAATGCAAAGAAACACATAAGTGAAATCAAACAGATATCACGAGTTCGAGTCAAGCTCTCTAAAATCTCAAAGCAGTCGCCAGAATCAGAGCACTTCATGGGGACCTCGCCATTCGGACTTTTTGTGTCGCGGTTCTAAATCAACCAAAGAGTCCAAATCCAAATCGTGCGAGAAAACAGATTTTGAAAAGTAGTGCCAAACATGGATCATTGCTGACATGAGTCGCCACCTAAATATTTTATTTTTTGGAAATTTAGGAAACCCTGACTCGGTGCCCAAGGCCACATGTCCGGCATCACCAAAGTGGTCTTTGCTCGGAGCTTGGGTACGACGGAAGGTCACTATGAGCATTCTTTCGCCGTCCAAGACCGCCTCTACTAACCGTGATATCCGCTTTTGAAAACTTTATGCGTTCTTATTCCAAGTTATTTAACCTAGAATTACTATGTGATGCGACAACACAAAAGTATAGACTAGATCGCCTAACTTGGAAATAAACATTGCATATCCGCTTTGTCTCAAAAACGTGTTGTTTTTTGCCACTCGCAAGTAGACTAAAATGCGGTTTTCAATGAGTCGATCCAATTCAGGCAATCCAACCTCCACCCACAGGCATCCAAACAGTTTATCTCACGTAAGCACTTAGCCGCATGGTAAGCATACTGTCATGGCAACACTTACACGCATGCGGTATGCTAAAGCATAAAAGCTCACCTCAGACTGTACAAAACAAGAGAACTAGTTAGCAAAACAATGCATGACTTAGTTCATGTTAAATGACTAATGCAACACGTGCAAGAATGCGCTAGACAGTTTCGGCTATCCTAAGCATGGCATATGAAATGCTATCACATAGCACGATTCAATTTTGGAATTTGAAAATTGCATGCGCTTTGTATGGTGTACCGAGCCCTGCATGTAAACAATGCATGGATGCACGCTGCATTGCATAAGGTATGCTAATTTAAAATGCCCTAATCTACCACCGAAAGCGGTAAATAAAAGGGTTAGAAAGAAGTGGGGGTTGGAAGACACGCACCACACTCACCCACACTTATTACATTTTGCCCTCACCGAGGGACCTAATAAATAAATAATACAGCATCAAGAATAAATGAATAAATAAATTATTACAAATTTCTAAGTCAAATTAAAGCATCTAAGTGAAATGAAATGGGGCCTCGCCCGCTTTGGGATGCGCTGAATGATGCATGTCCGATGCCGCCTTGCCCGAAAAGCCCACACCTTGGCACTCTGTCTCTGCTTACCGCTCGCTTCTCCAAAAAAAATCTCAAAACTTCGTATCACCTTCCAAGAGGCTCAAATGATCCAATCGTCAAGCAAAGAAGTCATCGGCTTCTTCCAAAGTACCACCGATCAGACTTGGTAATTATCGGCACAAAAATAGTGCCGGTCGGCACTATTTTCACGGCCGGCATAAAATTCCTCAAGACAGATGATGACAAGAAGAACAATGACAAAGAATGCGAGGGCATGGTTTTTGGGCAATGTGAGCATGTCCAACACCTCCTATCATGTTTAGAGACTCAAGGGGGTGTGGCTCTTGGTTCTAGGGCTATCAATTGTGCACTTGATGCATGATAGCCTAAGGAACCAAGATTGCTCATTTTAATGTAAATATGCATGCAACACAACAAATGAATACTAAGTCCCTATCATGTGGAAATCAAGGGCCTTAGTGACCAAGGATTGAGGTGAGTTACACCACTTGAAATGTGAACTTCCTCAATCCTAGGCTTGGCTTGACAACCCCAAACCAAGCTATGAGATGCAAGTATGCAAGCAAGGCTCAAATGCAATGCAAGCTATCATGTTACATGCAAAGAGCTAAAGTATGTAGGATACAAATGGCATGCAAGATGGGCCAATTAGCATGGAACTAACAAGCATACATTCAAGGCTATATTGACCAAGCAAGCAACAATCATGAAATAAACATGCAACAATGGATTTAAGCCATAGAGGCAGCCCTCAAACTCCCAAAAACAAGGGCAAAACAAGCCTCACAACATGATGAAGATGCCACACAAGCATGCTATTCAATGGGCCCAAGTCTAGGACACCAAAGAGAGTAATTTGACATCATTCATACAACCACTCATGACATGCATTCAACAAACAAAACAGATTTTAAGCATGTGGAATGACACCCAAATCCCTATGGCACCCCAAAATGCACCAAACATGAAAGCATGCACAACGCCTACTTTAAAAGCATTCAAGAGCATATCTTTAAAACATGAACTAAGCCACGATGCCAACATGCAAACATGACTAATGGACTGAAATGAGATCTAATATGATGCCAAATCACTAGATCAAAACAAGTCAATCATGTTAGAACTCCATGGAAGCAAAGTTTACAAGCCTAAAATGCAAAACATGCACATCAAGCATAACAAGGGTGTGCAAAACAATGGCTCACAGCCCTATTACATGGGAAATAGATGCTTATATCCTCATGAAACCAAGCTAAAATATGCAAGAATCAAGGCTCAAAGCATGACACTACCTATAAGCATGAAAGAGCATTCTAAAGCCAACATGGAAAGCGATAAGAGGCCATGAAATCAATCTAAAAACAGAGGTCACACATGACCTAAAACACACAATAAAGCTCAAATGAAAGCTAAGGAGAGCATGCATGCATGTTATGCTATGAGCCAAATACAAAGGCAAATAAAGGACTAAGGGAGAGGGTGTCCCCTATATGAGGCTCGAATATCATCCTCACCATCGAAAACCCACCGGTTTTCAGGTGAGAATATTGAAGAACACCAAAACAAGGAGGCCTAAGAAAAAGGCACCAAAAATGGCCAAACAAGGCTTAAAGTAATGAGGCTTAACTCAAACCATAAAATGACCTTAAAGAAGGTTCAAGAAAAAGTAAAAACAAGACTTTTTTATGTTAAACACAAGCTCAAAAACTCAAAGCAAAGAGGGTAAAAAGTAGTTGCAAGAATGGGGAAACTAAAGTGAAAAGCTCACCCTTGAAGATCCAATGAAGAACAGGTGGTCCAAATTCTCTTCAAATGAACAAAACCAGTCCAAAATCACTCAAAACAAACCTCCAAGTCTCCCAATCTGAGCTAGGTAATAGTGTGTGTAATGGTGCAAAAGTGAGGTAAAACACACTATTTGGGCCCTAGAACACACACACAAGAGGAGAGAGAGGGAGATATAGATATATATGTATATATGAGCTCTGCTTTTTGTCTCAAAAGTCACTAACCCCGATCAAAGAGGAAGAGCTCCTCTCTTATAGGCAAAGAATGCTTACAAGCTAAGCAAAACAAAGTTTCATCCCTCCATACACGGTATGGAGGAGAACAACCACTTTACAAATTGTGAGAAAATATCTCATAAAGCAATCGACAAAGGTTTCGCCGCAAAGAGTGCCAAATGTCAAAATTTGGTGCCGCCGGCACAAAATAGTGCCGGCCGGCACAATAAAGTGCCGATGGACAAATAAGCCACCGATGGTCTTCAAGATCAAATGGTGTGTAGGGATGCCTCACAAGGCATTCCCCACCTTCCCAAGGCAAAACACAAGTGTTTGGTGCAAAATCAAACACAAACGGTCGAGTTTGGAGGTCCTGAGGCAGTATGCGCCAATGAGAACTCCGGAACTCCAAACGAACACAACATGGATAATCACCGAGTGTTCCAACTAAGTGACGCCCAAGTCTTGAGGATGGTCAAAAATGGGTGTCTACATAACTCAAACAAATAAAGCCCTAGGCTTGAATGTTTACATAGTTCAAATAAAGCAAATAAAACAAATAAAGAAAGTCTTCAAGTCCAAATCCTCACAAGCTAAGTCTTTGGAGGTAATGAACCACCTGATCCTGAAAATGAAGTTCCCATAAAGGGTGAGCCACAGCCCAATAGAGAAATACTAAACCAAGCATAAGAATTAACTAAAGCAGTGGCATCCAATACATGGTTAACACCAAATAATCAATTTACAATTTTATGACACGAATGTCTACATTGCCTATGACACTTTGTCTATGGCATAACTCACCTTCCAACTATGGCACAGAACCTGGCCAAACAGCTCAACATGGATAACAAATCAGGTTAAACCTTTCTTATAACAAAATAAACACACATACTGGTGTTATAACAATCTCAATCAAATCCACTTCTATGCTTCCCAACTGATACACATGGTGGTGATGTATCATATCAACAACAAATAGATAAGCATATGAGCTATATCTCTGCTATAGGCGCGCATATAAGCAGCAACCCTGGGTTCATCCCCTATCTTCCCATAATCATTAACCGGTTTAGAGGTAAATCCCCATCTTCCCCTAAACCGTGGAGTACATCCCCTATCTCCTCCCATACACAAGTAATGCATATAAACATAAAGTCATACACATAATAAATCAATACATAAATTTAATGTATTATTCCAACCTTTATACTCAACAACTTAACCAAATGATTAGTTTCAATTTTGCCTAATCCACATGCAAAGTTCATAATAATCATGGCTATCCTCCACCGATAGCCCAAAACAATTATTTCTAAACAAGAAATAAATATAACAACAAATGTAATTTCAACATTCTCAAAGGTAAGTATTTAAACTAACCAAATACATCATTAAACCACTAAATTCCCCAATCTCATGAATTAAACCCATTATACAATCTTCCCTTAAACTAATTATATAAATTAATCTATGACAAACCCTAGGGTTTCTCCCAAATTACCAAACCACCCCCCACATACCAAAATACCACCACTTAGGATTAAAACGTATAAATGGAGTAGGAAATCCCTACCTCGAAGAAATAACTCAAAAGAAGAAGATGAAGATGATGCCCAAAACTCCAAAGTGCTCCAAACCCACAATTTCTCAGATTAAAATGGAGCCCTCACTCTCCTCTACCTTTTTAATGAAGGAACAAGGGTAGATACACACTCTAAATAGATCAATCCTAAGAGAAAAGATGAGTTGGGAGAGAGAGAACTCGTAACCTAGGGTTTTATAAACCGAAGGGTGAAAATCGTTTTAAAACACGCCACAGATTTAAACTTGACAGTCCGCCGAGCGACAACACACCGCCGAGCGTAAAGAACAAAACAAGGTCCGCCGAGCGCAATGATAACCGCCGAGCGAGATCTATCACCCGCAGGTTTTGCAGGACCAAAATTGCCGAAGAGTGTAAACCCCGCCGAAAGCATAGTGTCCGCCGAGTTAAAGGCTAAAAATCGCCAACCAACAGCCTAGACCAAGGCTCAACCCAATTGTTCAAACACGCCTAACACATCCTAAAACCCGACCAAATAGAATTAAAGGATGACAACAACAACAATATGACAACGGAATCCACGGAACATAAGTCCAGATACAATAATCAAATGGGAAAAGACCGGGGTCGTTATAACCTCCCCCCCTTAAAAGAATTTCGTCCCCGAAATTAAGCATAAGTTGTAAAAACAGGTTTTTCTCAATTCCCCAATGATATTATAAAACAATAAATAACACTTGACCCAATACCGGTCACTTCATCTCTTATCAAGAGGCATCTCATAATATGTATAAACCACATATATTTCAACCTGCATCAATGTTATGCATTATTCCTGTCAATGTTAACAAATTCCATATCATATTCAATCTCATGATATAAACAACACATTCAATATATAAATGTTATATTCCACTTCCATAAAAAGGCAAGTTCAAAATGCTAACATTAAATTCAAAACATTCTCAATGTTTTCCAACTTAAGACATATATAAAATTCTCAAGTTCAACAACATTACAAAAATCTATATATAAGATTTCTAATCACTAAACATGTCCGGATATTTCTCACGGACTTCCAACTCACGTTCCCAAGTGGCTTCCTCCACTCCGTGATGTTTCCACAAAACTTTCACCAAAGGGATGGTTTTGCCTCGCAAAACTTGATCCCGCCTATCCAAAACCCGTACCGGTCTCTCCTCATACGAGACATCCTCATCAACCACTAAATCAGTCCAATCCAACACATGTGACGGATCTGGCTCATACTTTTGAAGCATACTCACATGAAACACGTCATGAACTCCGGATAACTGCGGTGGCAAAGCTAAACGATAAGCAGCCTCACCAATTCTCTCAAGGATCTCAAAAGGACCAATAAACCGAGGGGATAACTTCCCACTCTTCCCAAACCTCATCAAACCTCGTTTGGGTGATATCTTCAGAAAGACATGATCACCCACCTCAAATACCAAAGGTCTCCTCCTACGGTCAAGATAAGATTTCGACGACTGCGTCAGAATAAGCCTCTTACGGATAAGCTCAACTTTCTCCGCTGCTTCTCACCAACTCGGACCCAACAGAGGTGCATCACCCACCTCGCCCAACAAACAGAGATCTACACTACGGCCATACAAGGCCTCAAACGGTGCCATACCGATACTAGATCGAAAGCTATTGTTGTAGGCAACCCACTAATGGTAAGTGCCTCTCCCGACCCACTAAAGTCGAGAACACAACCTCAAGCATATCCTCAAGGATTCAATAGTACGCCGGACCGCCTGTCACCGAGGATGATAAGCCGTGCTAAAGGTCAACTTGGTGCCTAAAGCACTCAGAACTCGCCACAACCTAGCAAAGAAACGAGGATCTCTATCTCGAGACGATCGCCATCGGGACCCCGTGCAACCTCACTATGTCCCGGATATATAAGTCGGCAAGATGATCTACCGAATCTTTAACACGATAGGAATGAAGTGCCGACTTCACCAACCGTCTACAACCACCCAAATAGCATCACTACCCCGCCGAAGTCTTCTAAGACCCACAACAAAGTCCATAGTGACATGCTCTCACTTCCACTCGCAATAGGCAAGGGTTGCAACAAACCCGGCCTCGATGTTCGGCCTTCACTTGTCGACAAGTAAGGCACCTAGATACGAAGTCGCCACATCTCTCTTCATACCCCGCCACCAAAATCGGGCACCCAAATCTCGATACATCTTAGTACCTCCGGATGTACCGCAAAGGCGCGAATGATGAAACTCTCTGAGTACCTCCTCTCGCAAGACTCCCACAAACAGACATTGGCCTCAGATCTCACACTCAGTCGGGATACACCGCCAAACCCTTCTCAACCTTCCTAATGGAAATCTTTTCTGAGAGATTCTATCTCAAGATCACCTCTGAGCCTCTAACACTCGAGTCACAAATGTAGGTCAGGCAACAACAGAAAACAAGGCCGCAATTCTACGGATCCGCCCAGATGCAAATCAAACTCCCCAACCGCACCTAACATTTCCCACTCTTGATGGCTATACTAGCTAAGTCACCAACAGATTCGATTAAGGGCATCGCCACAACATTGGCCTTTCCTGATGATAGTGCAACTCAAGTCATAATCCTCAATGAACTCCATCCACCTCCTCGCCTCAAATTCGTGTCTTCGTGTAAACAGATATTTCAGACTCTTATGATCGGAGAATACCTCAAATTTCTCACCATACGATAATGCCTCCAAATCTTCAAGGAAAATATTACGGCTAACTCTAAGTCGTATGTAGGGTAATTCTTCTCATGAATTTTCAATCGACGAGAGCCATAGGCAACCACTTTCCTTCTTGCATTAACACACAACCTGCATCTCTCGTGAGGCGCCACAATAAATCGTGATAACCCAACCCTCTCCGAATAATCAAGACCGAGCGGTGGTCAATCTAATTTTCACTCAAACGATTTTTCACAAGTCTCACTCCAAACAAATTTAACTCCTTCCGAAGTCAATCTCACAACAAGTGAAGCTAACTCGAGAAATCTTTCACAAACCGACGGTAATACCCAAATAATCCCGTGAAAGTCATGATCTCAAACACACTCTTAGGTTGTGTCCAATCTTGCACTGCCTCAGTCTTGGATGTATCAACTGACACCCCTTCCTCAGAAACTACATGGCCTAAGAACTTCACCTCTTTTAGCTAGAACTCACACTTCCCGAACTTAGCATAAAGCTTATGGGCTCTAAGTAACTCTAGCACCACTATCAAGTGTGCCTCGTGCTCCTCCTCTGAGGGTGAATAAATCAAAATGTCGTCCACGAAGACGACCACAAAACGATCCAAGAATTCCCGGAAGATCCGGTTCATCAAATGCATAAACACTGCCGGTGCATTAGTGAGCCCAAACGGCATCACCAGAAACTCATAGAGGCCATACTGCATTTTAATGCCGCTTCTAATATCCTCCTCCTCGACTCTCAACCGATGATAACCTCGATCTCAAATCTATCTTAGAGAAACAACGGAACCCTTCAACCGGTCAAACAAATCATCAATACGGGCATAGGATACTTATTCTAACCGTGAGTCTTATTCAATTTCTCGTAATCAATACACAATCTCAAGGCACCACCTTTCTTCTTAGCAAAGAGGGCCGGTGCTCTACGGCCAAACAAAGAGGGACGGATATAGCCCTTATCTAACAACTCGGAGTTGAACCTTCAACTCAACTAACTCGGCCGGGCAAAACGGTAAGGTGCCATAGAAATCGGCACGCGTCGCACTAAATCAATAGAGAACTCAATCTCGCCGAAGTGGCAAACTAACAAGATCCTCGAAAAAGTCCGAATACTCGCAAACCACCTCGCAAAACAACTGGTCTCATCACCTCACTAGTCGAAAGACTAGCAAGTAGACCACTAAGCTCACTCCTCATGATCATAACCCGTGGCAAACACTACCAACCCGTCCCCTGAAAACGAAAAACACTCCCCATTCACAAGACAACAAGTGACCCTCGACGGAGTAATCAATAATTGCCCAGTATGACGACAACCAATCCATACCCAAAATAACATCAAAGCCCTTCATGGGCATAACTACAAAAGAGAAAGGGATTCTATGATCATCGACCTCTAAACCACAACCCCTAACACCTTGATTCAAAACCAATTCCCCCCAAGAGGTGACACTACACAAATAGAGACGCTAACTGCTAACTCCAACTCCAAAACAGATGCAAATGCAAGACACAAACGAATGAGATGCACCAGACGATCAAAACACTAGCAACCGAATTGCAAAACAAGAAGGTACTTCTCACAACCGACGGAGTTTGATAAGATCCTCAAGAAGATAAAGATACACGCCGCAGACGACCTCTCTCGATCAACTTGCTCACCCCTGAGCAGAAGATCTGTACGATCGACGAGGAAGCCTCGATTGGCCCTCGAGGCTCGAATCGACGGAGCAGGCAATGACTCGAGTCCGCCAACCAGATGCACCAGACGTAAGCACCCAACTCAGGCAAAACCTCTTCATGTGCCTACCGATCAAGACTGAAAATAAGAGAGCGCCGGCCTCTACCCCGACTCGCTCGAGATCGAGCCAAGAAGATGTCGCTTCTAAGTCCTCCTCTCTCGAGGACAACCGAGACTTGTGACCCACCGCCACACTTGAAACAGTAACGCCTCGACTACCTTTCCGTAACTAGCACTCGCATCGAAAAGTGGATCTAGAAAACTACTCGAGGTCAGCGAGGAGTGAAACCTCTCGCCTCGCCGTCACTGGCCATCCCGACTCTCTTGGAGCCTTTCGCTTTTCCTCTTCTCAGATCATAATCTCAGTATGGGTCAGATCAACCAATCGCCCAAAATCCCTAATCATAGATCCGACAACCTCAAAGATGAGGCCACGCCAACTTCCTCTCAAACTCAATACAACGGCGTTCCTCGGCCGCCACCAACTCAGTAAACTCGACAACCGGTGAATGTAGCCTCAAACTCGCCATCGATAAACCGTTTCGCCAAGATGGCAGAATCGATCTCTCAACTTCTCCGAACACCAAGACAGTACTTGTCTCAAACGCATCAACAAAGCCTTCCAAGTAGCTCCAATACGACCCTTGGTGAATTTCCACCATCGACCAAGATCCCCTTTCACCGAAAGATGCCAAGGTCACCTTCAATCCTCGCCTTCGATGCCTAGCATCTCAAACGCTGTTGGTCTGCTCGAGCCATTCGCCATTTTAAGCTGCTCGCTAGGATCACCTAAAAATTGGCCCCGTGAGACCGAAGAATTCTCTTCGTAAAAGAAGGTCCTCAGATTCCGCCACAACAACTCGAGCTCGATTCGAGCCCTAAGAATGCCCATCGACTTTAAAGCTCCTGCCATCTCTTGGGCCAAAGCGCCCATGACCGTCATTCCCATCGCTCGGCCACATTGGCTCGGCTAACGCCTCGAATCGCCGAATTTCATCCAGATAGGCACTTCCGCCGGGTTCGCTTACCACGCCTACCACGACCTCGCCCTCGCCCCGACATCCTAATAAAGGAAACAAAGACGTTAGCACTCTAAACAATATGCCAAAACTATGACACTCACGCCCTAATACATTGACAACAATAAATCACACCACGTAAGCACATAATCACATAAGCACTTACGAATTTCATTCCCGGATAATGATAGTCCCGAGACGCCCCTAAAGTTCGTTGGAAACAACATTGATCGTGCCTTTCCAACAAGACTTTCAGAGACTCAAGGATCCAATCAACATCCTAGGAACTACATTCCATACCCACATAGTCACATAAACATGTTATCATATAAGCATGGAATCATTACACTAAGTCTCTATCAAACGAGACGAACCCATTGTGATACTAATCACTTCCCACGCACTCCAAAGTATTCAACCCAGACGCTCTGATACCAAGTTGTAACGCCCTCAAAATATAACCCATTAAATATAAAACATGACATGCATTATTTAAAAGAAGACAATCTATTATACTAACCATCAGAGTATTACGAAATAAAACATAATAATAAGTGCCCTACGGGCTTACATCTTGCCAAGCCAACACTTGGACACAAATCCATGAGTTCTAACTCGAAACAAATAAAGCCCTAGGCTTGAATGTTTACATAGTTCAAATAAAGCAAATAAAACAAATAAAGAAAGTCTTCAAGTCCAAATCCTCACAAGCTAAGTCTTTGGAGGTAATGAACCACCTGATCCTGAAAATGAAGTTCTATAAAGGGTGAGCCATGTTTCAATAGAGAAATACTAAACCAAGCATAAGAATTAACTAAAGCAGTGGCATCCAATACATGGTTAACACCAAATAATCAATTTACAATTTTATGACACGAATGTCTACATTGCCTATGACACTTTGTCTATGGCATAACTCACCTTCCAACTATGGCACGTAACTCGCCAAACAAATTCAACATGGATAACAAATCAGGTTAAACCTTTCTTATAACAAAATAAACACACATACTGGTGTTATAACAATCTCAATCAAATCCACTTCTATGCTTCCCAACTGATACACATGGTGGTGATGTATCATATCAACAACAAATAGATAAGCATATGAGCTATATCTCTGCTATAGGCGCGCATATAAGCAGCAACCCTGGGTTCATCCCCTATCTTCCCATAATCATTAACCGGTTTAGAGGTACATCCCCCATCTTCCCCTAAACCGTGGAGTACATCCCCTATCTCCTCCCATACACAAGTAATGCATATAAACATAAAGTCATACACATAATAAATCAATACATAAATTTAATGTATTATTCCAACCTTTATACTCAACAACTTAACCAAATGATTAGTTTCAATTTTGCCTAATCCACATGCAAAGGTTCATATCAATCATGGCTATCCTCCACCGATAGCCCAAAACAATTATTTCTAAACAAGAAATAAATATAACAACAAATGTAATTTCAACATTCTCAAAGGTAAGTATTTAAACTAACCAAATACATCATTAAACCACTAAATTCCCCAATCTCATGAATTAAACCCATTATACAATCTTCCCTTAAACTAATTATATAAATTAATCTATGACAAACCCTAGGGTTTCTCCCAAATTACCAAACCACCCCCCACATACCAAAATACCACCACTTAGGATTAAAACGTATAAATGGAGTAGGAAATCCCTACCTCGAAGAAATAACTCAAAAGAAGAAGATGAAGATGATGCCCAAAACTCCAAAGTGCTCCAAACCCACAATTTCTCAGATTAAAATGGAGCCCTCACTCTCCTCTACCTTTTTAATGAAGGAACAAGGGTAGATACACACTCTAAATAGATCAATCCTAAGAGAAAAGATGAGTTGGGAGAGAGAACTCAGAACCTAGGGTTTTATAAACCGAAGGGGTTGAAAAAATCGTTTTAAAACACGCCGCAGCGATTGAAATCTTGACAGTCCGCCGAGCGACAACACACCGCCGAGCGAAGAAAGAACAAAACAAGGTCCGCCGAAGCAATGATAAACGCCGAAGCGAGATCTATCCCGCAGAAGTTTTGCAGGACCAAAATTGCCGGAAGAGTGTAAACCCGCTCGAGCGTAGGAGTGTCCGCTCGAGCGGAAAGGCTAAAAACTGGGCAACCAACAGGTAGACCAAGGCTCAACCCAATTGTTCGAAACACGCCTAACACATCCTAAAACCCGACCAAATAGAATTAAAGGATGACAACAACAACAATATGACAACGGAATCCACGGAACATAAGTCCGGATACAATAATCAAATGGGAAAAGACCGGGGTCGTTATACCAATTGATTTCTGATTGAGTGCATCGACAACAGTGTCAGCTTTCCCTGGATGTTATAAGATTTGCAAGTCATAATCTTTTATCAATTCCAGCGATCTTCGTTGTCTCATGTTTAACTCTTTCTGGGTGAAAAAGTACTTTAGGCTCTTGTTTTTTAAACCTCATATGTTGCCCCATACAAATAGTGGCGGCAAATCTTCAATGCAAATACTACTACGACAAGCTCCAAATCATGAGTCGGATAATTCTTTTCATGTGGCCTCAATTGTTGAGAAGCATATGCTATGACTTTACCATTCTACATCAATACACACCCCAAACCCTTATAAAAAGCATCACTAAAAATGGTAAATCCATCCGTACCTGATGGTAAGGTGAGAATCGGTGCAGCTACAAGTCGAGTCTTTAATTCTTTAAATGCTTATTCTCTCTGGTCAATCCAGTCAAACGGTACCCCTTTTTGAGTCAACTGAGTCAAAGGCAAAGCAATTTTGGAGAAGTCTTTCACAAATCTTCGATAGTATCTGACCAAACCCAATAAACTTTGGACTTCGGTAACATTAGTCGGTCTAGGCCAATTCACAACTGCTTCGATCTTCTGTGGGTCAACTGAAATGCCATCTTTATTGATCCCATGCCCCAAAAACATAACACTATCAAGCCAGAATTCACACTTTGTCAGTTTTGCATATAATTTTTGCTCTCTCAAGGTTTGCAAAGCAATTCTCAAGTGATGTTCATGTTTCTCTTTGCTTTTGGAATAAATCAAAATGTCATCTATAAAAACAACCACAAATTCATCGAGGAATGGCTTAAAAATTCTATTCATAAGATCCATAAATGCAGTAGGCGCGTTAGTAACTCCGAAAGGCATAACAAGAAATTTATAATGTCCATACCTTGTTCAGAAAACAGTCTTTTCAATGTCCTCAGCCTTGACCTTCAATTGGTGGTATCCGAATCTAAAATCAATTTTAGAAAAGACTTGAGCACCTTGCAATTAGTCAAATAAATCATCAATGCGAGGCAATGGATACTTGTTCTTCACTGTCATCTTGTTCAGTTCATGGTAGTCAATGCAAAGTCACAATGAACCGTCCTTTTTCACAAATAAGACTGGAGCGTCCCACGGTGATGTACTAGGCCTGATAAATTTTTTGTCCAACAACTCTTGCAACTAGATTTTCAACTCTTTTAATTCAGTAGGTGTCATTTGGTACGGAGCTTTGGAAATTCAGTGTGTCCTCAGTATTACCTCAATAGTGAACTCAATCTCCTTGTCAATCAAATCCCCTGACAGATCATCTGGAAAAACCTCTGGGAATTCTCTAACTATAGGAATATTGTCCACATTAGCTTTATCATCAGTAGGCACAGTCAATACACAACACAAATACCCTTTACACCCCTTTTTAATCAATTTGTATGCTTTCATAAATGAAATCAAATATGGGAGAGGTACAACACCAACTCTACTAAATATAAATTCAAGCAATCCAAGTGAATGAAAAACAACTTGTTTTGTTACACAATCTATGGAGGCGTGATATTTTGTTAACCAATTCCAAAATTACATCAAAGTGATCAAGATTCAGAGGCAACAAATCATCATACAAAATCACATCCCCAATAACAATCTCACATACAGGATACATATAAGCACAAGTCATGGACTCCCCAGTAAGTGAAGTTACAGCCAATAAATAATTCATGGGTTCTAATGGTCTAGATAATTTTCTCGAAAAGCATATGATACAAATGAATGCATAGACCCCGAGTCAATCAAAATATAAGCATTTTGAGCACAAATTGGGAGTATACTTGCCACCACTGTCTCAGTATTTTGCACATCCCTTGGTACAAGTGCAAACACCTGGCCTTGCCTCAAGGTTTCTCTCCCAATAGCTTTAGGATTGGGTTTTGGTGTAGCGATTGATGCTGCAACATATGCTACGGGTCTACTAGTGCCTTGAGATGCGAGAGGACAATCTTTGACTATGTGGTCCACCTTGCCGCACCGATAACATGCCCCAGAAATTTTGTAACAAACCCTTTTATGTCTTCTACCACATTCTGGACAAGGCGGCATAGAATTGTTCCCTTGACTAAAGCTACTTGTTGACCCCGTATTTTGTTTTTTATTCTGTGAGTTGTTCCGACCCTCTCTGAAATTAAAACCTTGTCTCTTACCCTGACATTTAGTCACTGGCATCTTAGCTTGTGTCAAAGCGACAATATTTGCCTCAGCCGTGATAGCTCGGTCAAGAATATCTACATACTTGATTAATTTGAGAACATTGATCCGGTCGAGTATCTCCACATTGAGTCCACTCTCAAATTTCCTAGCCTTTTTATAGTCAGTATCTACCATGTGTGGTGCATATCGGGCATGCTCGGTGAACTTAGCTTCATATTCGGCTATTAACATGGCACCCTGCTTCAATTGCTCAAATTCAGATACCTTACGATCCCGGACACATTGAGGAAAATATTTATCATAACAAGCTTTTTTGAACAGAGCCCAAGGCATAGTATTATTTGTATCACGCATAAGCATCCACCATCACCTTGCCTCTTCTTGCAAAGTAAAAGTAGCTAATAACACTTCTTGTGCACAGGAATACTTCAAACAATTTTTCAATTTCTAGGACCCATGCTTTAGCTTTCAGTGGCTCAGGACCTCCTTGGAATGCCGGTGGCTTCATTTTGTTGAACTTTTGTGTTAAGGCTACGACATCATCATTGGTATTTGGTTCAACTGGCACTGGTGGCAAATGAGGAGGTGAGAGTTATTGATTCTGTTGTTGTTGCCTTAAAGCCTCAGTCAATAGTTCAACCATCCTTTCTAATCTTCCAATTCTTGCTTCTGACGATTTAGTTTTATCTATATTTCTTCCATTCTCCATTGCACTATATAAAACATGGTAATAATAAACATGGTTTTCTTATTCATGTTAGCGCATATACACATAACATGTCCATGCACACCAACACATGTTCATGAAATGCCCTAATTTCTTTTCTATGACATTCTATAGCTCATTTGGACGCGTGTATGCGGTAAAACTTGTGCTCTGATACCACTTCGTCACGAACCAAACCCGCCCCTAAGGGTTTAGCATCGTAACCGGTCAGTAATCCGCAATTACCACAGGTATGCTTAACAGTAATCACAATTATACAATAATAGAGGCCGACAAAAGCCTGTATATAATAACATATAATGTCCAAAGAGCTGTGAGGACTTACATGAACAAGCAACTTAGATATATACCAATAATCACATAAGTCCAAGTCCAAATATATATATATATATATAAACATGTCATAACTTAGGGAATCAAATCCCAATAACAAAACGGTCAAAACAAAAGTTTAGATCAAAACGTCATAACACATGATCATAACCACAAACGGCAAGGTGAAAACACTCAAAAGCCTTGACACGTGTTGGCTCGAAACCTCGCAGTGAGGCGCAGTAGTTAGCTTGACAAAACAGGGTTTGAGTCGACGCCACTAAGACAGATCTGATGCTAGATCATCTACATACATATAATAAATAGTGAGCTAAAACCCAGTGAATAACAAATGTGTAAAGGGTTTATGAATGACGTCCTTATAACAATTAAAATAGTCGATTTCAGTAATGAATCAGTTCAATAAATAGTAGTCATACAGTTTAGTGTCATATGAAATCATTGTAGTCATATGTGGTATATCCCATAACATACAATATAGTAGGTCTTAAAGACAGAACAGTCAGTTGATGGCCATCAATACAGTAACAGTAGTTCCAAAGATTGGAACTGACAAAGATCTCTGTAACAGTAGTAGTAACAGTAGTAGTAACAATAACAATTGCTATGGATGCCACAAGTACAATTTACAAAATAAGACAATCATTCACCTAATAAACAATATCATTTCAGAAAACAGTACATTTAATCGATTAGAAAATAATTACAATTGAACATAGTTTTATAACATTGTTACTCACAGTGGGCTCCTTGAGACACGTGCTAAAAATGTACTAAAGGTGCAAGGCCCGACCTAAACAAACAAATTTAAGCACAACAACTCAATACACAATTTATTCATTCAATCGGTTCTATTCAGCCGTTGTTTACTTAATCGGTTTCCATTCGCTCGGTTCTAACTTTTGTTCTATACTTTCTTCGTGTTCATGAAATGCAATGCACATGAAAATCGCTTCAAAACTATGCAAACGGAGGCCCGTAAGGTGGAAAAGTGAAGTTAAAAACAAAATTAAGTCTGCTCAAAAGACCAAGACGCGGGGTAATCGCCGACGCGAGACCATCACCGCACGTGCCTCCCACACGTACATTTATTTCAATATACACCTCAAACTTGCCCTGTTTTCTGCATGTGCGGGGCTCCAGTCGCACATGCGGTGTTGCTCAAAACAAATCCAAAAATTGCTCTTCATGTTGTCATGCATCCTTTTAAAAACCAATCCCATTTTCATGCCTTTCAAGCTTCAAAAACTTCAAGAACACATTGAATTTAACATATTAAGCTTAAACAAAATTCATAACTTCAATTTGAAACTCAAATCCATGCCAAAGGTCAAACTCTTGAAATTTAATAATACAAAATCATTAACTATGCAAATTGAGCTCCAATCTTTGAATTCATGGAGCTTCCCCCTTAATTTCCCAAACTCATGCAAGAAACCAAATATAGGAAGAAGGTTGTTATGGAATTATGCCATGCATGGTGGAATTCAGAGTGAATTCATTCTTTTCTTCTATATGTATACTTGCATGTCTTAACTCTTAGTAATATGAGCAAAACCTCTAATTGATTATCAATTCATCCTAATTTAATCTTGAATCTTAGAAGATAATGAATGTGCAAACCTCAATTTCAAGAAAATGAGGAGAAATGCCTACCTTACTTTGATGATTAGAGTGAATTCAAGACAATCTTCTATCTTCTTCCCAACTTCTTCTCCTTTCCTTTCTTTCTTGTTGAATTCTTTCCCTAGAATCCTCTCTCTTTCTCTCTCTCTCTACGAGGGTCTCTTTAAGGGTCACCAAAGTCCATTTTACTTCCTTTTTTTCCTATTAGATGAATAAAATACTCTAAAATAATATAATTCATTTCCTAGATTAAATTGTAGTCAATTAACTCAAACGAAATTAATCTCATCATTCTATAATCTTAATTACACTCAATTAAATTATACTAATTTGAATTAGGCTCTAATTTCTGTCCAATTACTTAATTTTAACTTGTTAAAATTAACAAATCAGACAGGTTTAATATTCACTCTAACCTATCTGTCCACAATAACACAATTCAAATAATCACATGGCATCTCAATAACACTTCAATACACATAATCACATAATTAACCATAAGCATATGAGCAATATAATTAATTTGCTTAATTAAGGAGGTGGTCGTCACAGCAGTGGATACAGAGCACTAGGAATCTCTAGGTACGTGTCTGTCAGTAGGCTATACAAGCACTACCAAAGCCATTTTACCGGTACTAATCACGCAGGTTTCTAGACTTTCACCAGGGACACACGGGCCAACATCATAACCACAACTACACCCCCTAACTAGATTTACCTATTTTTCTCAAAAATCGATACATTTACGATGTTTAATGTGTAATGATGCTCAATGCATAATGCATGAGAAATTAGTTTCAATTCAACCCAATCCTCATGCGATGTCTACAACAATCAAGACTATCCTCCATTGATAGCTTAAAACAGATATTTCTATTAAATTGATAAATTCAAATCAAAAGATACAATTTCATCAATTACAACTAGCGTGATATTACATATCCAACTCCGCCATCATTATCAACATAACCATTATTCTAATTTCACAATATCCAACATCATTTTCCCATTTCGCTTTCACAATTCTAAATATCCAAAATTAGGGCTAAAACCCCATTTCTTTTAAAAATCAATTTTAAGAAAGGATTTCTACCATTTCAACACAACTCATCCCTAACCACATTTCCATAACCATTTTCAAGAATAAATTTGGAAAACCCCTTTTTTGATTTCAAACTCAACCCTAGGTTTTACCAAAAATTTCCAAATAGATATCTCTTTTTAAAAGGAAAATAACTAAGCCAAGAATCATAAAAAGAGTCAAAGAAATCCCTACCTCAAAATAGAAGACACGAATAGAAGATGGTTAGAATTCGACAATATCAAAAATACTAGATGCTCTAATCAAAACGAAGCCGCCAATGTGCTCAATGTTTTTGTCCAAAGGACTAGGGTGATGAAACTTACGGATTGAGAGTATTTGATGCAAAAACTCAAGAACTGGAGAGAGGGGGAGTAGATCTAGGCTTTCGGAATGTTTAGAGAGAGAAAGAGATAAAAAAAGTGATCAAAACGGTCTTTTTCTCAGACTAATATATGTACAGACTACTCCAGCGAAGGAATGGTTGCTCGAGCGACAGACACAATAAATGACACCGCTTGAGCAACCAAAATCACCGCAAGAGCGCATAATGACCCCCTTCCAGAAGTTCAGACCTACAAAAGTTCGCTCGAGTGCAAGAAGGATTGCTCGAGAGAAGATATCAAAATTTCAGAAGTTTCACAAACTGTAAAAGACTGCTCGAATGCAGAAATGGTCGCTCGAGTGAACAGGCAAAATCTTAGGCAACCACACTGTTAGGTTTTATTCTTAGCAATCCCGGTTGACAAGGATTTCTATACGAAGTTGGTTTAGGATTACTTTTGTTTTCTTTAAGAAGTTGGTTTTCTTTCAAAACCAAGATTACTTTTGTTTTCTATAAATAGTTGGTTTTCTCCCAAAACTAAATGAATTCCTCCAGATCTTCTTCTTGGTTCTTAAGGTTTATATCTGGGGATATTTTGTTAGTTTTCTTTGATGTTTTATTGAGTATTCAACTCATGGTTTAAAGAGAGTACATCAAAGGTTTTGTTTGTTATACATCTTCGGTGGATTCTGAAGAATTCGAGCCTGAAGCTTCGGTGGATTCTGGAGTGGCTCATCGTAAAGACAATTCCGAGGTGAAGATGGGGTTGGAAGAGGCACATAGAGGTTGGTTCAATTAGGCGTGGATTCGCTAGATAATTGAGAGTATACCTGTGTAATTCTTTTAAATCTTCTTAGTGGATTGTTTTGTGGCTGTTGCCTGTGATTTTTTAATCACAATTGGAGGTGTCCAATTGTGGTTTTTCCACGTTAAAATCGTTGTGTTGATTTGTCTTGATTGTTTGATTGGGATTGTTATATACTGCTTAAAATTGTTACATAATCACAAATCAATATCTAGGAGATTTCTAGATTTTTCAACACTTTGAAAAACTAACTTCCAACCCTATTTCAAACACAACCAAAACTCTCAATAGCCAAACTCAATGAGCAATAAGACTGAAAATGAGTTGAACAACAATTGAATACACAGTTTCTCGAATCCCAAAAATAATAAATAGGTCGGGTCTAAACCAGAATCATGATAGACCTACTCAAATGCCATACTACAGTCATACTAATGGCGTGTCCAAATCTATCTTAGACTGTGAACCACTTGTATTCTACAAGGACTAATGATCTAATCTTCCGTGTGTAAGTCAAACTCTACACACTAGATCACATACATCATAGAATAAAAGACACACATGCAGAATATTAGACAAATAATATAATGCAAATATTACTCATAATGATTTTAAAACTGGATTAACTAATATTATTAAAAACAAACACTAATTTTCATTACACAAAAACATGACTTTTAGTATATTTTTCTAATAACTATGAAGGAGACAATTTTACCTGCTATTCATCGTTGTTTCGAACTTCTCCAACTTGTGATGGTTGATTCAGAAGTAACGATCGATAGAAGATGATGAAAATCGTTCAACAACTTCAAAACATACAACAATGGTGCTTGAAAATCTCTCATTATGCTTCAATTTTTGCTTAAATCGATGGTTTTTGAATGAGGATTTTCAAACTTCGATGGCCTTTGAACGAAGAAACAGAGCAATAGAGACAAGCAACTTAACAGCTTACTATTGCCTACATATATGTAAGGGTATTCCTGTCCTTTCATCATATTTTTTAATTTTGAGGGTTTTTGACAGTATTAATTTATTCCGTATCCTTTACACAAAAAAGGCCTAGAAAGAGGGGGTTTTGGCCAAAAAACCCTAAGAAAGAATAAGGGCTTTTGGGCTAAAGGTTTGATTTTGAAACTTTAGAATAATAGTCCTAATTTTTATTTTTTTAAGACAATAAGATCAATAATAGCAATATTATGAATCCAAATTTAACTACTCAAAAATTATCCCAGAATTATATCTTATGATTCAGATTTAATCTCTACCACACAATCTCCCATCCAGAAAAATCTAAGTGGTTAAGATTGAAACTCCAAACTTTTTCCAATAATAATTTAAAAAACAATATTACCCCCACCTATTTGTCTATATATCCACGTGTTACTTATCTGTACATGACGATTGTCAATCACTGTTGCTGCCTCCTACCTCCGACCGCGGGTCATCACTAGCTATTTTCCAACAAATTGTCTGATAATTGACAATAGTGTTTGAGAAAAGCTCTTTTAGTCTTTAATTGAATGGATAGATATAAATAAAACTTTTTGACAACTAAGTTTTTAGTAGTGAAAAGTTTAAATTTCTACTTTTGCCTAATAAATTTTTACACGCCAAAAGCCTAAATTTTGACTTTTGCCAACTACATTAATTTTTTTTGTTACCAAATGTAAAGATAAATGCCCACTAAATATTTTAATTGCTAAACGTTATAATAAAAAATTATTTAGTTTTTAAAAAAAGTATATGACGATTAAATTAATATATATATATATTGTGATTAAATATTTAATTACCGAAAATTCTACTTTAGCTATTAAAAATATTTTAGTGGACAAATACTTTTGCCAAAAAAAAAAAAAAAAAAAAAAAAAGTGTTAGCCATGAATATGACAAAAACGTTTTGCACTAAAATAATACCTTTAATAATTAAAATATTAGTCACAAAATGTGACATTTTTTTTATTGTGAGAGAAATAAACTACAAATTAAAATAAATAAAAAAGTAACACTGTAACAAATATATTTTTCATCGGTGAAGTACAAAACGCTTAGCCTCAAAAGATCTAATAAGTGCTCCTCCCCCTCTTCGGACTTATCATTAATTTTTTCAAAAAATAAATAGTTACACGTTAAAAAAGCCACTTTTTTGGTTAATTGCCTTCAAAAACATAAAACATACTTATTTATCTTGCGTTTTCTTTATTTCCTGGTAAGTTTTCAATTACACTCCGTTTGGTTGGACGAAAAATATATTCTAATGAAATATATATATATATATTATATTTGGTGGTGGTGGTAGGGAGGTAAAAGGTGGAAAGAGGTAGAGGTGGAGGTGGAGATAAAGGTGATGGCAACAACAATTATGGCAACGATTATAGTGGTGGTGATTGTGGTGATGCAGTGTGATAGTAGAGGTAAGAGTGCTAGTAATAATATGATAATATTGATAAAATAAGTAAAAAATATTTTTTACATAAATAATCTTTTTTTTTTTTTTTGTTGATCACATAAAATAATTTTTTATTAACTTTATTTTTTTGTTATATCAAACATTAATATATATATATATATATATATGTTTTCTACCTAAACAAATGAACGTCACTCAAAATTTTTTACAATTAATCAACACTCTCTCTCTCACTCTCTCTCTCTCTCTCTCTCTATTCCTTTGCCGGAACCGCTTAGGATTGATCTCTATTATTTCTGAAATTCACCATCAACCCACGACACCCACCCACCCCGGTCTCAGATGTTGCTTTCCCTTTTTTAGTGAGTGGAGCAGAGCCTCTTCCATCCTTTTATCGACAAAGTAAGCTTTATTTTTATTAAAAGTAACGTTCTTTTGTTTTGATAGAAAAGAATGATTCTTTTCGATGCATGCATTTCAAAAAAGAGATTTCGAAAGTTAGGGGGAAATAGTGGTATAAATTAACCCCAAATTTTTTTTTTATACATTTTAATAATTAAAATATTATATATTTTCATGATTTTTATTTTTATTTATTTATTTTTTTTGCTGTTATTCTACCAAAACAATAAATTGAATAATTAACACGATTATTAAAAAAAAAAATTGATAGACAATATGAAATAAAAATAAATAAATAAAAGATGTAGTCACTATCTTAAAATTGTTTACTAGATTTTAACAAAAGTTGTGTTTGGTTGGTTCAAGGACTTGAGGAGAGATACGAAAGAAAAAGAAACATTATATGTGAAATGCGAATAAAATATGTTCATATTTTACTTAATTTCACATATCTTTTTAATTTTTCTTTCCAAATTCCTCATCAAATTCATGAATCAAACACCGCCTATATTTAGAACCAAAATTGTGCGAAACAATATAAACGTAAAAGTTTCTTTAATTTGTTGATGTCTTTATTTTATTTTTATTAATTCTATAAAATTAAAGTTTTAATAATAAAATATTTATAATTTTTAAAACTACACGATGCAATAACATTTTAAACAAATGTGAAGTTGTATTTATAATTTATTTAATTTATTTATTTTTAAATATTCAACAACCTATTCTCTGTTGGTACATTTAACACATGAAAAATTCTTTGGATCACTAATTCAACAACATTAATACACTATTAATAAGGTGGCATCATATGGATCCCATCATCATTGAAGTGATAGTTTAGTTTTATTTTATTTATTTTCTTTTCCTTGTCCTATCAGTTCATTAGAAATGACATTAATATTGTCATTTTAATGGTCTCTATCGCCACTGTTAACACATGAGCCACTTCATGCCAAAGACGTCAGCATGCATGACATGACTGCTCGACACTCTTTGGATCAACGTGAAGCACAAAAAAGAAAAAAAGATGTTGGACACCCAAGGCTTGCGATCGGTTCAAAGTGTGGAAAATATTTTTATTAATTTCTCTTCCGTTTTAATGATTTATTTAGTGAATAATAATAATAATAATAATAGAAAAGAAAATTCTTTTTTTATGTTTAATTTGTAAAAGAAAGATCGAGAGTTCTAAATTAAGAGCTCTAATAACTCTAATTGGTGTGTGAATCTCATATGATGTGATGTTTTAGCCTTAATTATTTTTTATTTTTTATTTTTTTATAATTTTTCACATCATTAGTGCTCTTGTAGAGTTTTCAAATTAGAGGGATATATCATTTCTGTTAATTTCTAAATTAAGTAAGAATTAGTGAGAAAGAAAACTCTCTCACTAAGTGGTCGTTTGGGATACACTAAAAAAGTGTACTTATTTATCTTTTTATCTACACTGTCTCTCTACTTTTCTGCATATATTTGCATAAAAAATCAAAAAATGTACTTATTTAGATCATCCCAAATAATTTTTAATTTTATTTTATTATTCATCAAAAGTGGTGCAATTTAGTGACAAACAATGTGATTGATTATAAAATATTTATAATACTGTTGTCTTTTTTTTTAATTTTTTAATTTATTATTACTATTATTATTTTACAGTTCAAAAGTTAAAAATATAAATTTGCACGTGTCACAGTGCTCAGAAATGAACAACCTACGCTCACCGCACCAATTGTGTGTACTGGAGTGAGCAATCTCATATAAGGCCAAACTGAGGTATGATTGGAGCCGAGCTGAGGAATCATTGAGTAAACGTGGAAGCTGTAAATGCATGCATGTGCAGAGTGCCACCTCAGCTCATCCCTCATTTCTAGAATCAAGGAAACAGTTAACAGAAGGAATGTGATGTGTTATATGCAAAAGCTATAATGAGCACATGATTCCATGGTTAACCATCTTGTGGTCCCCTACCTTAATCAATGTTAAAAAGAGCCTTGAGGCACCCAAATAACATTAAACCCATCTTAGAGAACACGCAAAGTCTTCTATATAAGCAATACTCTTTTCACATTGAAGGTAACTAATCTTGAACTAACTCATCTCCTCTAATCACACATTGAACACTCTTTCTCTTCCTCTTTCTACACCTAGAGAGAGTATTTCATCTTCTCCGATCACTCATTCCCACACCGAAGGGGTTTTTCGGCCAACCCCAATCGGGCAGCTCTGATGGTGCTCTGTTTTGCAAGACTTGGTTCTTGGATAGTCCAATTCAGTCTCAAAGCTCTGATCCACTTCATCTAGTGCGGTATCGTAGAGATGGGTTGGCCCATTTGGATGACCTTATGTGGGTTCGTCTCACTTGATTCTGTTAATGGGTTTGGCCCTGCTCAGTACCGCACCTGGGTTGCTTAATTTCTTAATATGCTTGCCCAAGTGCTTAAGGACTTTGGTAGATAATTCATGTGGAGATGGGCTTAATGATTTGGCCTACGTGGGCATCTAGCCCATATTGGAGGACCATTTGGGTTTAGGCTTAGTGATTTGGACTGGCCCAAGACTTGGATCCGCTCCACTTATATTTTGTCCCTTCAGAGCATTATTCAGTGTGTTTGGTTTGAGTTTTTTTTATTAAGTTTTTTGAAAATTAAGTTTTTTGATTTTCGTATTTTTTTGTTTTTAGTGAATATTTTTAAAATTTTAAACATTTTTTTTTACTTTTTTAGATGTACCTTACTTAGATATAGGGGTGAGCAGCGGATATACCGATCCGCCAAAACCGACCGAACCGAACCGATCCGCCGCATTTTGGACGGATGCGTGATAACGAGCGGACAGTTGCGGATTGATTTTCTCCAATCCGCCAATCTGGCGGACGGATGGTAGATTTGAGATTCCTTTGACCGCAACCGAACTACCAAACTGCGAGCACCCCTAATAATTTATATGACTTTGTGTTTTCAGTTTGTTAAAATATTCTGTTTGTGTTTTCAATTAAAAAAGAATTTAAATATTCTATTGAAAAAAAGTTTTCAACTTGAATATCTTTTTTGAATTGAAAAAAATAAATGTATTATTTATCTATATTTTTTGGTTTTTAAATCTATCTCTAAAAATAAAAAATAAAAAATATGATATATGCTGGTTGATTTTTGTTTTCAAAAATAGATATAGATGTAACAATACATAGACATACAATCTTTACTACTGCTCTGTTCATGGTTTTGGCGGTTTTAATTATTTTTATATTTTAAGAACCACAGATTGTAATACTTTATGTGGATGAGGCATGCTGTGATTGTAGTATGTGGATGAGGCATGCAGTGATTGTGATATTCTAAAGTTTCAAACTTTCTTGCTTTGGATGAAGCATGCAATGATTGTAATATTTTTTTAAGT
Organism: Camellia lanceoleosa; assembly: GCA_025200525.1. NCBI lineage: Eukaryota > Viridiplantae > Streptophyta > Magnoliopsida > Ericales > Theaceae > Camellia > Camellia lanceoleosa. The sequence goes on from CM045765.1 coordinate 65,043,368, forward strand.
CATTGACTGTAATACTTTATTCTTCTTATTTTTTTGAGGAAGTGCACAAGTTGAATTATGTTGAAAATTTATAAAATTTTAAACCGCCAAACCGATTCGCATCCATCCGCCAAACCGCCAATCCACTCAATCCACATCCGCCGGATTTGCAGACAAATGCAGATTGATTTTCTCCAATCCGCCAATCTGGCGAACAAATGGTGGATTGGAGGTTCCGTGGCCGCAACTGATCCGCTCCCACCCCTACTTAGATGTATCTAAAAATAAAAAAATTTGTGAAAAAAAATTTTAAAAAATTAATAAATACATAAAAATGCAAAAAAAAAATGTACTGAATTCTCAATTTTTTTTTTGTATTTTTGGTATTTAGTGAATTTTTAAAATATTTTTTTCACAATTTTTTTACTTTTTAAGTATATTTATGTTAGGTATGTCTAAAAATTTTAAAAATTACTTAAAATATTTTAAAAAATTCAGTAAAAACAAAAAAAATACGAAAAACAAGAAATAAAATTTTCTGAAAAGTGTTTTTGAAAAACTCTGACCAAGCAAAGTGATTAGCATTATTATTTTGAGAGATAAAGAATGAGATTGGAATAGTAGGTGAAATTTACAAACACTATGTTTGTTTTGGAAATTGCCATGCGATTAAAAATTCCAAATCTCACGGCGACTATAGAATCCCTCAAAAGAAGGGACTAAGTAATTCCATGAAAAAAAATGGTACTAAAATCTAATTAGATGGGATTTCTGATACAAAGACTATTTTGCCCCTCACTTTATTTTGGCAACTTGGGAAAAAGTTAGTTTAATAGCTCATTTGGGTCACATCACCACGTATTTTTTTGGTCATTAAAAAAAAAAAAAAAAGCAGCCTAACAATTAGCTTTTTCTTACTTTCAAAAATAGTCCAAAGTCACCTTCTGCATAGCGAAGGCTTTTATATAATTTCATATAACCAACCCATATCACTACATAGTGTACAAACAAATACAATTCAGTTTACATCTCTAACCTAATATCATCACATTAGTATTCTCCTCACTCAACCTCACCATAGTAATAATCCTATCTAACTTAATCCGACAAACAAACAAGGCCTTAGATGGTTGACAGAGAATTGGCACCCATCGTCCATATCATTATCAATCAATGCAAAATCAACAGATGCCATTTATTTGCCGCATATCCTTGCATCTAACCAATCACCAATCATCAAGCTTCCTACTATTCCTTATGTCTCAACACAAAGTCACGAGTCTCACTTCCTCAGCTAATCAAAAATCACTAAATAACATCTCCATTTATCTATGTTACTCTACCAAAACAATAAATTCAATAATTAACACAAATATTAAAAAAATAAAAATAAAAATAAAATAATTGATAGGCAATATGAAATAAAAAAAATAAAAGATATTGTCATTGTCTTAAAATTGTTTACTAGATTTTAACTAAAACTGTGTTTGGTTTAAGGATTTGAGGAGGGTTTTGGAAAGAAAAAAGAAAAATGTAAGTAAAATGTGAATAAAATATGCCTACATTTTACCTAATTTTACATTTTTTTTAAAAAAATTTTTATTTTCAAATCTCTTCTCAAATTTATGAATCAAACACAGTCTAAGTTTAGAGCTAAAAACACTACAAGAAAATACATTTTTGGCGACTAAAAAAATTTAGTCGCCAAAAGTTATGGAATTGGCTACAAAAAATAATATTAGTCGGCAAAAGTCAAATATTTAGATACTAATTTTTTTTAGTCGGGGAATATTGATTATTGGCGACTAAAAAAAAATTTCGTAGCTAAAAATATTACAATTGGCATTAAAAAATTTTGTAGCTAAAATATATCACAATTGGCTACTAAAACAAATTTTAGTAGTCAGAGCTAGTTTTAGCTACTAAAATTGTTTAGTAGCCTAATGAAAAGAAAAAATTATTTTTATCTTTGGCTAATTAATATATTTTCAAAGAACAAAAGATTATTTTTGTCGCTGTATAGTTAGTTTTAGCTACTAAAATTGTTTAGTAGCGGAATGAAAAGAAAAAAAAAATAGTTTTTATCTTTGGTGACCAAAAGTTTGATCGCCAAAAGTATATTTATAGAGACAAAATAATTTTTAGTCTCCAAAAACCTAAAATATGTGGAGAGAATTTCAAATTTCAGACAGATTAAAAAAATAATTAGCGGCTAAAATCTTTAGTCGCGAATGAATATTAATTATATATGTATTTTGTTTTCAACCCAAACCGTGGGTAAATCAATTCCCCCATCTCCTCTCTCTCTAGCGAGAAGAGAGACCCACCGTCTTTTCACTTCTCTCATTGACCTCCAATTCCACCCACCAATGGCGCGGCTGCGGCCACAGGTCGCCACCACCACTGCCATCTTGATCCTATTTATCATGGCCGGGGTCGTTTCCTCTGGCGAAGCAACCACCATCATCCTCCGACCACCCCACGAAGGCAGCAATCGCCACACCATGTTCCTCCCCCTCTTTCTCTCTCCTCCTCCTAGCAGCTCTTCCGACAACTCCTCTCCCTCCGTCCGCATAACAATTTGATAGCAAATGATGCTATGTCAAATCAGCTATTTTTCTAATTTAATTATAGTGTTTACATTGTATGAAACAACCCAATTTAATTATTTGTTGGCATTTACTAATAATGTTTGATACAGTTTTCTGGTTATCCTAACTTCTATTTAAGGAATTTTGCACATTCCAGATTTAATTTGATCGTATATGAGTCAGATAACATATAGTCTAGTTGTTTGTACCTCTAGCTACAATGTAATGGAAATCTCGATGATTTTCAATTCGCAAGATTTTGGTTCTGTTGATACTGTTGTTATGATGGATGTTACTATTTTGGTTTCATTGTTGTTACTACAATTTTACTACTACTATTTTGGCTCTGTTTTGATAACCGGGAAACCTGATGATGTATATTTTTGCCTAAATGAAGTAGATGACAGCTTTGTTGATGCTATTCTTATGTTGCTGGTGATCTTTTGATGTTCCTGCTATAGACTCGCTGCTGCTACCATGGTCTTATTGATGCTCTACTACTACTGTTGCTGTATATGGGTCTCGAGATGTGACATGTTGTGTTGCAGTTGATGTTAGTAGTAGTTTCTAAGGGATGTGCTTGTTTGTGTATTCTTATTTTATTTTTATTTTTGTATAGTTTTGGCTAGGATGGCTCTCATCTCTATTAAGGGTAGATGATCTCCATCCTATATTTCTTTAACTTGGGGTATGCCCTTTGCAGCTGTTGTATTCATGTTTTCATCATATAGCATGTACATCTTACTTGCCCAAAAGAAAAACCTTTACTGCATGAATCTCAAATTATTAATTTCATTGTTATTTATTAAATCTCTTAGTTAAAAATTATTCTTAGCCAAAAAAGAAAAAAATAAAAGAAAAGAAATGCTGGTTATTTAGCATTTCTGTAATTGAAAAACTTTACAAAGTTGTTTTAAATTGCTGTTGAAAATCTTTACTTGACAAGTTATGGTCTCTCCTCTTTGTGCTATATATAAAGAAGAGGTTCAAACTATTGAGCATATGCTTCTTTGCTAACCTTGGACTCAAGTTTCGAATAATAACCCTCACACTAGTGCATATAAAGACGAGGTTCAAACAATTGAGCAGATGCTTCTTTGCTAACCTTGGACTCAAGTTTCGAAAATTTGGAGTGGTAAATATCCAAAATTTGGCCCGATAGAAATTAGCATTGGACGTGGTTCAAATTAGTTTTTGGGGCGGTACAGAATAAATTTTTGGTGTGGTATAGATTTCCTTTTGGATATTAAATTTGGTTAATCCTCTATTATGTATGGAATTAAATTATTGGGGTTGAATTATACTTGGTTCGTATGGAATTTGTATTACATTTAGAATTGGACGTTGAATAAAAATTTTTTGGATGGTTGGAAGTGAAATGTGTGCACGTTGTTGAATGGTTGATAATATATTTAGTATTGATGGATTATATTGTTTATATAGGGTACATGTTGCACTAATAATAGATACAGGTGGTTCAGAAATTACAAAATAAAATAAAAATTAATATAGTATTTGGTGACTAAATATGTTGGCAGCCAAAAATGTAAGCAAATGTTTTAGCAACCAATAATTTAGTATTAAAAAATAACCAAATGGCTTTTTCTGACCAAACCAGATAGTAGCTAAAACAAATCAGAATGAGGGAAGTTTAATTGCTGACTAAATATTTTAGTCACTAAAAACATGACATCCTTTGGCGACTAAAGTGTTTGGCCGCTAAATGTATGTATTCTATTAGCGACTAAAATTTTAGTCTCTAATAGTTTAATTTAGTTTTCTGTGAGAACTTTTGGCGACTAATATTTTAGTCGCCAAAAGATACCTTTGCTGACTAACCAAAGTTTAGTAGCCAAAAGTTCAATTTCGGTGACTAATAATTTAGTCACCAAAGGATCACCTTTCCCGACTAACCAAAGTTTAGTAGCCAAATGTTTAACTTTCGGTGACGAAAAATAGTTTAGTTGCCAATACCATCGCCGACAGGGTATAGGCGACGAACTTGGTGACAAAAAAATTTAGTCGCTAATTACATTCGGCGACCAAAAATGGGACTTTTGGCGACCAATATTTTGGTCGCGAAAACTGTCATTTCCTGTAGTGAAAACTGTCTAAAACAATATAAACGCATACGTTTCTTTAATTTGTCAACATCTCTATGTATGACTACTTTTCCTCTTGCGAGAAGAATTTATTTTATTTTTATTTTTATAGCTCAATATCTGATTGATTAGATCAATTAATTTGAGATATGAATTCCACCATTTATTAGTGGGGTCCCAATTAAAATCAAGGCAAAGCCAAACTTAGGAGATTTTAAATCTAAGATCTTGAAAGAAACGCATCTCCAAGCCCAAATTCTTGACCACCATACTCACCCCTTGAAATTTTCTCTTGTGAGAATATTAAAATATATATTGGATGAGAAATATTTTGTGGAATAAACATACTTTTAACAAAGCGGTTTTATAATAATTCACACAATAAATTTAGTAATAAAAGGGTATCAACACTCATTTGATTTAGAACAGTTATGTATTAAAATAACAAAATAATTGTTATTGTAACAAATAGAAATAAAATTTTATGTAAATAAATTTATTTGGATAAATAACAAATACACTTTCTAAAATTGCTTAAATTATAGATTTTCCCATGTAATACACTAGCTTATGCTCGTGCCTGAAGGCACGATACAATTAATGATGATATAAAAATATGAATCAAAATTAAAGAGGGATGTATTCAATTATTTTGTTTTTTTCTTTTCTTTTCTTTTCAAAGAGTAGGTAATGAATTCACAAGAAGGAGAAAAATTCCTAAATGAAGACATGAAACTTAAATGAAACACCAATTTATTAGTAACCTAAATAAATTTCAAGAACCCCCAAAATTAGGAACCTCCATGACTCCCAAAATGATGTAAACCAATCATATATATATATATATATAGTTTCTTTTCTTTCTCGACCAATCATGTAAGTGAGAGTTATAAAGTTGTATTTTTTTAAGAATATGTAGCATTTCTGATATTTTTAATAAAAAAAATATTCCCAATATAAATTGCACTTCTCCCAAATTGCAATCTCTCCTCAATTTGCTCACCCACTCTCCTCTTCTCTATTACCTCTGCTCTCCTCCAAAGATCAGAAACATTAATCTTCTTAATCGCCTCTCTCTTTCACCGAATCGATATCCCCCAATTCTCTTCTCAAACAATGACTCTATGTTTCCTGTTGTAGATGATAATATTAAATCAAAAAATCGTAAACTAAAAATAGATTGAAGAATTTAATTCCCAGTAGAACCCAAGCAACATATTAAATAATATTAATGAGTTAAAATTGTGCACTAAAATGCTATGCACAACAACTGATAATTTTTTTTTAAAAAAAATCAAATAACTCCAACTATCCATTTGGTTTGCTCAGATGAACACACCATGAAATTGGATCAAGGGACTGGAACAATAAAGCAATGACCACAACAACATCCAGCAATGTAATTGAAGAGAGTGAATATCCTCTGTCCAAAAAAAAAAAAACAAATAATACGGCTATGTAAAAATAAAAAATAAAATAAAAAAATTTAAAAAGCTGAGAGTACCTTTGCAGAATCCACCCCTCCTTTAGTCCCATGGGTCTGTGAACTTTGGATTTGATGAATAAATGGAGAAGATGACCATGGAACTTTTAGGGTATTCTCTACGCTGTTTCCACCATTGTTGTGGGTCAAGAAATTTATCAAAAAAGGGGAAAAACAGAACTTGAAAGATAAAATACATATTCTCACACACATAAATAAACACAAACCTAGAGATCACAAACTTTCTGCCAAGTTTTTGAATTAATTTTTATGAACACAAACACAAATGCAACAGAAATGACAAAATTGGAGCTGATATGCACAAACAAACCGACAATTTTATCAAACTTCAAACAACTCAAACCCAGATTAATAAAGCTTAACACATAAATTGCATAATAAATTCCACCAACAGAAATGATGATCAAGTCCTCAATTCCACCAACAAACTTGAAGCATATATATATATACATCACATTCAAACAAATGGGTTGAGTTTGAAATGCAACAGAATCAATATGAAATCAAACCCATTTCAGATTTCTAAAAATTAAACCAATTTCAAAAATCAAAATACATTTAAAAATGAAATCCATTTCACATTTCAGAAATCAAACATGTTTAATTTTTCCAACACAAACACAAATACAGTTTCAATTTGGTCTAATTTTGATAAGAAAAATACAACAATAATTTCATGGTTTTTCATAGATATCCATAGAAACCAAAACAAAAGAGAGACAAAGAGAGAGCATACCATTTCTTCTCACAAATTCATATGTTTATATATTCATACATCTATAAACATTTCTAGGAGAGATAGAGAGAGTAAACTCACGAGGATGTGCTGGAAAGCGCCGAAGCCAGAAAACTTGTTCTCGGGAACAATGTCTCAAGCAAAACAATTTTCGAATTTCTGTGAATAAAACCCATCAAATCCATTTTAAATTTCAGAAATCAAAACCCATCAAATTAAAATAGTTTACATCAAAATCATTAACTTTAAAGCAAAGCTTGGACGGTGATGATCGGTGGTCGATGGCGAGAGGAGAGCAGAATCAACCAACAATTTATCCAACAAAACTTTAAAATAAAAAATTTGAAGCATAGTCAACCAACAATTTATCCAACAATTAAATGTATGTGTATAATAAAGGTGTAATGCAAACTAAAGAAAAGCACCGCTTAATTTATAAAAAAAATTAACATCAAACCCATATGTGTAGACACAAATAATATGCAAAAAACACTTCAATTGTACCCCAAATAACTGCAATAATTAGTCATTGCTCTCAACAATGCCTTCAATCGAGAAAGATGAAATAAGCCAAGAAAGGAGGAAAACAAAAAAAAAAAAGAAGAGGAAAACAAGAACATGATACTAAACTAAATCTTATAAACTTGTGTGCTTTAGAGCAATCCAAATACCTAAAAATAATATCCAAAAATTAACTAATTAACAAATCAATTTAAGGTTTAGAAAAACAAAAATCAAAATTAAAATGAGTAAATGAGTACTCAGTTACTCTTTAGTTTGGTAACTACACAAAATATATGATCAAAGCCCCAACTCTTCTAGATATATGATCAAAGCACAAAACAATACTGACATCGAGAAGGGTTGTAAGGGAATCTTACCGTGCGATGAAGAGGAGCATGACGAATGATAAGGAGGAGGAGCGTCGATAGCGATGAGGGTGGGTGTCGATGAAGAGAATTGAAATCGAACGGTTGATGAAGAGGAGCGTGACGAAGGAGGAGGAGAAGGAGCGTCGGTTGTGATATAGAGGGTGGGCTTCTGTTCAAGAAGAAGAACAAAGAGTGAGAGAGAGAGAGATAGATATAGAGATAGAGAGGGAAGGTGGGGGGGTTGAGACCTGGAGGAGCGTCGGGTGGGTTTTTGCTTCTGTTGAAGAAGAAGAACAGAGAGTGAGAGAGAAAGAGAGAGAGAGGAGGAGATGGGGTCAGACGTGGGTAGATGGGTATATTTAGGCGGCAATCATCATTCATCTAAACCAATCTGAACCATAGATACATACTTAAAATTCATCTCAGCCATTAATATCAAATGTATCTCTAATACATTTTATATATTTTCAAAAACAGTCTTGTCTTATTATATATATTTGTGTATTAAAATAATAAAATAATTTGTTATTGTAACAAATGGAAAACAAATTTTATGTAAAAAAAATTATTTGGATAAATAACAAATACATTCTCTAGAGTTTCCTTAAATTATTGATTGTCTCATATAGTTCCGAAAATTATATCTTGTCCTTTTAAGTTTTTAATCGTATAACAAATGACTAATTTTATTAATAAATTATCAATTTAAATAATATCTTTTAATAATATCATAAATATATTTCAATTAACAATTTAGACCACTTTATTATTGTATAGAAGAATAGTTATGAATTTAATTTTATTTGTGTTAATTCTATTAAATAAAAAATTTTAACAATAAAATGTTTATAATTTCTAAAATTACATGAAACAATAATATTTTAAACAAATGTGAGGTTGTATTTATAATTTATCGAATTTATTTTTATTAAAGTATTCCAACAACCTATTCTCTGATGGTAACACATGAACCACGTCATGCCAAAGACGTCTGCATGCATGACACTCTTTGGATCAACGTGAAACACAAAAGAGATTTTTCAAATAGATTTTAAAATGCAAGAAAAAAAATGTAAAGATAAAACTAATGCGCAGATAAAAGAGATTTTTAGCCAAGGTTTTTTACTTTTTTTGAAATGATGGTAAAAAATAGCTTTTTTACTTTTAACTAATTTTGGTTTTTTTAGACAAATGATTTGGGAAGTTAATAAAAAATTACTTTTGGCTTTTTTGAGTAATATTTGTTTATAGTGTCAAATCATAATAAAATGACCAAACTACCCTCATTAATTTAAAATATTTACAACTTCACTCATGTAGCACATTTTGACTCATGAGGGGTAGAATTGTAATTTTACCAATAGCTAAAAACCAACTTCCCAAATTAAAAAAAAAAAATGCAAAAAATCCAACTTTTGACTTTTGCTGCAAACCAAAAAAAGTTGCTAAAAACCAACTTCCCAAAATAACCAAAAAAGATTTGTGTTGGACACCCAAGGCATGGGGTCGGCTCAAAGTGTGGAAAATATTTTTATTAATTTGTCTTCTGATTTAATGATTTATTTGGTGAGAAATAATATAAAAAAAATAATAGGAAAGTAAACTCTTTTTTAATGTTTGATTTGTAAATTAAGTAAGAATTAGTGAAACAGAAAACTCTCTCACTAAGTTTATTTTATTATTCACCAAAAGTGGTGGAATTTAGTGAAAAACAAGTTGATTGATTATAAAATATTTATAATATAGTTGTCTTCTTTTTCTTTGTTTTCTTTTTTTACAGTTCGAAGGTTAAAAATATAAATTCGCGTGTGTCAACAAGGATAGAATAGTCTTTAAAGATATCAATCTAGCCAAACAATTGACCAAACGACTATGAATGGTTTTTTTTACCTCAATGAAGATGACTTAAATGTTTACAAAGAAACAAATATAATAATATTGTGAACCAGAATGGAAGAAGAAGCTTCGACAAAATTGAGTAATTGATTAACTGAATAGTTCGACTACACTTGTTGTTACCTTGAATGTCTTGGTAACTTCGAAGATAGAAACCAGTTACAAATTTTAATTTAAAAACTACTCCTATGAAATGTAAGTGTAGAGTAAGAAAATAGAAAAGCAAGTAATTGATAAGTGTTTGATTTCTTCAAGGGCCTTCTCAATTTTTCACTTTGGCTATTTATAGGTGCCCTTTGAATTTGCTAGCAACTGATCCACGATCAAGATCCACATAGCCACATTCACGAAGCTTTTCCCTCCTTCAACTTTGAATTTCAGAGTCTTAACTACTTCTTTATAACTTCCTGAAATGGTTACGGCTTTGCTCTTTATCTTCAAATGTAACTGCAGTTTTGAATCACAATACCTTTCATGCCTCAGCATTTGCTTTTATTATCTCGCCTCACACATTTCTTTTGATTGGTTGAACCTTCCCCTTTGTATTCTTTCACGTGTCAACTTATGGCACCAACATTACCCTCCGCACTAGTGTAAGCATGAACTGACTAGTGGACTTCATGGCGTGGCTGCTGAGGAAGATTTTACTAAGTCTTCCAATGCACATAATGTTATCTCATATATATATATCCTAAAATTCTAGCTCCAGATTCAATTTTTTAACTTAGGTGAGTCGTCCACTTCTATTTCTCTACTAAGTGATTCCATTGCCATGGGTCACTTTCTGCTTGATCCTCCTATTTCTTCAATACCTCCCATTTCTGGGTAGGATGCTCCTAAATCGTCCTAACAATATCCTACTGGTTAGCCCTCATGGGAATCATGTTTGAAGCCTACTACTCGCTATAAAGTTCATCACCATTTCCCTAAGTGGGTGAACCCTTTATCCATTCCATCCACTTGTCGAATCTAGGTGGTTTACCCATTTCGACCTCGCTACAATGACCACAAACCTGAGGACCATTTGTTGTACACTTAGCACATTGCCTCTCAGCCATTCAAACTTGCTCCGAGGAATGAGGAAACTCAAGGTTTGAGCTCTGAGCTATTGGCTAGACAAGCCAAATTGTCAATTGCCGAGTGGCTCGAATGTGTCACTGACAGACAATTCCCTCAAGGTTTCCAAAAGGATCTCTCTTTGACTCCTCTTCCTTATCAACCTCAATAGATTGCCAAACTTTGGCTTGCCATTGAAAACAAATTCTTTGCCCCATATCAGTATCTAACTCCTTCTTCTAGCTAGCTTATATTGAAAGCCAAAACCTTGCTTGCAGCCTTCAGCCATATATCCGTTGAAACTATTTGTAAGGATGTCAATCACAAGAACTTTATTTGGACTTCTAACATACTTACCTGGAGTTATATGCTAAATTCCTATGCTCTAATAGAGGTTGAAGTCTTTTTTTACTATCTGCATCTACTTCTCAATTTGCATGCTAATGCAAAGGAAGATCGCAAGGTTTTGGATGACACTCTCTGTAACGCCCTCAAAAATAAACCCATTAAATATAAAACAAGACATGCATTATTAAAAGAAAACATTATATTATTTGCCTTAAAGGCTTACATCTTGCCAAGTCAATGCTTGGACACAAAACATGAGTTCTAACTCAAAACAAATAAAGCCCTAGGCTTGAATTACATATAACTCAAATAAAGCAAATAAAGTAAAGCAAGTCCTCGAGAGTCCAAATCCTCACAAGCTAAGTCCTTGGAGGTAGTGAACCACCTGAACCTGAAAATAAAGTTCCCATATAGGGTGAGCCACAACCCAGTAGAGAAATACTAAACCAAGCATAAGAATTAACTAAAGCAGTAGTACCCAATACATGGTTAATACAAAATATTCAATTTACAATATTATGACACAGATGTCTACGTTGTCTATGACACATGATCTATGACACCTTTTACTTTCCATTTACACAGACATGGCTCAGAACCTGGCTAAACAACTCAACAAGGATAACAAATCAGGTTAAACCTTTCTTATAACATAATAAACACACATGCTGGATCAAATCCACTTCCATTCTTCTCAACTGACACACATGGTGGTGATGTATCATATCAACAACGAATAGAAATATTTCTATTATCAATAAGCACACACATATGTGATGCTACCGAGTCCATCCCCTATCTCCTCCCAACAAATCCGCTTAGAGGTCCATCCCCTATCTTCCCTAAACCGTGGAGTTCATCCCCATCTCCTCCAAAACCAAATGCATATGCAACATAATCATTACTTGCCATATGCAACACATAATCAATACACTAATGTTCAGATAACTCAACAACAAATAAATGACTCAATTTCGCTTATACCTAAGCCGCATGCAAGGTCTATTAACAATCAATGGCTATCCTCCACCGATAGCTCCAAAACAATTATTTCTAAACAAGAAATAAATATAACAACACAAATAATCTCAATTTCACAGATGAGTGATTAAATATCCAACTACGCTAATTTATCTCATAATCCCCAATTTCATGAATTAAACCCAATATTACAATCTTCCCTTCAATTAATTATATAAATTAATCTATGACAAACCCTAAGGTTTCTCCCAAAATTACCAAACCACCCCACATACCAAAATACCACCACTTAGGATTAAACGATAAATGGAGTAGGAAATCCCTACCAAGAAATAACTCAAAAGAAGAAGATGAAGATGATGCCCAAAACTCCAAAGTGCTCCATACCCACAATTTCAGATTAAAATGTAGCCCTCACTCTCCTCTACCTTTTTAATGAAGGAACAAGGGTAGATACACACTCTAAATAGATCAATCCTAAGAGAAAAGATGAGTTGGGAGAGAGAGAACTCAGAATCTAGGTTTTATAAACCGAAGGGTCAAAAATCGCTTTTTAAAACACGCCGCCACAGATTTAAACTTGACAGTCCGCCGAGCGACAACACCCGCCGAGCATAAAGAATAAAACAAGGTCCGCCGAAGAATGATAACCGCTCGAGCGTAGATCTCTCACCTGCAGAAGTTTTACACGGACCAAAAATTGCTGGAAGAGTGCAAACCCCGCCGAAGGTAGGAATGTCCGCCGAGCGAAAGGCTAAAACTGGGCAACCAACAGCTAGACCAAGGCTCAACCCAATTGTTCGAAACACGCCTAACACATCCTAAAACTCTACCAAATAGAATTAAAGGATGACAACAACAACAATATGACAACGGAATCCACGGAACATAAGTCCGGATATAATAATCAAATGGGAAAAGACCGGGTCGCTATAACCTCCCCCCCTTAAAAGAATTTCGTCCCCGAAATTAAGCATAAGTTGTAAAAACAGGTTTTTTCTCAATTCCCAATGATATTATAAAACAATAAATAACACTTGACCCAATACCGGTCACTTCATCTCTTATCAAGAGGCATCTCATAATATGTATAATCCAACATATATTCCAGCCTGCATCAATGTTATGCATTATTCCTTTCAATGTTAACAAATTCCATATCATATTCAATCTCATGATATAAATAACACATTCAATATATAAATGTTATATTCCACTTCCATAAAAAGGCAAGTTCAAAATGCTAACATTAAATCCAAAACATTCTCAATGTTTTTTCAACTTACGATATATATATAAAAGTTCTCAAGTTCAACAATATTACAAAAATCTATATATAAGATTTCTAATCACTAAACATGTCCGGATATTTCTCACGGACTTCCAATTCACGTTCCCAAGTGGCTTCCTCCACTCCGTGATGCTTCCACAAAACTTTCACCAAAGGGATGCTTTTGCCACGCAAAACTTGATCCCGCCTATCCAAGACTCGAACCGGTCTCTCCTCATATGAGACATCCTCATCAATAACTAAATCAGTCCAATCCAATACATGTGACGGATCTGGCTCATACTTTCGAAGCATACTCACATGAAACACGTCATGAACTCCGGACAACTGCGGTGGCAAAGCTAAACGATAAGTAGCCTCACCAATTCTCTCAAGGATCTCAAAAGGACCAATAAACCGAGGGGATAACTTCCCACTCTTCCCGAACCTCATCAAACCTCGTTTGGGTGATATCTTCAGAAAGACATGATCACCCACCTCAAATACCAAAGGTCTCCTCCTACGGTCAGCATAAGATTTCTGACGACTCAGGTCAGAATAAGCCTCTTACGGATAAGCTCAACTTTCTCCGCTGCTTCTCACCAACTCGACCCAACAGAGGTGCATTACCCACCTCGCCCAACAAACAGAGATCTACACGGCCGGCCATACAAGGCCTCAAACGGTGCCATATACCGATACTAGATCGAAAGCTATTGTTGTAGGCAAACTCCACTAATGGTAAGTGCCTCTCCCACAACCCACTAAAGTCGAGAACACAACCTCAAGCATATCCTCAAGGATCGAATAGTACGCCGGACGCCCGCCGGTCACGAGGATGATAAGCCATGCTAAAGGTCAACTTGGTGCCTAAAGCACTCAGAACTCGCCACAACCTAGCAAAGAAACGAGGATCTCTATCTCGAGACGATCGCCATCGGGACCCCGTGCAACCTCACTATGTCCCGGATATATAAGTCGGCAAGATGATCTACCGAATCTCTAACACGCATAGGAATGAAGTGCGCCGACTTCGTCAACCGGTCTACAACCACCCAAATAGCATCACTACCCCGCTGAGTCTTCGGAAGACCCACAACGAAGTCCATAGTGACATGCTCCCACTTCCACTCAGCAACAGGCAAGGGTTGCAACAAACCCGCTGGCCTTTGATGTTCGGCCTTCACTTGCTGACAAGTAAGGCACCTAGATACGAAAACTGCCACATCTCTCTTCATACCCCGCCACCAAAACTGGCGACCCAAATCCTGATACATCTTAGTACCTCCCGGATGTACCGCAAGGCGCGAATGATGAAACTCTCGGAGTACCTCCTCTCGGCAAGACTCCTAAGACAAACAGACGGTCTCAGATCTCACACTCAGTCGGGATACACCGTCAAACCCTTCTTAACCTTCCCAATGGAAATCTTTTCTGAGAGATTCCACCTCAAGATCACCCCTCGAGCCTCTAACACTCGAGTCACAAGTGTAGGTAGGCAACAACAGAAAACAAGGTCAAGCCTTCTACGGATTCGCCAGATGCAAATCAAACTCCCCAACGCACCTAACATTTCCCACTCGGATGGCTATACTAGCTAAGTCACCAACAGATTTCCTACTAAGGGCATCGGCCACAACATTGGCCTTTCCCGGATGATAGTGCAACTCGAAGTCATAATCCTCAATGAACTCCATCCACCTCCTCTGCCTCAAATTCAGGTCTTTCTGTGTAAACAAATATTTCAGACTCTTATGATCGGAGAATACCTCAAATTTCTCACCATACAGATAATGCCTCCAAATCTTCAAGGCAAATATTACGGCTGCTAACTCCAAGTCGTGCGTAGGGTAATTCTTCTCATGAATTTTCAACTGACGAGAGCCATAGGCAACCACTTTCCCTTCTTGCATTAACACACACCCCAGACCCTCTCGTGAGGCGTCACAATAAACTGCATAACCCAACCCTCTCTCCGGAATAATCAAGACCGGAGCGGTGGTCAATCTAATTTTCAACTCCTGAAACGATTTTTCACAAGTCTCACTCCAAACAAATTTGACTCCCTTCCGGGTCAATCTAGTCAATGGTGAAGCTAACCTGGAGAAATCTTTCACAAATCGACGGTAATACCCCGCTAATCCCAGAAACTGCGGATCTCAAACACACTCTTAGGCTGTGCCCAATCTTGCATCGCTTCGCCTTGGATGTATCAACAGACACCCCTTCCCGTAAACTACATGGCCTAAGAACTTCACCTCTTTTAGCCGTAACTCACACTTCTAACTTAGCATAAAGCTTATGGGCTCTAAGTAACTCTAGCACCACTCTCAAGTGTGTCTCGTGCTCCTCCTCTCAAGGTGAATAATCAAAATGTCGCCCACAAAGACGACTACAAACGATCCAAAAATTCCTAAGATCCGTTCATCAAATCCATAAACATCGCCGTGCATTGGTGAGCCCAAACGGCATCACCAGAACTCATAGTGGCCATACCGCATTTTAATGCCGCCTTCTAATATCCTCCTCCTCGACTCTCAACCGATGATAACCGATCTCAAGTCTATCTTAGAGAAACAACGGAACCCTTCAACCGACGAATAGATCATCTATACGAGGCATAGGGTACTTATTCTTAACCGTAACCCGATTCAATTTCCTAATCTATACGCCTCAAAGCACCACCTTTCTTCTTAGCAAATAGAGCCGGTGCTCCCACGGCGAAACACTAGGGCGAATGTAGCCCTTATCTAGTAACTCCTGGAGTTGAACCTTCAACTCAACCAACTCGGCTGGGGCAAAACGGTAAGGTGTCATAGAAATCGGCGCCGTGCCGGGCACTAAATCAATAGAGAACTCAATCTCTCGATGAGGTGGCAAGCTAACAAGATCCTCGGGAAAAACGTCCAATACTCACAAACCACCTCGCAATACAACTGGTCTCATCACCCTCACTAGTCGAAAGACTAGCAAGTAGACCACTAAGCCCACTCGCCTGATCATAACCCGTGGCAAAACACTACCAACCCGTCCCCGTAAAACGAAAACACTCCCATTCACGAGACAACAAGTGACCCTCGACGGTAGCAATCAATAATCGCCGATATGACGACAACCAATCCATACCCAAAATAACATCAAAGCCCTTCATGGGCATAACTACAAAAGAGAAAGGGATTCTATGATCATCGACCTCTATATCACAACCCCTAACACCTTGTTTCAAAATCAATTCACCCCAAGAGGTGACACTACACAAATAGGACGCTAATCTGCTAACTCCAACTCCAAAACAGATGCAAATGCAGCAGAAACAAACGAATGAGATGCACCCAGACGATCAAAACACTAGCAATCAATTGCAAAACAAGAAGGTACTCTCACAACCGACGGAGTTTGATAAGATCCTCACAGTAATAAAGATACACGCCGCCTGCATTTACTCTCGATCAACTTGCTCACCCTGAGCAGAAGATCGCTGTATAGATCGACGAAGAAGTTTCGATTGGCCCTCGAGGCTCGAATCGATGGAGCAGTAATGATTCTCGAAGTCCGCCAACCAGATGCACCAGACGTAAGCACCAATCAGGCAAAACCTCTTCATGTGCCCCGACCGCAGACGAAAACAAGAGAGCTACCGCCTCTACCCCGACTTCGCCCCGAGATCGAGCCAAAAAAGATGTCGCTTCAACTCCTCCTCTCGAGGACAACCGAGACTTGTGACCCACCGCCACACTTGAAACAGTAACGCCTCCTCGACTACCTTTCCCGTAACTAGCACTCAAGACCGAAAAGTGGATCTAGAAAACTACTCGAGGTCAGCCGAGGAGTGAAACCTCTATGCCTCCGCCGTCACCCCGCCATCCCGACTCTCTTGGAGCCTTTCGCTTTTCCTCTTCCTCGTGATCATATCTCAGATGGGTCACGATCAACCAATCGCCCAAAATCCCTAATCATAGATCCGACAACTTCAAAGATGAGGCCACGCCAACTTCTTCTCAAACTCAATGCAACGGATTCCTCCGCCGCCACCAACTCGTGTGCAAACTCGACAAACTAGTGAATGCAATTTCAAACTCGCCATCGACAAACCTGCTCGCTCAAGATGGCAAACCGATCTCTCAACTTCTCCCGAACAAATGAGATGTACTTCTCAAAACGATCAACAAAGCCTTCCAAGTAGCTCCAATACGACCCTTGGTGAATTTCCACCATCGACCAAGATCCCTTTCACCGAAAGATGCCAAGGTCACCTTCAATCCTCGCTCGATGCCTAGCATCTCAAACGCTTTGGTTCTGCTCGAGCCATTTGTTCGCTTTAAGCTGCTCGCTAGATCACCTAAAAATTCGTCCGTGAGACCTAAGAATTCTCTTCGTAAAAGAAGGTCCTCAGATTCCGCCACAACAACTCGAGCCTCGATTCTCGAGCCCTAAGAATGCCCATCGACTCTAAAAGCTCCTATCTCTCTTGGGCCAAAGCGCCTATAACTCGTCATTCCCATCGCTCGGCCACATTGGCTCGCCAACACCTCCGAATCGGAATTTCATCCCAGATAGGCACTTCTCGCTCGGGTTCCGCTTACCACGCCTACCACGACCTCGCCCTCGCCCCGACATCCTAATAAAGGAAACAAAGACGTTAGCACTCTAAACAACATGCCAAAACTATGACACTCAAGGCCCTAATACATTGACAACAATAAATCACACCACGAAGCACATAATCACATAAGCACCTACGAATTTCATTCCCGGATAATGATAGTCCCGGTAGGCCCCTAAAGTTCCTTGGAAACAACATTGATCGTGCCTTTCCAACAAGACTTTCAGAGACTCAAGGATCCAATCAACATCCTAGGAACTACATTCCATACCCACATAGTCACATAAACATGTTATCATATAAGCATGGAATCATTACACTAAGTCTCTATCAAACGAGACGAACCCATTGTGATACTAATCACTTCCCACGTACCCAAAGTATTCGAACCCGGTACGCTCTGATACCAAGTTGTAACGCCCTCAAAAATAAACCCATTTAATATAAAACAAGACATGCATTATTAAAAGAAAACATTATATTATTTGCCTTAAAGGCTTACATCTTGCCAAGTCAATGCTTGGACACAAAACATGAGTTCTAACTCAAAACAAATAAAGCCCTAGGCTTGAATTACATATAACTCAAATAAAGCAAATAAAGTAAAGCAAGTCCTCGAGAGTCCAAATCCTCACAAGCTAAGTCCTTGGAGGTAGTGAACCACCTGAACCTGAAAATAAAGTTCTATATAGGTGAGCCACACCAAGAGAGAAATACTAAACCAAGCATAAGAATTAACTAAAGCAGTAGTACCCAATACATGGTTAATACAACATATTCAATTTACAATATTATGACAGAGATGTCTACGTTGTCTATGACACATGGTCTATGACACCTTTTACTTTCCATTTACACGCATATGGCTCGTAACTCGCTAAACAACTCAACAAGGATAACAAATCAGGTTAAACCTTTCTTATAACATAATAAACACACATGCTGGATCAAATCCACTTCCATTCTTCTCAACTGACACACATGGTGGTGATGTATCATATCAACAACGAATAGAAATATTTCTATTATCAATAAGCACACACATATGTGATGCTACTGGAGTCCATCCCCTATCTCCTCCCAACAAATCCGGTTTAGAGGTCCATCCCCTATCTTCCCCTAAACCGTGGAGTTCATCCCCTATCTCCTCCAAAACCAAATGCATATGCAACATAATCATTACTTGCCATATGCAACACATAATCAATACACGAATGTTCTCAGATAACTCAACAACAAATAAATGACTCAATTTCGCTTATACCTAAGCCGCATGCAAGGCCTACATCAATCAATGGCTATCCACCACCGATAGCCCAAAACAATTATTTCTAAACAAGAAATAAATATAACAACACAAATAATCTCAATTTCACAGATGAGTGATTAAATATCCAACTACGTCAATTTATCTCATAATCCCCCAATTTCATGAATTAAACCCAATATTACAATCTTCCCTTCAATTAATTATATAAATTAATCTATGACAAACCCTAAGATTACTCCCAAGACTACCAGACCACCCCCACATCTCAAAGTACCACCACTTAGGATTAAACGATAAATGGAGTAGGAAATCCCTACCTCGAAGAAATAACTCAAAAGAAGAAGATGAAGATGATGCCCAAAACTCCAAAGTGCTCCATACCCACAATTTCTCAGATTAAAATGTAGCCCTCACTCTCCTCTACCTTTTTAATGAAGGAACAAGGGTAGATACACACTCTAAATAGATCAATCCTAAGAGAAAAGATGAGTTGGGAGAGAGAGAACTCGTAACCTAGGGTTTTATAAACTGAAGGGGTAAAAACTGCTTTTTAAAACACGCCACAGATTTAAATCTTGACAGTCCGCCGAAGACAACACCCCGCCGAAAAGAACAAAACAAGGTCCGCTCGAGCGCAATGATAACCGCTCGAGCGTAGATCTCTCACCTGCAGAAGTTTTACACGGACCAAAAATTGCTGGAAGAGTGCAAACCCCGCCGAAGGTAGGAATGTCCGCTCGAGCGGAAAGGCTAAAAACTGGGCAACCAACAGCTAGACCAAGGCTCAACCCAATTGTTCGAAACACGCCTAACACATCCTAAAACTCTACCAAATAGAATTAAAGGATGACAACAACAACAATATGACAACGGAATCCACGGAACATAAGTCCGGATATAATAATCAAATGGGAAAAGACCGGGTCGCTATACTCTCTCTACTCATAGTTACACAAAATATGATGCTGAGAATGTTCTTGAAGACTTCGAGGACTTCCGTCAAAGAACCTTTCTTGAACTCAATGACCTTCAAGTAGAACAAGAATACAAGGAATAGAAGGAGCTTGAGAAGAAACCTTCGAAGATAAGGCTCATATTGCACTTATGAAGCTTCAAACAAACCAACTCCATCAAGCTAGTGTTTACAGATCTGAAGATCGACTGAATAAGGAAAATACACTAGAAGATTACCTTTGGATGAAATTTCATGATCATGTAACCTTTCCCCCCCCCCCCCCTTATTTTTATGAGGTCGAAGCTATAAGAGTGAAATTTGTTTGAATACAATTTCATATTTCATCCAATCCTGAATGATACTTTGTAATCTGCACTTTGACACTAGACCATACCTTAGACCTTGTTATCCCTGTGAAGCTATATACTACTTTCTTTATAAGGTCAAAAGATAATATAATAGATTTGTTGACTAAAGGTTTGACTAGAGCTAGTGCATAATTCATCAAGGGGAATGAGATCAAAGCCCCTTATGAAATAATCACCATAATGACAATCCAACCTGGTTGACTGGATATCCTAATGTGGTGATGTGGTTTGGAAATACTCTTTGGATCCAGTAGGACGCTCTTGTTCCTCAGCTAGTCACCTTAAAATGAATGAACACTACGGTCGGGGGTGCCAGAATTAGCACTCCGACGGATAAGTTAGTGTATACTTTCTTGGTTGCTTATATCTCAAATTAAACTTACTTGTTCTCACATACCTTTTTTAGCTGATGCTCTTCTTATTTATAGTCGTCCTTGATGTTGATGGCTAGGCCCATTTTTCGTCTAATGAACAATCGCTCATTCGGCTAGATCTTCATATTCGGCCCAGTTTACACTTGATTTAGAGGTCGATTTGGATATTCGGCCTCTGTCCCTTTGGGCTATGAGTTGTATAGTACATGACTTGATTTCCTTCTTTAAGTTATTCAGCTAACCTACGTAGTAATCTACTCGGCCACCACACCTATGATTTTGGTTCAAACAGACAACTGAATTCTAAGGCTCCGTTTGTTTTCAGAGATAGAATGGAGGGGATTCATAGTGAGGGGATTAATAGTGAAGAATTGTTAAATTATTTTTATATAAAATAATAAAAGAAATAAAAAAATATAAAAAATTAAACATTATATTTTAAAAAAAATCCCAATATATAAAAAATAAAAAAAAATTTCTAATCCCCTCACTATTTTTCTAATACCATCTCTACCTCCTCCTTACCAATCCCCCTTCCAAGGGGACTGCTAATACCAAGGGATTAATAGTCCCCTCCCCATCTCTCAAAACAAACACCCCATTACTAATACTAAGGGATTAGTAATCCCAATCCCCTCCCTATAACCCCAAACAAACGGGGCCTAAGTGACTTGTTGGAATCAATGGGGAGTTAATTCTCCTAACCCATTTATATAAGAATATAGCATAATGTTTTAGGATAAGCTTTGCTATTAATGATTCTTATATCTTGGAATTCCAAAGTAGGGTATGACAAAATACTTTTAATAAGAATCACCTATATGAGTGTGAATGGGCTGCTTCTATAAGAATTGAGAAGGCTAAATTCTCTAAAACACTTGTAAAAATCAAGAGCCAAAATGAACACAACTGTGAGAACCAAACTATGTCCGGAAAGATTCTGTGTGAATTCTATTGTCTTGATTTATTTAAATGGATAAACAGTTTAAAACATTATGCTCACAAATTACCTAGTAAGTCTGATAGTTTTTGTTCAGATGTTTAATCCAAATCTTTGTTGCATGTGATTTGGGCAAATACCTAGACAAAGTTGACAAAATTGTTTCTTAGTTGGCTTTCTTCTTTTCTTATCTTCTTGATTTTATAAAATGGAAAGTTTTCAGTTTTGGTGGCTTGAAGAAGAATTGGGCATGTTGAGACAAAGAATTGTTGGAAACCTTGTCAAAAGACTTTGGCTAATATTTTGGTTCATTTTGTTTAGTCAAAAGTGTTTGATCTTGTGGACAAGCATGAGGGGATGTTGGTGAATCTTTCTAGCCAAAAAGGGAGGGTGCTTATCTATGGGATAAGGTGACAACGCACGGAGGAAACACATACGGCCGAATTTGTGGAACAAAATAACAACGAAAGTCTAAAAAAGCTGCTATACGTGCATGGAAAGTCATGCCCGTGAGACTTACAACTGCGCAACCATCCCAGTAGAGCTTCAAGCCATCATGCCCGCAACCATCCCAGTAGAGCTTTGTTTAGTTTCTCATTATTATCTCAGTTTTCTTTGTGTGTATCATGTATAGTGATGAGTATACTTTAGTAAAGGTCGCGTGTCGTATCTGTGTCATGTAGCATATCCGTATCCATGCTTCTTAGGTGGTGTACTACTAGACATTGTATTACTGATATTTTTGTTATTCATATGCCCTTTTTCTTTTTCTTTTTTTGACAAGTAAGAGGAAAAAGGTTGCTGGATGTGGAAGAATCCTCCACAATTTTTTTTATTTTTTTATTTTTTTTATGGAGAGGTTGCAACTTAAAGGGAAAAAAAAGAATAAAAAAAGAACTGAAACTGAAATAGTAAAGAATTTAATCATATTGTTGACATGAAAGAAGTTTCATCCTCATCAAAATGGATTAGTGCTTTTGAATCTGGAACATTATATGTATGCATTTTTCCCTGATATTTCAAATGAATGTCAATAAGGCACCAACAACAACAACAATGAACTTACAAAGCAATTAGCATGCAAGCAACACCAAGAAATTGGAGTTTTTGTTTTTCAATGTGGTTTTGAGAGAAATTGATCGATGAGATTGATTGTTAGGTAAAGTGTGTCTGGGACCAGCTTATATTCTTCAAAAACCTAAAAGAGAAAATAAAATAAATGGTAAACATTTTCATCACTCTCCACTGATAAGAAAGAACCCAACAAAACTGTGCACTTTAAGAGAATGATCAACTTAAATTCTAGAAACCAAATTAATATACTCTGACAAGTACAGTTTAACCAGACCACTTTTTGAAGAAGAAAGAGGAAAATAGAGAGAGATAGAGAGAGATCTGTCCATGGGTGAAAGAGGTAAAGGCCCAAAGGGTGGATGGATCCCAGTGTTTCGTAGGAAAGCATGGTCAAACAGGACGTTCCAAGGTATTCACACACTCTTTGTGGACAATTTACCTGAATCTTTGGATCCTAAGGGCCTATTCACATTGTTTTCCAAGTTCGGAGTCGTAATGGATATCTACATCCCCAATAAAAGGAGGAAGCTAACAAGTTCCAGATTCGGATTTGTGAGATACAATTGTCCAGTTGCGGCAGGAGTGACTGTTCAAAAGGCACATGGTACTGGATGTAACAATCGTGAGATAAAGGTTAAGATGGCAGAGTTTGGTAAGGCCTAGAACAAAACTGGATAGCAGAGGTTGCAGAGAGGTGTAGGCACTGCAGCCCCAGGAAATCGAGTTGAAACAAAGAGCTTGCATATTAATGGGCAAAGCTATGCTAATGTGGTGGCTGACAAGGTTGGTGATGCGAAAGGTAATGGACTGATAGTCAAAGTACAACAATATGGAAACAAATGGCTATATAGGAGTCTAGTTGTCAAACTCAAGCCTTGTTGCCTTGTCTCTGATTTCAAACAAGAAGTGTTTAACAATTGTGGAATTGAGGTTCAGCTAAGAGAGCTTGGAGGCAGGTCTGTGATCTTTACATTCGACTCAACAAAAGTAATGAGAAGTAAAAGTAAGGATTCGGAGCACTGGGTCCATGGCTGGTATGAGTCCATCACACAATGGAACAAAGACATAATCATTAAGCATGCAAGGGAAGTATGGCTTAGCTGTTATGGAATACCACTTCATCTTTGGAACTCTGTTAGTTTTAAGAAAATAGACATGATGTGGGGCGATGTTATTGAGATTGACAGAGATACTCTTGACATGTCCTCTCTTTGCTGTGGAAAAATTAGAGTAGTAACCCAAGTTTTGGACTGCATTAACCAGGTGGTAACCCTAGACTGCAAAGGCAAATTATACCAGATCAGAGTTTGTGATGAACAAATAGTTGTTATGCAAAAACCAAGCAGCTCTATTAGTCTTCAACGGAATGACAGCTCTGTAAGTATAAATAGAGGAGTTGAGCACTGCGTTGATAATGGAGTGACCCTTAGAGAAGATGATGATAATGTGGCACTTGGTGATGACTTGGTGAGGGAGAAGAGCTTGGGAATTCACATGTGCACTGCATCTCAGAATAAGGAAGCTAATCTGGCAGTTAAAGATAGCCTCCTGAATATCTCTGCAATACAGGAGATGGCTAGTAGCTTGGGAATGGTAAGTAATTGAGGCGCATGCATGCGGAAGGAGGCACTGTTGTTAGAATACAACGGATTCAATAATGATGGCAGAAGTCAAAGAGTCGATGGACATGTGGTTACTTTAGGTTTTTTGAAAAGCTTGAGCAGGCCAGATTTCTCTTAGCCCAATGTAAATTTAGAAGTGTTTTTAGGTCCAGTTCAGCTGGACAATCCAAGCCACACCAGGTCTCAACCCACTCATGGCCTTACTGAATTGGGCTTAGTAAGAACTATTGACCCCATAAATCCTGGATTGAACAACTCAAGTGTACAGATTCCTTTATCACAGCCAGATGAGGTTAAATGTAAAAAATCAAGGCTAGAGGCCGAAGTCAGTAAAGCAAAGGAGGTCAGGGGCTCTCATCATCCAAAGAAAGAAAAACTCTCGGAAAGCTTCTAGGAGAGTTAAATCCATGGCTATTGGAGGTAACCGATTCAAAAAGGGTGTCATATTTAGAGCCACGACTCAGGCGCTATTTGATTCAATCTCTTTATCTAGTAGTTCAACGAAATGAAGGCACCTTCTAAATGAAACACAAGCAACCCTACGAATTGGGAAACTTCTTGGATTAAATTGTGAAGGCAAAGACATTGAAGTTATAGAGAAGATAATGGATCTTGAAAATCAGGATTTGGTGAGAAGGGAGCAGTTAGATGCCACCAAGCAATCCTAATTAGTAGGATATGGTGACTTGGGAGTCTAATTTTATATTCTGATGAAGTTACTGTCATGGAATGTCAGAGGATTGGGGAAACCTAAGAAAATGAGGAAGTTAAAGGAGATAATCAGAATCAGACAAGTAGATTTTGTATTTGTAATAACCCGACCCTCGCAGATGTTTCTGGTATATTTTAGTCCCTTATTCTGTGCATTTAAGCACATGGATTTTATGAATTGAACCTATATCTGTTTGGCAAGGAAAGTATCTGTCACAACTAGAATGTTTAAATCAGAAATTGAGGGCCTTAGAGACTTGGTAATCTGAAACTGATTTTATATTTGGAAATAACATAATTTTTAAGTAATAATAAGCATGTTTGCAGAAATTTGATTTGGGAATGATTAAACTGATTAAATTCCGTCTCTATCTACATTTAGATATATACAAGAGTTCTTTAGCTAGTTGACTTAGTAATACCTAGCACAACGATTTCCGGGAGATGATAGTGGGAGTAGAGAAAAGCTAGAAGGAACTTCAACAAAGATTAAAGATTGAATAATCTAGAGAGAATTTGAAAGATCTAAGTTCAAAAGTAAGTTTATTTATCTTCTCTAACTCCTCTCTTGTATTTGAGTGTGATTCCATCATAATTGTGTAACTTAGGACTTGGAATTGAACCTAGGGTGCAATTATTGCTAGACTTGGATCATGTTTTATCAGTTGGATGATTTTGAACTAAGTTGATTATGCATATATGTGGAGAAACTATCTTTTATTTCTTTCTTTTTCATGAGGATCATGAAGAACTTACCTAGTATATATATGTGATGTTGAATGCAAAAGAAAACTAAGTTATGTTTAAGAATTAAAGAGCTAGTTTATATCTAGATTGATATGTGTTGTAATTCATGTTTACATGATTTTGAACCAAAGCCTAACAATTTATAGACTTATTTTGGGCCTTACAAAATCTATCAAAGTTTGATGTTGGGTTGAATTTCGAACTGCCCAAACAGCAGAATCGCCGCACGTGCGGGAGGTCTGGCCGCACGTGCGGGAAATGGTGAAATTTGGGGTTTTGGCTACTGTCTAAAAGGCACGTGCGAGGCATCACTGCCGCACATGTGGCCCAAGCTGGAAAACATGGGTTGCTCCGTTTTACATGTTGGATCCTCTAATGTTGTCGAAATCTGCAATTGATATTGTTTTGATATTCGTTAATTCAGTCGAAGTAAAACGAGTCAAGAGATAATTTAACAAGAAAAAAGGAAATTAATTTGTATCTTTGTGTATGTGTAGGACACGCTTCAGCAAGAACTAGTGCCCCACCGCAACACAGTGAGTAATAGAACTATCGATGTACCTTTAATATCGTTAATAATTATTGTTACTGATGTTATGTTCTTCGCAAGAAATTATGTTAACATGTATGCTACTCGAGAAACAGTGTAAAATTATGGAAACATCAAAAGAATTTGTGAAGTTATGAATCTATGAGGCCGAGGGCCAATTTGTGAATGTGTGAACCCATCAGGCCAAGGGCCAATCTGTGAAGTTGTGAACCGACAAGGTCGTTCTGAAAATTGGTGCAGAAACAGATTAACCACATGACCTCTGCATTTACACACGCATTGATATGTATTATATTTTAAGTTGTGCATCAATTTGTTTAAGTACTATTATTCACTGAGCCTGGCTCACTCTATGTTATGTCTGATTCTGTAGGTAACCAACTTGGAGGTCAGTCCTAGTCCTGACACCGTCTCACTTTTGTCAGCCTAAGCATGTCCAGGCACTTGGTCGAAGCCGTACATTTTTGTGGAGTTTTGCTAGACTATGGCTTGTACTCTAGTTGTTGGCTCGGGATGAAATGTATATAATGTTTTTGTTATACGCCCAACCTTGGGGTTGGATCTGTATATGCATATGTATGTAACTAGCTCTCAAATGTGTATCTCCTTATGTCTATTCGTCTTATGCAATGTCTGTGATCCTGGCATGGTAGTGGTAGCTCAATGAATGTCATACTTTCTTATATATTATCCTATGATATCAATGCTTCCGTTCAGGCCCCTATGTTATATATATATATATATCAGGTTAAGTGTCCATTTCTGCATAGGTCATGCCCAAACTTTTAAGGGCGGGTTTGGGGTGTGACAGTACGAATTCAAGAAACAAAAAAAGCAGAGATATCAGAATTATTTGTTCGATCATTATGGCCTGGGAATCAGATGGAGTTTATGGTTGTGGATGCAATAGGGAATGCAAGTGGTCTGATGTGTAAATGGAAACCATAGGTGTTCACTTTGTCTACTTGCTGTTGCAGTAAGAATTTTATCTTACTTTCAGGTACCACTTCTTCAAACTTCATTTGCAACATTGTGAATGTTTATGCTTCCAATGATTTGCTGAAAAGGACGCAACTGTGGGAAACATTAATTAATCTTAAAAAGTTCTTTTATCCATCCATGGTGCATTGGGGGGGACTTTAATGAAGTCAGAGTCATTGGGGAAATGAAGGGTTGTGTTAGGAGGGATGTTGGGATGAAGGATTTTGGGGATTTCATTGAAAAGATTCAAGGGATAGATTTACCAATGTCAAGTAAAATACACTTGGAGCAGTTCTCAGGATGGATTCAGGTGGAGTAGAATTGATAGGTTTATCCTTAATCTCGAATGGCTTGAATTATTTAGGTTCAAACTTTGGGGCTTACCGAGAACCTTGTCTGATCACTGTTCTATTCTACTAATGGAAGATGTCAGAGATTGGGGACCTAGACCCTTTCGGTTCATCAATGCTTGGACCAAGTAAATCGCAACTTCTTTCGCATACCAAGAAAAATTGGGAGACCATAAGTTTGGAGGGTTGGGCAGGCTTTATCCTAAAGAAGAAGTTGCAATCACTAAAACTTTGTTTGAAAAATTGGAACAAAGAACTTTTCGGTAATATCAATAAACAGCTCAAAGAGAAGGAAGCTGAACTTCACTCATAGGATTTGATAGCTGAGGCTAGACCACTTCTTGTTGAAGAATTTGAACAAAAAAATGAGTTATTAGGGGAAGTATGGAAATTGAGAAGATTGGAGAAAAGGCTATGGCTTCAGAAATCCAGGCTCAGGTGGGCATTGAAAGGTGATAAGAACACCATATTCTTCCATCTTTCTGCCACTAGCAGATAGGAACTCTCTTGACTCCATAGAGGTTAATGGGGTTTCAATAGTGCAACTTGAAGAAGTCAAAAAAACAGTGGTGAACCACTTCAAAAATTTATATAGAGAGCATTGGAAAAATAGGCCTAAATTGGGGACGGGGGGGTGGGGGCAGTTTAATTCTATTAATGCTCTCAGCAATGCCTTTGCCATGCTTGAAAGTGTATTCACTAAAGATGAAGTTTGGGTTTCCATTAAAGACTGTGATGGGAACAAAGCTTCGAGTCCTGACGGCTTCAATTTATCATTCTTTCAAAAATGTTGGAAAATTATAAAGCATGACATTTTGAAATTTTTGATGGAATTTCATGAGAATGAAATTCTAGCTAGGGGCCTCAATTGCTCTTTTGTTAGTCTTATCCCGAAAAAGGAAAACCCCTTGTCTTTATCCGATTTTAGACCCATCAGCTTGATTAGCTCTGTTTACAAAGTCCTTTCCAAGGTTCTATCAAATAGATTAAAGCTTGTTTCGCCTTCCATAGTAAGTGAAGCTCAGTCTGCATTCCTAGGGGGCAGGAGTATTTTGGATAGAGTGCTCATTGCTAATGAGATTGTAGATTGGTGGAAAAAGTCAAACAATCTAGGGGTGATCATCAAGCTTGATTGCGAAAAGCCTTCGACATCAGAATTGGGAGTTCCTTTTCGATTTGTTTTTCAAGTTTGGATTTGGCTCAAAATGGTTGGGCTAGATGAAATCTTGTATAACCATTGCCAGCATATCCATTCTTGTCAATGGATCACCTACCAATGAAATTTGACCAGAAAGAGGGCGCAGGCAGGGTGATCCACTCTCACCCTTCCTTTTCGATATCGTTGCAGAGGGGCTGAATCTGCTACTCACAAGAGCTAAGGATCTAGGTCTTATTAAAGGGGTTGTTGTTGGTCCCAATGATTTGCATTTTACTCACCTCCAATTTGCTGACGACACCATCCTCTTTTGTGAGGCTGATCTAATGGAGATTACAACCTTGAAGAGAATACTTAGATGTTTTGAAATCATGTCTGGCCTAAAAATAAATTTTCACAAGAGTACAATTTGCGGTATTGGTGTTTCAGAGATTTTGCTTAATAGTTTTTCGTCAACATTGAACTACTTCAATCAGAAACTGCCTTTAAAGTATCTTGGTCTTCCTCTTGGTGCTAACCCCAGAAGAAAAACCACTTGGAAACCTGATTTGGACAAATTCAAAGGCAAACTCTCAGGTTGGAAAAAGAGACTGTTATCATTTGCTGGTAGACTTACCCTCATCAAATCCACTCTATCTAGCCTCCCAATTTTCTATCTTTCCTTGTTTAAAATGCCAAAGTGTGTAATCAAAGAATTGGATAAAATCCAAGCTTCTTTCTTATGGGTGACTCTGATGTAAAAAGAAAGATACACCTGATTAGTTGGAAGGATGTTTCAATGACAAAGAAGCAAGGAGGTTTAGGTGTAAGAAGTTTGATTCAAGTTAATGTTTGCTTACTAGCTAAATAGTAGTGGAGGTTCTGCAATGAAAAGCAAGCCCTTTGGAGAAAATTAATTTGCAGCAAGTATAGCTCCAGATCAGGTAGCTGGTTCCATTCTCAAGGCTCTATTTCTAAATGTTCATGGATTTGGAAGGACATTTGGGACTTGCATCAGAAAATCCTTTTTTATTTGACTTCTTCCTGACTAACTCAAAATTAGTTATTGGTAATGGGGCCAGCATATCTTTCTGGAAGGATATTTGGGTGGGGTCTGAGTGCCTTCAGTTTAAATTTCCTAGATTATTAGCCTTTCTACTGACAAAGATGGATCTCTGAAAGACTTTATTGCTAGGAAAATTAGCTCATCCAACTGGAATCTCAGTTTTAGGAGACCTCTGCTAGCTTGGGAAGATGAAGAAAGCCATAATCTACAATTTGTTCTAGGTGATGGCCCACCATAAAGGCATGGGATAGAGGATAGCATGAGATGGAAAGCCTTATCTCAGGGTGTCTTCAAAACAAAAGAATTATTCTGCTGGTGGCAATCCAATAGAGGATCGAATCTATCTATGCCTAGATTTATTTGGAATAACAACTCACCACCAAAAGTCCAATTCTTCTCATTGCTGGTTTGGAAAGGTAGAGTAAAAACATCTATTTTCCTTCATCATATTGGTATTCTTAGAGGGGAGGATGTCACTCAGTGTATCTTTTGCAAAGCTGAACCCGAGTCCATTAATTATGTTTTGCTTCTTTGTCCCTTCAGCTGGAAAGTTTGGTCTGATGTCATTGATTGGTGAGGTTTATTATGGGTTTGCCCAAGCTCTGTTATGGATTTGTTTGATTGGTGGCTGGGCACAAAAGTTAGGAAGAAAGAATTACAGATCTGGAAAGCCATTTCTCTTGCTGTTGTTTGGTCAATATGGAGACTCAGAAATGATTGTGTGTTCAACAGTGCCCGGCCCAATCTCTTGGAAATTATTTAGCTAATCAAAGTTAGAATTGCAGTTTGGTTGAAGAGCCACACTTTTGGTTATTCATATTCCATCCATGATTTTGTTTCCAACCTAAAATAGATTAGGATGTGTATTTGAAGGTGATGAGCTCTGCTATTGCTCTGTTGCTGCTTTGCTGTCAACAAATAACATTCTATTGCTGTTTGCTGGGTTGAGAGGCTATTGAGAGGCTATTGTTGCTATTTGTTGGGTGGAATTTCCTAAAACAGATTAGGGTGTGTACTTGAAGGTGTTGGGCTATCTCTTTGCTATCTTTGTTGAGCTCTGTTCGATCCGCTATTAAGCTCTGCTGTCGCTTACCGTTAAGCTCATTCTTTGCTCTCATCACAAATAATAACATCCTGCCACTGCTATTTTTAGTCACTCCCATACTGATTTGATCAAGTAACCATACTGCCGCTGTTTGCTGGGTTGAGAGGCTGTTGTTGCTATTTGTTGGGTGGAATTTCTAGTGCTTATAGCTGTTCTGTCTTTGGCTAAGATGGTATCTGTTGTGTCATTTGTTTCTGATTTGTATTTTGTTTGTGGCTGTATCCTATTTCTTGTTCCTTGTTTCCTCTTTTGCTCTACCCTTTATGTTGGTTTCTCACCAACATGGAGCTTGGAGCTTGTTCTAGCAGATGATTTGGTGTTCATCTTGGTGTCAACCTCGTTAGGATCTTGATGTTTCACTGTGATGCTTTTTGCACTCTCCTCTTTATTGATGTATTTCGTCATACTTTGTATGTTTTCATCAATAACGTTTTTTTCGGTTGATCAAAAAAAAAAAAAAAAAAAAATACAATTTGACCAATAAAGTACCCGAAAAGCAAGTGACCATCAGAGTGAAAATTTGTTTTCAAGCAAAGATTTCCATGTTCTGTAGAGAATTTTCACAACGTATATATAGTTATGTTTTTTCCTCATCACAAAAGTAAATGTAAATGCAATACTATGCTAAGGGTGATCAATGAGGAAAAATATTCAATTCAATACATTGTTTCAAAATTGCCATGTCCTCAATATTATCATGTGATTTCATCAATTTCAAACTTCCAATATTAATTCAATAGGGGCGGTAAATACGACACTGGTAATCCCTAGGCTGGTGTCTGCAAGTAGGCTCAACAAGCACTACCAAACTGTCATTTTTACCGGTGCTAACTGGAAGGCTCGACACCTATACGCGCGGCTTTCGGGTCTTTCACCCTGGACACTCAGGCCAACTTATCAAATTCATCTACACCCACTATCCGGACTTACCAATGTATTTACCCCATACACATTTTCATATTTCTCATACAAACCATTTTCTGTCATGAAGGCAAATCTCTTCGATTTAGTACCACAATGCACAATAATAAATGAAATGATATGCAAATGCAAAATTTCCATGGTTCATAACATTCCTTCTCAAGTCAACCATATACCAACAACTTCCTCATTTCACAAGTCATAGCAACATGGTCTCATCAAGGATTACACATGAAGTTTTCAAAACCATTTCTCTAAATCAATATATTTAAAAGATTACCATTCTTGCAAAACACATTATGGAATTTACACTCATTCATCTTCTATTCAAAGAAAGAAAGGAGTTTTATGAACATTTCTATGTTCCCCAAAAATCTCTAAATTTCTAGGGTTTTCACCAAAAACCAAACATTTCCCATCCCCATAAAGAAACCCCATTAAATCATCCTCTTGAGTTGAATGACTAAACAAGCCCATTAGGAATTTAATAAAATGATTTGAGATTAAACCCATTTTGGAAACTCTACATCTTAGATCACAAAAACCAAAATCAACATAATCAATACAATTCCACGTAATCATCACAATTCAACATAAGCAACATGATTCAACTCAACATCATTAAATATAATTCAACATAATTTAAGAGGAATTCTTAAATCCCATTTCAACATTCCATAACTGAGTTTATGTCATCTATATCATTAATAAATCATTTCCCCAAATTTCCTTTCTCGTTATAACATGATTTACATTGCTCATAACAAAGTTCATTCGCAAATTTTAAACATAATTTTCAAACATAACCAAATTTCAATTAAACTTGTACATATATAATTCAACCCACCAATTTCATGATTCTACTTTCAATTTGGGCCAAATCATTGATTATCATCATAAATCAACCTAGGGTTTCAAGAAAAATCTAGAAATTTCAAAAAAAATTCAAACTTCTTAACCCATTGCTTTTTATTCCAATTTTCTCATTAATTATACACCTAGGGTTCATAACCCATCATTTTAACTCATCAATTGAACTCCTAACATCTCAAACCCTAAATCCCCAATTTTCATAATATACTCTATATGCTAAAAAATGTAGGTTTTGTATGTATATAATCAAAATACCACAAATCTATCTATTTATGGAAGTATTGAGGAAAAACTAAGACCCCTACCTCAAGAATCAAGCAAAGGCGAAGCTTTGATGAGAACCCGTCACAAATCCGAGCTTCAATCGGTTGAAAATGTTGATCTTCTCTTGTTCTCCATCCTTGATGCAAGATCTATGGTGGATTTGTTGATAAAAGTGGAGGAAATCAAGGTTTTGGGGGCTAGGGTTTCGGACATGGAGGAGGGAAGAAGAAGAGAGGAAAAGAAAATGTAAGAAATGATCAAAAAATCACGTTTTTGAGCTGCTGTCCTGCACAGTCCCGCACGTGCGCCGCATTTTCCGCATGTGCGGTCTTGCTTTCAGCACAGATATGAAAACTTCAAACGGGTATAACTCTCTCATCGAGACTCCGTTCTAGGTCGTTCTGGTGTCCAAATTGAAGCCCCGGAAATAAGCTTTCCAATGGTTTCAGCCTCACACTCAAATTCAAAGTATGGAAGGAGAAAGCGGCAAAAGAGTGACAGCTGGTCAAAAACTCAAACTCAAATTTGGGGCTTTTTATCTAATCTTATCTATATATTTTGTTAAGGCTTCAATCAAGGTTCCAAATATCACCCAAGGGTCCTCAATTATAATATTTAAAGTTCACTTGCCAACCCATCAATATCAAAAGTTCGACAACCATACAAGTTTTAAGGTGACGGGCACCACTATGCATCAATCCAATGTGAATTTAAAATCTGAGTCATTATAATGCGGATTCAAATAATTAGAATAAATTAATTAGATTTGAGTAGAATTAATTAACCTAAGCTAGATTAATTAACTTAAGCTAATCCACTTATATAAATAGGCCATATGAGTTCAATTAAACATTTTCTTCTCATCATCTTGGGTTAAACACTTGTGGGGAGAGAGAGAGAGAAAGGACATCACTTAGAGACAGAGGAAGAGAATTACTTGGTAAATTGAGGAATTGACTTGGAAACTCAAAGAATTTGCTACATAGAGCTCAATTGAAGATTTTTGGTAAACTTATGAACCCTAATTCAATAGTTTAAGTCATTTAATTTGATAATTCAAGAAGAGAGTGTGATCAAATGCAAGGAATGAGCTTAAAATGAAGAATTTGGAATCAATTCATGCATGCATGCATAGTTCTGAAAAGTTTAACTATTTTTTAGCATGATTTTGTTATGCAAACTTGAATTAGAAGCTATATCTCACATGCATCCATGAATCTCATCTTTTTGAAACTCAAATTGCATGTTTTGGAAGCTCTAGTGTCTTGACAAATTTAATGGAATACAAATTTATAAATTAGGATTTATGTGTAAATACTCATAATATATATATATAGTATTATTTTTTTTAAATTATGGAAAAGCATTTTTTTAAATCATGTGTATTTTGTTAGGTAACAAATTTTGAAATTTGAATCCCTAAATCATAGGTGAATATTCATTAAGAGATTTGTTGACTATGATTTAAATTTTAAGTTGTAATTTTTAGTAGCCAATTAATATTTTTCTCTTTTTAAAGAATAGCCAAAAATCAACAAAATTGGTTTTGAGTTTTGAAACTCGTATAGCTCTCATAGTTAAAAACCCTCGCTCTCATAATTAGAAATCTCATTTTTCTTGATATATACTAGCATATGAACACATGTGGCGCACAGGCTAAATAAATAATTAAAAATAATTTTAAAATTAAATTAGAACGTAAAATTTATTTTACAAGTATAGAACAATAATTTAGAATGAACTAAAATTTAACCATTTTATTAGAATATATATACTGCAGTTGTTATGACATTAATTGTATATTCTAAGTTCACAATAAGAAATAGATGTCATCATTGAATTGGCAAAGATGAAAAAAATAGAATAAATTAAAAAATAATATATTTATGATAAAATAAAAATAAATTTCATTTTATAAATTTTTTAGTTTTAGTTTATTTTATGTTAAAGTTTGTTATAAAACTTAAACATACCTTTTAGAAATAAAACAATATTTTTTTTTTTTTGTTGATAAATCATTAAAATCGGTCAAAAGATCAACAAACTTACACAAAAATTAATTAATTAAAAATAAAAAAAATTATTTTATTATTAAATTTAAGTTTTTTTAACTGAAATATGCATAACACTATAATATTAAATGAGAGCATATGTTTACTTTATATAAGTAAAACAACTTATTTTTTCCTTCTTTTCTCTATGCGAAATTGTGTAAAATAAAAATTAACAATTGTTTAGGCAAGAATTTCATTTTGAATCAAACAATATCAGTCATTTAATCTTTAATTAGATTAATCTTAGTTTAATTCGAATCAAATAAATCTACCCAATATTTTTTTGATAGAATCGCTAAGATCGCGGTTAAATCAACGAATTAGTTAAACCGAAAATAGCTTAGCCTAATCGGTTAGGTCAAAAGAGTAACCAACTTATACAAAAATTAATTAATTAACATTTTTAAATGTTATTTTAATTTTAAAATTTAAATTGTCATGAACTGAAATATATACAACACTACAATATTAAATAGGAGCATAAGATTCATTTTATATAAGTAAAATAACTCAACTTTTTTCTTTTCTTGATGTAGGATTGTAAAATAAAATTTAACGATTGTTTGGGCAGAAAATTTATTTTGAATCAAAATCTTTAAGCATGTCAATCTTTAGTTTATTTTGAAACAAATAAATCTAACCAATATATTTTGATAAAATTGATAAAATCACAATTAAACCACCAAATCAGTCAAATTAAAAATGATTCAGCCTAATCGGCTAGGTCAAAAGACCAGCTAACTTATACAAAAATTAATTAATTAAAACTTTCAAATTTTATTTTAAATTGAAACTATCTTGATCTGAAAGATGCACAAATGGGAGTATAAGATTCATTTTATATAAGTAAAACAACTCATTTTTTTTCTTCTTTTTCCGATGTAAGATTATAAAATAAATCATAGACTAATTAAAGTTTTTATTTTAAAATTTAAACTGTCTTGAACTGAATTATACACAATACTACAATATTAAATGGAAATATAAGATTCACTTTATATAAGTGAAACAACTCATTTTTTCATTCTTCTCCCAATGTAGGATTATAAAATAAATGATAAACTAATTGGAGTTTTATTTTTATATGGTTAATGGAAGTGGAGATTTTTTTTAATTGTTTAAAATTAAGAAAATCAATATGAGAAATCGCGGTTAAACCGGCAAATTAGTCAAACCGAAATGGTTCAGTCTAATCGGTTTGGTCAAAAGACCGACTAGCTTATACAAAAAGTAATTAACTAACATTTTTAAATGTTATTTTAATTTTAAAATTTAAACTGTCTTGAATTGAAACATGCATAACACTACAATATTAAATAGGAGCATAAGGTTCACTTTGTGGGTGTTTGAGAAGTTGGTTTTTATGTAGGTTTTTTTAGTTGTAGGATATTATTGGATAAAAAAATTTTAGTGTTTGGGAAGATAGTTGGATTTTTTTGTGGTTGGATGTGATGTTTGTGAGAAAAAAAGTGAAATGATTATGTGGTTGGATGTGATATTTTGTTTGGATTTATTTTTTTTTGATTTTGCAAAACTTTTGTCTTTTAATAGAAAAAATGAGAAAAAAATTTGGGAAACAAGTTCCCAAACACCACTAAGTGAAACAACTTAATTTTTTCTTCTTTTTCTGATATGGGATTATAAAACAAAAGTTAACAATTGTTTGAACGAAAAATTTATTTCTAATCAAGCAATCTCATTCAATCTTTAATCAAATCAATGTTTAGTTTATTTCGAATTAAACAAATCTAACTAATATATTTTGATAAAATCGCAGTTAAACCAACGAATCAGTGATTCAGCCTAATCAACTAGGTCAAAAGACTAACCAACTTATACAAAACTTAATTAATTAAAACTTTTAAATTTAAATTATATTGAATTGAAACATGCACAACACTACAATATTAAATTGGAGTATAAGATTCACTTTGTATAAATGAAACAACTCAATTTTTTTTTCTCGATGTGGGATTATCAAATAAATTATAGACTAATTAGTATTTTATTTTTATATGGTTAAATGGAAGCTAACTAATGAAAATTTTCTTAATTGCTTAACATTAAAAAAAATTAGTATGTGATATTGAAATTTTCACAAGATTCCTCACTAAAAATTCTATTTTTCTAAATATATATATATAAATAGATAGATATTCTACTATATAAAATAATGCCCTCTTGCGGTGTTGACACTTTTTGTCACGTCTTTAATTCCCAAAATACCTCTACATTGTTTTCATAAAAATTATGCAAAGTTGAGGAAGAGACTCAAACCCATGATCAGGTTTTATAAAATAAACTCTTACCATTTGATCAACATACATAGGCATTGTTTGGAAGGAAGGTTGGGCTACAATAGATCACTAAAAGACAAAATAAGTTAAAATAGATAAAATGTCACATCAAACTCGTAATCATTTTTTTTTTCTCACAATTATCAAATCAATTATAAAAAAAAAAAAAAACCAATTAACTTTCCAAACACAATAGCCAATATATGTGCATTTTTTTCTATTATTATTATATAATATTATTTTTTTTGACGGCCCACTAATATAGATAAAATAAAGGATGAGCTTGATAAAAAGTTATACACGAAGTGCATCGACTCGAAACCAAAAACTTCGGCCTAACAAATAAAATTCTTATCAGTTGAGCAGCATACATAAAGAATAATATATGGAATAAAATTGAACTCACGTACATAATAAAATTGATATTATACTGGAGAAAACTAGTGAGAAGCTAGTAAAATTGATACTATACTGGAGAAATCATGCAAATCTGTTAATCTTCATGCGGCATTGGGCGAGATTAGAGTCTCAAAATAGGAATAGACTTGACCAAGACTAGTATCGTCAACAATGTCAAGAGAAGGGAATATATTTTCACTTGAATTGTACACATCCGTTTGAGACTTATTTTCCAAGAAGATGATTTCACCATTACTATTATCCAAAGACAGTGAAGGTTGGAAGATAAACGTGGATGGCAGATGTGGAATTGTCACCAATTTTATCCATGAATCTCTCACTCCGTATTCCATCATCGCCCACACATCACATCCAATTTTAAGTCGATTAAAAATGAAACAAATACATCCTCTTAAAACCTCGAAGCCAGTGTAAAGATAACCACTATGTCTATCTGCTTGCACGTGATTAGGCATTGGAATTTCACCATAAGTCTCCTTTGTCACATCAATACAAGCAATTCCCAACTGACCAGGTGAAGGAAAAGAAGAAGAAGAAGCAGAAGCCAATGGGCCAAAATATACTGGCCAATGGAGAACTCCATTAACCAACTTGCCAGGTGAACAAGGAGGGGGGTGATAAGGGAAATCCTGAATTCTTCTCCAAAACTTGGATTCGAACTTGGATTCGGATTCGTACAGGTACTCGTACTCGGAGTAAAAGAAAGCGTCGAGGTTGTCCGAGTCAGAGTCGGACGGGATTTGGTACAAGGCCTCAGAGCAGGAGCAGGAGGAGTCGTCGGATAACAAAGACCCAGAGCGGCTAGTAGTAGTAGTGGTGGTTTCCAATGTATAAACATGAACTTGGATCTGTTGAACACCACATGACCTCATCGCAACCACCTTCAAGGCATGAATAGAGTGATCATAACCAAACCCAAAACCACACCATCCTTTTTTCATAAAAGAGGGCAAAGTCTTGTAGAAGGGTTCCAAATGTGGATGCCTGGTACCCTTCTGGTAGTCAAACAGAATAATCCATCACAACTACCTTGAATCCTAGCAGGGTTCCGATTGCTCCAAGGATAATTATTTTAGGCGACTAAGCTGCTGCTGAATGCTGGTTTCAAATAAATCGACATTGATTTGAACACGAAACCGCTACTAAGGTAACCAGCAACAATAATGCTACGTATCATGAAATAATTATCATGAAACTAATCCAAGAGTGATTGCATAACATACAATAAAACACTACAAATACTATAAACTAATCCATGGGTGGAGAATCTTCATGAAGACTTTTCATGATACTTCTTTCATGATACCTCTTTCATGATACCTACCATTATTGAACCAGCAATCATAATTCTTCGATTATTACTACTTGACGATGACTTTGACTTCCTCAGGTGTTCTCTTATGAATTCAGAAGTGGCCATTGAAGAGCACCACTGCTTGCAAACGCATTTTAATCGTAAAACAGACCTCACCGGAAGCCTTGTTAGAATTTCACTCATCATCACCTCCTTTGGAACCTCCGCTAAAACCATTTCCCTCTCTCTCTCTCTCTCTCTCTCTCTCTCCTTAATCTCAGCCATCCATTTATAGTTCTTCTACTTCTCTTCTTTCTCTTCCTTTTTGTTCTTCTTTTTCTCCTTCTTGCCTTTAATCTTTGTCGTCCACTTATACTTCCTGTCCGGATCCTCTTTATCTCCGTTGTTAAAGTACACTTTCGATCTCCACAGCTGCCATTAACTAGGCGGCCGAAGCTGAGTTCGAGCTCGAAGACTCGATCATAGAGGCTCTGCAAGTAGGATTCAGAATCGAATTAGTGCTGAAATGGTTCGTGGTTGATCGAATCACAGAGAGAGAGAGAGAGAGAGAGAGAGAGAGAGAAAGATGAATGGAGGTCAAATCAATGAATCGGAGAGAGGGAAGAAGAAATTATTGGGCAGAAAGAGAAAACGAGAGAGTGAATTTTCTCTGTGATATATGGGTGTAGGGTTAAAGGACTTTAGATATTACAAAATAATATTGTAGATCTCTGCTATGACAAAAAATAGGAGAGGGACCTTAGACTAATTTTTCCTTTTTTTTACACCCCTACATTTTTTTACTCTCTCGATTAGTAATAAATACTAGGGTAAATTACCGACCTCCCAGGGTTTACCTTAATTCTGAGACCTCCTCTGCAGTTTCAAAAATTACACAGACTCCCTTACTTTTGAAACTAATATACAGATACCCCCCTTCTATTACCCACCCGTCCAAATTCAAACAGATTTGGCTGATTTCGTCCAAAATTATTGTTCAAATTTCAATACTACCCCTACCTCCCCATACATATATATATGCCTATATATATATATATATATATATGTCACTGTACTTACTCTTGCTCTCTCTCTTCCCTCTTACTCTTTCTTTGTGTTTTGCCTCTCTCCCCTTATCGTCCTCTGCTGCCCCGATACATTCCCTTCCAAAACCTCCGTCCAATTCCGCCACTACCATACCGAACTCTTCCTCTCTCTCTCTCTCTCTCTCAACTCATCTATCTCCGCCACTACCATCACCACCAAAAACCCTGGATCTGAGGAGCTTGGTGTCATAGTGGTCGCGATCTGATCACGAGGGTTGCAGTGATGGCGGATCGTGATGATGATCATGGCAATTGCAACAATTGCAGAAAAGAGTGAGAGAGAAATAAAGAGATCATAGTGGTGGTTGGGTGCGATGGTGGCGATGCGATGAGGAGAAGATGTGAGGCTCAATGAGGTAAGAGGGCGGTAAAGTTCTCGACTGGATTACCAATAGATCTCATGTCAACTGGAACTTCAATCTCGATTTGTTATAGTCCTGAACCTTTGCACTTGATTTGACTTGGGTTGGACATGTTCTTGCCAAGCACAGAACAATTGTGATTGAGTAAACACACACACACACACACACACACAGTGAGAGAGAGAGAGAGAGAGAGAGAGAGAGAGCCATGGATTCGATCATCGGCGAATGCGACGAAATAACAGTGGGACGCATTTTCTCAA
This sequence comes from Camellia lanceoleosa, assembly GCA_025200525.1. Classification (NCBI taxonomy): domain Eukaryota; kingdom Viridiplantae; phylum Streptophyta; class Magnoliopsida; order Ericales; family Theaceae; genus Camellia; species Camellia lanceoleosa. The sequence goes on from CM045765.1 coordinate 65,084,408, forward strand.
TCAAAACCACAGTCGGAGACGAGCTCGAATTATCTATGTATGCACTGCCAATTTGGAATAGAGTGTGTGTTTGATCGGATTATCTGTGTTTGATTGCGAGTGTGTGTGTCGAATTATCTGTGTTTGATCAATTGTCGAAATAACTGTGTGTGTCTTGAATCCTTGATTCCTTGCTTAAACCCTTGAATTGTCAAAATAACAGTGTGTTTGATCAATTGTCGAAATAAGAGTGCGTGTTTGATCTAGTTATTGTTGGTTTGGGTTTTTGGTTTTTGATTAGAGAGGTTCGGGAAGAGAGTGTGAGGAAGACAATAGCAAAAATGGATAGTAGAGAGGAAGATGCTGATGATACAGAGTGAGTTAGGTCTTTGGGAAAGACAATAGGTTGAAGGGTATTATGGTCAATTTCACTGTAAGGACCCACATTTCATGCCTTAGTCATGCTTGCATGCAGTTATATGATTTGCCATGTTAAGATTTGCTATCATGAATTGTGCCTTGTTTTATGCGTATTTGATTTGCCTAAGTGTATGTGTATGCTTTGTTCCTCCCTTGTATTGTTTAGCCGAGGTTGTGTTAAGCCTAGATCATTTCAAGCGAGGTCATCCTAAGCTGTAGCTATTTTGGAATCTCTTTGTTGACCTCCACCTTTGTCTGGCATATTGGCGAGATGATTATCATCTGGTAGGTGTATCGCCGAGGCCGAGATGTGTATTATCTGGGCGAGATGTTATCCTTGCACAAGTGATCTTGTCTGGAATGGTGTGACCTAGACCGAGGTGTGGCACATCTAGGCCAAGGTGTGGCAGCTTAGTCAAGTGTTGTCCTTCCTAGCGAGATCATTATTACCTTAGTTGCGAAGTCTTGACCTTAGCGGGTTACGCCCTTAGCGAGGTCATTGTCCTTTGTTTGCGATGCCTTGACCCTTGATGTCATTCCTTGCGGAGTGTTTCTTTGGGTAGCTTGTTGAGTACGCTTTGTCGAGTCAAGTCTTGTCAATCATCACCTTTTGAGGAAACCAACCGGTGGCATGCGTGTCCGAGCAGAGGGTTAAGTCGGCCGACGAGAGAGAAACCTATCATTTGTTGTGTTTTGTTCTAAGGAAGAAGAGAAGCTCTAGGAAGAGGAGAAGGAGTTCTAGAGAGAGGGTAGAGATCCAAGCTTGATTCCTAGAGATCAAACCGTTAGATTTGTGTTCCAAGGTTAGATTCTTGATCTACTCATGTCGTTCCTTATGTTTATGTTATTGCATTGCATGATTGAATATGATTTGTAAGCCATGTATCGTTTTAAAGTTCGATTTTAGAGAGAGAAAATGTTATTCAAGTGTTCTTCAAGAAAAGTCATGTTTTGATCCGAAAGCTCATGTCAAGATATATGTTTTTGTGTTTGTTTTCATATGATCTTCAAGTATGGGTACCCAGGTCCATGTTTTCGAACTCATGGCATGAAAACTCAGATTTTGTACAAGCAAGTTATGATTTTGGCATTCATCATATTCATGTTCTTCATGCTCATGTTCTTCATGTCCTTCACGGGTGGGAACCCAGATTTCCAGACTTCACTTCCCGAAGTGTAGTCACCGATATCATCCTCACCTAGACCTTACACTTAGGCCAAGCATCGTATCTCACATTGGCCTACCTTGCATGATCACTTGCACTTGTCTTGTTTGAACCTCGGCCTGCAGCCGCACGCCGAAGCCGTGGTAACCACACCTCGGCCAGGAGGTGTAGGACCTCGGCATAGACCTGGTTGGTACCCAGCATGTCCTCCCGACATGTAAAATAGTGTTTTGACTTCCAGCATGTTTTCCGAGATCATTTGCATGTATGTAAGACTTGTCTTGAAATGTGTTTTCAGTAGACCTTGCCGTGTGTTTGTAGGACTTGGACCTTTGTTGTGATCCCGACGTTCCAAGAACTAGGTGAGTGGTACCTTAAATAAAGTTATGTTCTAATATTTTGAATAAGCTTTGCTTTGCTCCGTTTTGAAAGGTATTTGTCAAGCATGAATGATTATCCCTTATTTTATGTATCAAGTATAAGCTCTGTTTTGATGATGTTTTAGTCAAGTCCGTACGTGCTAAGGGACTATAAGCATTTGTAGCACATCAAGTTAAGTCCGTACGTGCCAGGGGACTTTAAGCATAAGTGGCACAAGTCCGTACGTGCTAAGGGACTATAAACATTTGTAGCACATCAAGTTAAGTCCGTACGTGCCAGGGGACTTTAAGCTTAAGTGGCACAAGTCCGTACGTGCTAAGGGACTATAAGCATTTGTAGCACATCAAGTTAAGTCCGTACGTGCCAGGGGACTTTAAGCATAAGTGGCATAAGTCCGTACGTGCCAGGGGACTTTAAGCATAAGTGGCACAAGTCCGTACGTGCCAGGGGACTTTAAGCATAAGTGGCACAAGTCCGTACGTGCTAGGGGACTTTAAACTTTAGTAGCACACATGTTTTGTAAGGTCAAGATTGATGAACACGGTTCATCCTATGTTTTGATAAGTAAGCAAGTTTTGAAAGCCCAAGTATACGTTTTGATGCAAGTTATGCCAAGAATGTTTTGTACAAGTATTGCCAAGTATATGTTTTGATGCAAGCCATGTTATACGTATGTTTTGAATAAGCCACGCTATAAGTACAAGTTTTGAACAAGCTATGATATATGTATTGTTTTGACAAGACCTCGGGAATCATTCATTAAACCCTTTATTACTTGTACCATTCACTGAGTATCCAAGCTCACCCTCTCTATGTATATATGTAGGTTCCAAGCTAGAAGTCGGCTACACCGAGGTGTGCGTTTTGTGCCGATGTTTTGTACGCATGTTAGGTCGGCATCGAGGATGTCGGCAACCATGAAGATTATGCTTTTGACTTTGTATTTCATGTGTCTTGTTTATGTCGGCTTGAGAAGCCCTTTTGTTACGATGTAATGTATATTTTATAAGTTGTAAAGTTATATGTAAAGAGGTATGCCATTTCATTTGACTTATGCACAGCTCTTATGGACCACTTGTATTTTAAGTTATTGCTTCCGCTCTTGTTAGCCCCATATGTATACTCTGATTGTGTGTGATCTTTGTAAGCTGGCCTTTGGTAATCTCGGATTACTGGCCATCACGGCACCATTCTACTAGGGGCAGTTTGGGGTCGTGACATTCACTGTCAAGTTAATGTCGTTAATGCTCTTTTGACAGGAAAGGGGTATCTGTATATTAGTTTCAAAAGTAAAGGAGGTCTATGTAAATTTTGAAACTGCAGGGAAGATCCTTGTAATTAAGGTAAACCTCAAGGGAGGTCAGTGTAATTTACCCTAAATACTATAAATAAGCTTCTTCTTTTTTGTCAGTTCACGAAAAAGGTTGTATCAATCTAATAATTATAATAGGATGGTTTCATTATATTTATTTTTAAAAATAGATAATATATATATATATATATAAACTTTTAGAAAAACGGAATATCCATTATATCATTATAATTATTAAATTAAACTTTAATTTTAATCCAAATGGGAGAGAAGTGATATTAACAAATAGAGGACTCAAAGCAAAATTTTAAAATAGCCGTTTAATACTTGTATATTTATTTATTTTTCAATGGACCATTTAATATTCTTAGAAAAAAATTAAATTAAATCTAAAATCTACCATTAAATCTCTGTCACAAGGTATATTCTATGAATTCGTAAGAAATTTGAGAGAGAGACAATTTTCCACCCTCATATTTGAATGTTATGTTTGGTAGGGGTTTTCAAATCATGATTTCAAATTAATTTCAAAACACATTTTGAAAACATGTTTGGTAAATCAGACAGTTTTGAATTTTTGGTCTACCCAGTCGTCCATTTAGACATCCTCCTGGATGTCCAGCCAGTCGTCCGGCAGATTGACAGGAACAATACTTTTTTTTTTTTTTTTTGGTTGCAATTGCCAATTGCCACCTGTTATTTGGAAATATATATATATATATATTTGTTTTTTATATTTTTTAAATATGGAAATTATTTTTTTAGACCAAAATGACAAATTATTTTTTTGAATTGAATTTTAAAAAGAGTTTGGTTATGAGTTTTGAATAGAACTTTTAATAGATTTTGAAAACTCATAACCAAACAAGTTTTCTACTTTCAAATCATAATTTCAAAACTCACAAACTCAAAATATAACTCTATTCTCAAATCATAATTCTAAAACTCTATCAAGCCCTACAAAAAATGTTTTCAGTGCGTTCTTTTTTTTTCTTTTTTCTTTTTTGGCATTGAATTCAAAAATTAGGGTTTTTCTTTATCCATTTTGCTTCAGATCAAATCACAATTTTCATTCATCACGATCCCCTCAAATTATCGTTCATTATCTCCTGAATCAGATTCTCTCTCTATCTTTCTAAAATGTATGTTTGGTTTGTGTTTTGAGATAAATTTTCAAAAAAAAATTTGGGGAGAGAGTTTAGAATTTTTTTTTGTTTGTTTGGTTGTATATTTTGAAAATAGTTTTGGAGTTTGAGAGTTTAGGATGATTTAATATTTTGTTGTAGTTGAGTAGATGTATGTGAAAGAAAAAGTGATTGAGAAAGAGAGGAGATAGAAAAGTGATTGATTGATGTGTAAGAGGGAGAAAGTGATTTTGAATTTTTTTTTCAAATCCAAGCTGATTGAAATCTGGATTTGAATGGCATTTCAAGGACATGCATGGTTGATTTGAATTCCAATTTTTCCATTCCATGTGAGTACATTTCACTTGGATCAGTAAATTTGGTTTAATTTCCTTTTGTTGAATTTCATGATCTTTTTTGAATTGTTTGTTTGTAGAGCATTGATTATTAGATCTTGAAAATTGGCTCCTCAACGCGGATCACAGCGCCATATGGGTGGTCAGATGCAATAGAGTAGTGCTGCGGCAGCTGCTTTGTATGATCACCCTGGCGGCGGTGGGTCCCTACACAATGCAAGTCCCGGGAGCGATGTCGGTGACGCCGTCATGGCTCGCTGGCTCCAATCCGCCGGGTTGCAACATATGGCTTCACCATTGGCTTCCCCCGGGATCAATCATCACCTCCTACCTAACCTTCTCATGCAGGTAATCATAACATTGCCTCTACATTTTATAATTCATTGCCATGCCCATTTGTTTTCTTCAATTTGAATTTTGATGGAATTTGAATTTTATAACTGTTGGGTACTATACTTTATGATTGGCACTCCATGGTTCATTTTTTTTTTTATTCAGTAATGCCTGTTTCACTATATTTGTGCCACACATTGTATGTTGAAAAAAAAATGAAAGACTTATATGCATTGATATTAGAGCATTTGTATTTTGATTACCTTGCATTCTCTCTATTTGAAGTATTTATAGGATTCATTATGGTCAGTTAATGTGAATATGCGTATCTCTCATGGTTTCCTTTGGCCTTTCGTTTGTTTGTTTATTTAAATCAATGTTACATTTTGAAATAAATGTTTCAAAACCTGGTACACTTTCGTTCAAAAGCCAGTAAATTTAGCGATCTAAAACTATCCCAAAAGTTTTACCTATATCTTTCTTAAAGGTTTCCTTAGAGCGAAAAAATAATAATAATAATAATAAATTAAATATAATAAACTAAAATCTAAGGTGAATGGATCTGAGAAAGATGAGATTCAAAAACATAGGTATGAAAGTTTATATAACAAATTTTTATATAAAATTAAAAAGTTAACCAGACAAAACGATAAACTATGGAGTTTTTGTTGGAATAATATTCTGTGTAAAGTAAATAACTCAAAACAAATCAACCAAATAAAATAAATTACTTACAGAAATTTATTTATTAAAACAACTTAACAATAAAACCGATCAAGTTGAGTGTGTGACACTCTGTCCTTAAGATAAATTTGCCCCGCTCCGATGCTTACGGTTAAATGGCGTCTATCTCCTAGGATACAATAATCTACATAGGTTGTAGTAGCACTCCAAACAATCTGCACGGTGAACTAGAACTTGTGTTCTATACTCTCAAAAATTTCTCTAAAAACTAGTATGAACAATAATGAAGAGAGAGAGAGAGGAAGAGAAATGAATTTTGTAGATGTGTAAATCTGCTGGAATGAATATGAATTTATAGGCAAATTGGTGACTATTGGACATATCTGAACAGGTGCAAATTCAAACTGAACAAGTGTAAAAATTTGTTTGAAACCAGTTTGATCTATTGGAAACTACTGGGAAGTTTTAAATCTGTATGGGAAGAACTAAATTTGAATCTGATTGGATTGGTTTGGAAAAGACACATTAGTTGGGAGCAAAAAATTTGAATTCAAATTGGTGCAAAATTCAAATTTTTTCTTGGAAGAATTTTAGAAAAATTCAAATAAATTTTTTCCAAAAAAAAAATTAATATTAGGATTGACCCGACTCACAACCCACACCCACGCCTGGCTCAGCCGGCCAGTCAGACGGACGGTGACAGTGGTGCGCGTGCGCGTGTGTAGTGGTTTAGGCCAAAGCCTACTTTGTCCATAACTCCTCTCTTTTGCAAACTTGGGGTGTCCCTTGGGACCCAATCCAAGTTTGTCCACCTAGAGCTTATATACACATACAAGCTCTTTTAAAGTTTTAATATGGGACAACTATTTCAAGGAAACCCACATTTTACTCTTTACTTTCCCTTTCCACGAACCCGAAAATGACGTCAACTTCCCATTCACTTATAAATGGTTTTGACAAACTTTCTTCACCGTGTGACTTGCCATACGACAAGAAACACGTCACCTCTTGGACCCACCCCAAACGACGTGTGGGCCCCATTCAAATTTAGGTTCAAAGTTGGCCCAAAATAAGCCTATAAAAAACCATAATTCCAACAATCCCCCACATGAATGAAATTGAACGGAGAGAAAATGAACAACATGATCTAATTACAGAGAGTACAAAAATTGAAAATATTCTGCAAAGGATAGGTAGCTTTTGGCTTTGAACCTTCCCTTGTGAGACATTATCGAATTTACTAGCTAACTAGTGAATATGATGTCCTGAACTGTTTAGCCATTTGTGTAAACCAACACAATAGAACTCACACAGTACATTATTAGACACAGTTTAGTTCTCACTATTGTGTTCATTTTAGCCCTGAACAACCTGGTCTTTCATGAGTGCTTTAGAGAATTGTAACCCTTCACAAATCTCATAAAACCGACCCAGTTCACACTTATATAGGTGATTGTTATGAAGAGTATCTTGACACACTCCACTAGGTATTCCTGGATATAAGAATCATTAAAAGTATTACTTAACCTAAAACGCTGCAGACATCACTATTGCATCATAGAAATGGGTAGGAGTTTGACTCTCCAATGATCTTTATGAGTCATACACAACTCGGTTGTCCCTTTGAACCTAGATCTTGGGATCTCCAGTTAACTAGTTTGGGTTGCCATTTTGGTATCTCTTATTGAATAGGCTTAAGTCCCATTTCTCTCGATGAATTCTCAACTAACTCTCTTGATAATCCTTTGGTTAGTGGACTTCACATATTCGATGGAAATAATTCCATTAGAGAGTAGTTGTCTCACAATGTTATGTCAACGGCGAATGTGTCACAACTTACCGTTATACAAATGACTCTGTGCTCTACCAATTGTTGATTGCCTATCATAATGTATGCATATAGCAGGCATCGATTTTGGCCACATTGAAATATCTTTATGGAAGTGACGAAGCCATTCTGCTTCTTTCCCAGCTTTATCTAAAGTAATAAATTTTGATTCTATAGTAGACCTAGCAATACAAGTCTGTTTGGAAGATTCCTAAGATACAACTGCCCCACCAAGTGTAAAGACATACTCACTGGTGGATTTTGAGTCTCTAGTGTCCGATATCCAGATTGTATCATAGTATCCTTCAAGTACTGCTGGATATCTAGTATAATTTAGGCCAATGTTACGAGTAAATCAGAGATATCTTAGAACCCTTATAATTGTTTTCCAGTGTTCTACTCCTAGATTACTCGTATATCTACTTAATTTACTTACTGCATAAGCTATATCCGAACTTGTGCAGTTCATCAAATACATTAAGCTTCCAATAATTTGGGCATACTCTAAATGAGAAATACTTTCCTGTACATTCTTAAAAAGAAACAAATTAACATCCACAGGTGTTCTAACAAGATGATCATCATCTTTGCTAAATTTGTCAAGTATTTTCTCAATATAATGTGATTATGTCAAAGCATAACCTTCTAATGTTTTGGTAATTTTCATACTAAGAATTACATCAGCAATTCCCATGCCTTTCATGTCAAAATGTTTATTCAACATTCATTAATTTTGAATCCATTTGACATCATTGCCTTGTCAAATTTCTCATGCCATTGTTTTAGCGCTTATTTTAAACCATATAATGATTTAACCAATTTGCACACTCTCTTTTCTTTTCCTGGAACGGAAATTTTTTCTGATTGTTCTATGTAAATTTCTTCATTTAACTCACCATTTAAGAAAACTGTTTTCAAATCCATTTGATGAATTTCTAGATTATTTAAAGATGTAATGGCAATTAGCATTCTAGTGGATGTTATTCTAGTAACTAGTAAGTTAAAGTAATCAAGACCTTCTTTTTGTTTATATCCTTTAACCACAAGTCTTGCCTTATATTTATCAATTGATCCATCCGCTTTCATTTTTCTCTTGAAAATCCACTTGTACACAAGAGGTTTACAACCTAGTGGCAGATCCACCAATTCCCAAATGTGATTCTGCAAGATGGATTCAATTTTACTATTCACAGCTTCTTTCCATAAAGGAGCCTTAGGATTGGACATTGCTTCATTAAAAGTTAAATGCTCATTTTTTAACAAAAATGTTAGAAAATTTGGACCAAAAGATTTTGAGGTTCTATGCGTTTACTACACCAAGATTCCTCTTCATCATTTTGATCTAACTCTTGCTCTTGTTCTTGATCATAACTAGTAATAGCATCCTAAGATCTTTTATTAGTACTAGTCTCTTGTCGATCTTATTAGGAAACACATGTTCAAAGAAAGATGCATTAGAGATTCAATAATAGTATTTACATGCATTTTGAAATGTTTTGACTTATGAATCAAAAACCAATATGCACTACTATTCATGGCATAACCAATGAATATGCAATCAACGATTTTAGGACCTATCTTAGTTTTTAGGACTAGGAATAGCCACTTTAGCCAAACACCCCCACACTTTTAAATATTTGTAGGATGGTACTTTCTCATGCCACATTTCATAAGGTGTTTGATTCATTTTCTTCGGTACTTTATTAAGAATATAATTAGCGAAAGTAGTGATTCTCCCCACAAGTTACGAGGTAATCTAGAACTTATTAACATTACATTCATCATTTCTTTTAAAGTCTTATTTTTCCTTCTAGTAATTCCATTTCTTTGAGGTAAGTAAGGCGATGGTTTGATGAATTATTCCATGTTCTTTACAAAACCCACCAATAGGTGATTCATATTCATCATCTCTATCACTTCTAAGTTTTTTTAATTTCTTATCAAGTTGATTTTCAACTCCATTCTTATATTGAATGAAAGTTTCCAAAGCTTTATCTTTGGTTCGAATTAAATAAACATAACTATATCTAGTATAGTCATCTATGAAAGTGATAAAATAATATTTCCCACCTCTAGTTCGAATTGATTTAAAATCACAAATATCACTATGAATTAATTCAAGTGGTTCCGTACTTCTTTCAATTATATGGAAATGAGTTTTGGTTAATTTTACCTGAACAAAAATTTCACATTTATGATTTGGATCAATGTCAAATTTAGGTAAACATTACATATTAATTAATCTACGCAAAGATCCATAATTAACATGTCCTAATTTACTATGCCACAAATTTAAAGACTCAAGCAAGTAAGAAGAAGTTGTATTTTTATTAATAATAGAGGGGACAACAGTCATTACATTTATTTTGAAAAGGCCATCAGACATGTAACTTTTCTCTACATACATCCCATGTTTAGTAAGTATAAATTTATCACTCTTAAACACTAGCTTAAACCCATTTTTACTTAATAGAGATCCGGAAACAAGATTCTTGCGAATGTCTGGTACATGCAGCACATTGTTGAGAATGAGTTCCTTTCCAGATGTCATCTTCAGAATAATCTTTCCCTGTCCTTCAACTTTAGAAAGTCGAGAAGTTGCTCATAACTAGTTGTTCGCCGTTGTCCACCACAGAATAAGATGTGAATATCTTTTTGTCGACACAGATGTGACGGGTAGTACCAGTGTCCATCTACCATTCTTTAGGATTTCCAATAAGGTTTGCCTCGGAAACAACTGCAGAAAGATTTATGTCATCTACACCATTGGAAATTTTGTCCACTTCGGTCAGATTGGCTTGAGCAGACTTTTTGCTTGATCTTCATTTGTCTTTGCGCTTGCTCTAGCAATCTTTGGCCCGATGCCCCTCTTTGTCGTAGATGTAACATTTGCCATTAAACTTGTACTTCTTAGTTTCTCCTCCTTTAGAGCCTTGTGCACAACTTTCTCCAGAATACTTCTGTTTCTTTGTTTTGGGAGCATGTTCCACCACATTTGCCTTAGACTCCATTGGATGCTTACTAACCCGCTTCTCAGAATTGTGTGACACTCAATTCTTAAGACAGATTCGCCCTGCTCCGGTGCTTACGGTTAAATGACGTCTATCTCCCAAGATACAATGATCTACACAGATTGTAGTAGCACTCCAAACAATCTGTACGATGAACTAAAATCTGTGTTTAATACTCTCAGAAATTTCTCTAAAAACTAGTATGAAGAATAATGCAAAGAGAGCAAAACCGGGAAAAGAAATGAATTTTGTAGATGTGAAAATCTGCTAGAATGAATCTGAATTTATAGGCAAACTGGTGACTGTTGGACATATTTGAACAGGTGCACATTCAAACTGAACAGGTGCAAAAATCTGTTTGAAACCAGTTTGATATGTTGGAAACTACTGGGCAGTTTTAAATCTATTTGGAAAGAACTGAATTTGTCCGGTGCAAAATAGGTTGAATATCTGTTTGAATCTGCTTGGATTGGTTGGAAAAAGACACATTGGTTGGGAGCAAAAAATTTGAATTAAAATTGGTGCAAAATTCAAATTTTTTCCTACAAAAATTTTGGAAAAAAATTCAAATAAATTTGTCCAAAAAAATTAATGTTAGGACCAACCCGATCTACAACAAGACCCGACTCGGCCGACGGCGGTGCGCACGCGTGTGTGTGATGGTTTGGGCCAAAGTCCACTTTGTCCATAACTCCTCCCTTCTACAAACTTGGGGTGTCCCTTGGGGCTCAACCCAAGTTTCTCCACCTAGAGCTTATATACACATACAAGCTCTTTTAAAGTTTCAATGTGGGACAACCATTTTAAGGAAACCCACATTTTACTCTTTACTTTCTCTTTCCACGAACCCAAAAAACAACGTCAACTTCCTATTCACTTATAAATGGTTTTGACGAACCGTCTTCTCCATGTGACTTGCCATGCGGCAAGGAACATGTCACTTCTTCGGACCCACCCCAAACGATGTGTAGGCCCCATTCAAATTTGGGCTTAAAGTTGGTCCAAAATAAGCCTATAAAAAACCATAATTCCAACAGTTTTGTCAAAGGACCAAGCAAGCTCTATTAGTCTGAAACCAGACAGAAAGATTAAAACCATTTGTTGTTATAGATTTTCACCTTCATAATATTTTATTTGTGATTGCAGTTTGTTATGTTCAATTTTATAGCAAATGGAAGCTAAAGAAAGTATTTTTTGAAATGGGATACATTACGTGATTAGTTGATGTGATGTATTATTTCTTTCGAAATACTTATGTGATAAAAAGTAGTGCCTGAGTTTAATGCGATTGAACATTTAGCACTTCGAGCCAAACATGAAGAGATTTCTCGAATCTTTTTTTGCTACATAAATATCAACAAATGAAAGGGTACATCATGTCAGTGACTATATGGCATACTCGTTACATAAATTATAATGTTGTCAAGATCACGGAATTCTGAACAAAAATTATAGAATCGTTCTTGTGTGACCTTGTGGCAAGAAAGTATTTTGTGTATCGGATACTCTAGGATAGTGTACCTCTCTCTTGCATGCATGTGGGCTCTATCTTTGCTTTATTTTGATAAATTGTAGTCCACTTCAAAAAATCATTTTCTTCTTTACTCATTTACTCATTTAACCTAATGAAAATACTATGGATTATGAAATTTTACTTCGACTCTTAACTTGAAAGTAAATGGGTGACGAACTCCACCTCCATCGCCGTCGTCGACAGCTCTTCCCTACCGCCGCATCTCCTCCCTCCGCCGCTATCTTCTCCTGCATCTCCTCTTGCTGTTTTGGTCTTCCATTAGAACAAATCTCAATAGAAGAGGATCAAGCACTAGGTGCCTCTAGTCTACCCTTAGAGGCTAAAATTGGTCTCTCAAGCATCGGTGGCCTAGACTTCCTTTGTTGGAGAAGTACCACACAATGGCGTTGGATTTTTCAATTTGGCTCTGACTTTGTCCTTTGAAGAAGAGCAATTACAATAGGCCATGTGTATTATTTATTCACCTTTCTCTTTTTTCTTCTCTATCCTCTCTATATTTCTTTTTATGTGTGTATCTTATATAATTTTGCTCTCATATGATGTGAAGGTATATGATTATTTTTAGCTGTGATGATCACCATACATAAAATCAAATTAATAATAATACAGATAATGCTCAGTTAACTTAAACTTATATTTAAATACAAAAATGTCTAAGACCCCCTTTTTTTCCCACCCCCTTTGACCCCCTCTCTCTCTCATTGGTTGGATTTTCTTTTCTTTTTTTTCTTTTTTTTGTTTCCCTTGTCCTCCAATCACCACCAGCCACGTGTGTGGGGGTGGTGGGGGTGGTGATTGGAGGGGGTCTCCATCACTTCTCATTTAAATATACCTTTGCAATCGTATTAATTTTTAGTCTTACCATTAATAAAAATTAAGTTAAGTTAGATTGTGATTTTTGTTAAGATTTTAATTCAATGGTGCCCCTTCTAAGTTAAAATCATGGCTCCGCCACTACCTGTGGAGCCCACAATGGGTCTTGTTCCAATGATCCGAACAGTTCATTTCGTAAGACACTTAATGTGTATCATTTATATAAAAATAAAATAAAATTTAGTCATAACTCTTTTATCTTTATCGCATTTCTCTAAGAAAATGAACGGTAAATATATTTATGAAAATAGATCATTTTTTTTTTTGAGACAAAATATGACTAAATAAAAATGTTAGGATTGGCATAACATTTACAATTGGATTCAAAAAAGCATATGTCTCGGCAATTTAGCAAAGAAAAAACTACTCGAATAAATAGCAGAATTAGTACATATACAAATCAAACTAAAGATATTAAGCATAACATACATTTTATTTTATTCACCAGAAAACATGGGTATGAAAGTTTTGTGCCAAGTTATTTGGGTTCAACTAATTCGTCTTTATGGGTCTCAAGGCCTCCATACATTTAAAGTAGGCATTTGAAATAGATGCTCTAGGAAGATGCATAGCAATTTGTTTGGCCGAAGTTTTGGAATCTCATTTTTTTCTTTCTTTTGTGGACTTAGTAATTTGAAATGTAACAATTTGCAATTTTGAGCGCTATATAAATTGAACTTTTGTTTGGTTTGGTGTATTTTGAGCTTTATATAAATTGATTTTTTTTAATGTTTTTATTGCTTTTCATGGTTATAATATATTCAATCTTCCCAGTTGTGTGTATTGGTTTTTTCAACAGAAAGCTTTGAAGGTTTTATGTCTTTTTTTTTTCTTTTCTTTTTTTTTTTTTTTTTTTTTTTGGTTTGGGGATAATATTTTGAGCATTATATAAACTTTAAAGGTATAATATGATTTTTGATCCTATTACCAATCTTTATTTTTTTGCATTTTGTGATGTTTGATACAACAAAAATAAAAATTAACGAAAAACAAGCTTACTTAGACAAAAAATATTTTACTTTTAAAAGGTAAAAAATATTTTCCAAATTGAAGTCCTATCAATGCTAGAACATTACTACAACCACCACAACCAGCCCCACCACCTCCACCTCCTCACCATTCCCACCACTAATACAATAACTAGTCAATTAGTATTCAAGGATGCAACAAAACATAAGACAAACAGTTTTTGCAAAATTTCTTTGTTGAAATTCTTTTGCCAATTTTTTTTTTCGATCTTTTTTTTTTTTTTTGCGAAACAAAGAGCACTCAACTACAATTGTTGCAAATGGCATATACATGTACAATACATATGCTCTTTGATGCGAACCTAGATTGCTTCAACCTGTTGTAGATGAAGCTACGAAGCATGGACACGCCAGATTTCATGTCGTGGCGATTAATACTGCAGGACACGTCTGGCGTCCTTTAATTTAATTATTTTTTTTGCAGGGATACGGCGGAGACACAGCGGGGACACGCGTGTCCACCAAATCTGGACACGCGTGCCCAAATCTAGACATAAAGAGCAAAAGAGAAGAGTAAAGGTCAAGATACAAACCTGGTCTTCGATCCAGTCGAGTCGCCTGTCGACCTCCATTCAGTCGACCACCGTAAGTCACTCTCTCTCTCTCTCTCTCGCCTGTCGACCTCCATCCATGCCCTCGACCTCGACTCGCCTCACCTGTAGACCTCCATCCGTAAATCTCTCTCTCTCTCTCTCTCGTCCCTGTCTCTCACCTTCCCTCTCGCTCTCGCTCTCTCTCTCGTTCTCGCATCGATCGCGTCAATCGCTCTCGCGTCTCTCTACTCTGATCTGATCTGATTCATATAATATATATATATATATTAGGTATAATATAATATATATATATATATGTATTTATTTAATATTAATAAAAAGGCATATCTTATATCTTATATAATATATATATATATAAGATATAATATATACTTATACATATTAATAAAAAAAAATAGTAGATAAAATAAAATAAAAAAATTAATAGAATCATATTTATTTAAAAATATAATAATTAAATAAAATAATTAACTTGTATTAAAATAAAAATATTTATATAAAAAAAATTTACCGTGTCCCCAGCCGTGTCCGTATCCCCATTTTTTAAAAAATGCCGTGTCCCGTGTCCGTATGTCAGGTGCTCCATAGAGATGAAGTATTGGGGCCAACACGAAGAATTGCTTTTCCTCGAGAATGCCTTCGTCCCAACTGTGGATGCCATTGCTGTTTTTCTTGGATTTGCAGGTCATCCTGCAAAAAAGTTTTTGCCATGTAGTTCATCCTCGTAGGCGGGATGTCTACACAAATTTTACATGACATCGTGACCGTTATCTAATCACAATAACATTCACGAATAACACAAACACAAATGTATCACTTCATCAGCGTCATGAAGTCGTTGAAATATCTTGAACCCATGTTCCAACTCACTATCAGTTTTCATTTGCCAAGAAGAAACAGAAGATGAATTGTAAATCTCATCATATAGATACCATCTCAAATATTTCAAGAATTCACCACAAAATGTATGAAGTCAGAAATATGACATATTTTAATAGGATTTCAGCTTCTAATAATGTATCAACGGTTTTGTCCAACAAATGTGAAAACAGATCAGAACACGTACTGGGAAAAATTTTATTACTTTATAATTGACGAAATCACTAGGAAAATTTGCACATTATGCTTGTTTCTAGGAAAATTTGTGCTTATTTCTAGGAAAATTTGCATACTAAAGAAACATTACATTAGTGACTGAGCTGTTAACACTGCAAGAAAATTGGGAATTAGCGGCGTTTATAAAACGCCGCTATAGGCTAGAAAAATGCCACAAAAAGATAAAACAACGTTTATAAAATTCGTCGATGATGTGGCCGTCGTTGTATCTTTGTGACATTTGAAAAACGCCACTAAAGACTTTAGACGACGTTTTCTAAAACGCCGCTAATTCTTTATAGCCGTTAACTATGCACATTAAAGGAGTTATCTCTGACGTCATAATGACGACATTTCACAATGTTTTTAAGAAAAACGCCACCATTTCTTTCATTTTTTTGAAAAAGAAAATGAAAAATCATAATTAATGATCTTTTGACTTTTGTTCAAACCAAACCTATATCATCCATCACCATTCTCAAAATATATACCATAATGTGAATGAGCATTCATTTTCCAATTTTTCATAAAATAAATAAATAAATAAATAAAATCCCTTTAAATACAATATGACAATACAAAATCATAAAAATAATAATATTCAGTGTGCTCTCCAAATTCTCTGAAAATAACCCGTCCTGACTCTCTTGACTTCATCAAGTCATCAATCATCTTCACCAAAATGATGATTATATACCTGAATCATCCAATTCCATTAACACAACTTCAATAAACTTGAATGGTTGAAAAATCTACATACTCTTGCATACCATGTCAAGAAGGCTAGAAAGATAAGAAATTATGAACTTTGCAAGTGCATGTACAATGAAATTTTTTTTATTTATACATTGTATTCACAATATGTGTACTTCGAAAGTTTAGTTTCATCAAACAACCATTAATATAAGATAGAGCAAAAGCATCAGCAACCATGAGAAGAAAAAATCAAAAAGTAATGTCAATTACAAACTAGTCTATAAAAATTTCACAACGTTTTTAAAAAACGCCAGGAAAAAAAAAGTGGTAATATCCTCTTTTTCTTGTAGTGTAATCTATCAACGATGTAAGATTTAGACATTTGCAGCAGTCATTGCTCCCAGAAAAAGTGGTGCTTGAATGTGATCTTGCACTGCACCATCTTCCTCCTCGTCCTCTTCTGTTTGCCAGAGGAAGTTAGCATATGCAGCAAGAACATGGCTGAAAGCAAAGAAACAAATTGACCAAAACTGTATGTCAGAAACCAAAACTAAACACAGGATGACATGAAGAAACTATGATATTCTCCCTGTTTGGCGCAGCTAATTGGAGCTGTTTCTAGTTTTTGTTTTTTGGAATCTATATCAGAGTGTTTGATGCTACTTCTGCTCATAGCCTATGAGGCAGAAACTACTTAAATAAGCTAAAAAAACTTGATCATTTGGAAGTTGGGGGATGAATGCTTTTAGCTTATGTTTTTTGATTATCAACTTTCAACTTAAGAAAAGTCGCACCAAACAGGCCCATTGACCATTCTTGCAAATCCCAAAACAAGGGAAATGTGCAATTTTTTTTTCCATGAAGAGACATCTATTATTGTCTAGTTGTGATTATTTTAGCGGCGTAATGTCACATCACATGGACTCGGATGGGTGTCATGTGTATATGTTTGTCCAGATTCATCTAATTCTCATATCCAAAGACACTAGGATACAACTAGATTTTCTGTTTCTTAAATACTTTCTAACATAGAACATTTTATGAATAAAATACTAGTCTTGCGCATAGTTCTGTAGTAAACTTGACCAATTGGTCATACTTGAAGGGCACATGTTCAACTACTAAGCGTCAGTTGCCTTGCACTGTACTAAAGAAATTTAGAAGAGCCCATGTAATGTATAGCTTCAATGGACATGGGTCCTGAATCCAATGTATATTTTACATTACAGTGCTAAAACTTCATTACACAGTATGAACAATTCAATATTGTTACGGGCAATTGATTCTAACTTGTCCTCTGGTGTATCTTGAACTGCTCTCTCAAAGTAAGACATGGCTTTATCTTTGTCATGATGAAGTTCCCACACCAACTTAGCATATTGCGAAATTATTTCTCCATCAGTAGGATAAGCAAGTACTGCACGCGAGTAGTATTGCTCAGCTCCTTGAAGGTCTCGCTTGGACTGTTAACCGAACAAATAAGTTATTGCACAAGAAGAAACAAACAACTAAGCATAGTTTTATACAGATTCATATGATTAGGTCATTATGCTCTATCATGCAGTAAAAAATAAGATCCAAGTCCATATCTTCAATTATGAAAGAATTTTACCGAGCGATGTGTAATGTATAGAAACACATAGTATTTATTCATCTTCCCAATGCTTGTTCCTATGTGGTTTGGGGTGATTCGAGACTTACACAATACATTATGTAAGAAAATTTACTATTACAGGATTGAGGTTCAAAATATCATTTCAAGATCACAAACCCTGTCAAACCATATTGAAGGCCTTCACTTGACGCCTTATTGAAATATCAGTAAGGTAAAGACATAGATATTATCATTTCAATATTAATTTTCAATTTCATCCAAACCACAGTGAAATCCTGAGATTTGACATCTGTATGAAATATTAAGACGTCATATTGGAACTCTTCTACTCTGCAAACTGCACACAGTAGAGTCATAATCAATGCTTTACTTTGAAGTTTTGCATAGAGAACCATTGCTAACACATGAAAGAGATTCTGCGAGACTTTTCTATATATATATATATTGAAAGTTAGAAAATAGGCCGAGTTTCTCCACCATACTTCATTCTTTGGCAGCTCACTCTTAGAACGGTAATCAATCAATTAACTGCAAATGCTTGCTTCCTGAGATCTTCACTTTGTTTACTGTGGCTCATGTGTTTTAAAATATGGCTTTTAAACATGAGAAGCTAAACGGAGAGGAAGAGAGAGAGAGAGAGAGATCTCACCTGATAAAGGAACTGAGCATAATTTCTCAAGAACAAACGGTTGCTAGGATCCTCCGTGTTTCCACCTTTGCCAAAATCTGCTGCATTAATGCCTCCAACAAAAGCTACGTCAATCCCCAACAACAGCGACGTCAATCCCCACCCCTATCACAAGATGTAATGAAGGGCTAACTAGCTCTTTTTCTTCTTCAAAAGGTGTCTTCTGAACTTCAACGAGAACTTTATCTTCTTCAATCTGTCATATATCAAAGGAGCATTAGTCTCATTCCAAAAAAAAAAAAATATGAATCTAGTAAATCCAAAACTGTTATGTAGAGAAGCACCTGAGTATGATCATTCACAGAACAATCTTCTTTGTCTTCCTTTATTTCCCAGAGAAAACAAGCATAGGCTGCCAAAACGTGACTGGAAACAAGAAATGAAATGTTAATTTTAGTAAGTATTAATTAACTAGACTGTTCCCAAGTGGGGGTTTGCTATACTACTAAATTTCTGACCAATTGAGTCTAGAAGACCTATTTTCAACCTTTCAAAGCACACAGCCAGATAAAAGAAATAAATAAAAAGAAGCTATGATGTATGAAGGAAAGTCTTGACCTATCTTCAGGGCAGCTTGAGCTGCCCGTTTAAAGTAATTCAAGGCTCTGTCTTGATCTTGATGGAGCTTCCACACTAATTCTGCATATAACAGCAAAATTTCAACATCTTTGGGATCTGCTAATGTAGCTCGGAGGTAGTATTCCTCAGCTCCATGAAGGTCTCCCTTAGACTGTCATTAGATATTGGACTCCATTTAATAGAAGAAAACATCATCCTCACTTCTATTAAACAAAACACATGGAAGTGCAAAATCATTTTAATGCTTCTTCCCACTGCATTACTCACTAATCTTATTAAGCAAATAGTATTCCTAGAGCTTAATGTGAATAACCACTCGTTAATCTTATTAAGCAAATACCCGTTAACCTTCATCTACAAATCATGGTCTTATCAATCCGAAAATGGAAATAATAGGAGAGGAAGCACCATCTATCAAGTGTTTTAAACTGTTGTTGGTGATTGGATATTTTGTATGACTTTTTTGCTTTTGAGGCATGATTTCAACCTATAAATAAAAAGTTGATGCTTGAAGATGAAGATGTTTTCTTCGGAAAATGTTTCTCGCCGAAACAAACAGTGCGTAAAATCTAGAACATCCCTTAATTCTGAATTTGAAGTACTCTCCCAACATTGCCTATATGAGAAATAGGTAAAAGATGTTCATTCAAAGACAAGTGCGAAAAGTGATGATCCTAGAGCTCAACATCAATTCCATTAAATACATATACAATCATTGATATTCATTAAAAAATTAAAATGCTTGTAACAAACTCTATTAAAATTGCAGACACAAACAAGAAAAAAAAAAATACTAGAATTACTATGAAATTGAAAGAAGAACAAAAACAACATAACTGATTAAAAATAAGTAGGATAGTAAAACAAATCAAGCTACTGTTGCTAGACTAGTGCTTGGCTCATTAAGGTCAACTAGTCATATAAAGAGACTAATTTGAACCCATTTTGAAACTTGTTAATTTTTTAACTCGGTTCGATAAAGATATATTCATTATAAAAACCAAATTATTCAAGTTTGATTAAAAACCTATCAGCATTTACTCAATGGCAAACAAACAAATAAAAAACTTCAAAAAATTTTAATAATCAATTACTACTTAACTTGACTCGATCCATTTATAGCCTAAAAAAAACAAAGAAATAACTCACTTGCAAAAGTTGAGCACAATTCCTCAAGAACAAAGGGTTGGAAGGATCTTCACCAACCATCCTCTTGTAATACTCCTCAACATTGCCGGCACTAGCATCAGCACGACCAATCCCAAGACTTGTGGCAAGATACATTGGAGGACTAGCTGGTTCAACAACCTCTCCAATACCCAAATCCTGAAATTCATTCAAAACCTCTTCACCTTCTTCTTCACCATCATTCTCCTCAATCAAACCCATACCCTTTTTCCCAAAGCTGAATTCACGGTTGGGTATACCTCCTTATTGGAGTATGAGACCCAATTGGTTTATTAAAAGAATTTAATTTGGTTCGGTGTTGGTTATAATATATTTTTAATATTATACCTAACTTTTGGAGGCCCAATGGATATTTAATAATCTGTATGGTAACAGGTAGGGCTTGGATTAAAAGCCTAAGAAATATTGTTTAATTGGTATGGGGTACATCGGCTATGAGAGACAGAGTTTCGGTGGGTTTTTGGCTGCCAAGTAGTGATTCATATTTACTTCATGAGATAGTGCTTCCTGGGTAATCCAATATCAAGCTTGCTGTGTGATTCTTGGGTATTCAAGGGCGTCGTTTGTTTGTTGAGTATTTTGGCAGGCATTGTGAAGTTTGATTTGTGTTTTCTTCAACTCTGTTTCAAAGAATTTTGTTCATCTATTTGGTAAGGTCTTTCCTCTTATTTGTTTGTGATTATTTGAAATTTACCTAAGGGTGGTTTTGTAAGACCATTCGTGCCTCGTTTGTAATCGTTTGAAAACTTGTTGGTTAATATTGGAATCAGATTTCGATTCTGTGGACGTACCTCACATTGAGGAAACTACGTAAAAATTCTTGTGGCGTTATTGATTTAGTTTTTCTGCATTAGTTTTTATTCACATTGATTGATTTATTGGTGAGAAATCATCTATTTTTCCTAACAACTGGTATCAGAGCTTACAATTTATTTGGGTTTATTTATTAGTTTAAATCAAAGGAGGGGAATGTGGGTCGTATGTCTAGCTTCAATGGAAGCAATTGGGTAACTTGAAAAACTAAAATAGATGACCTATTATTTTGTAAAGATTTGTATGGACCCATTGGCAAACTTGAAGGTATGAAAGATGATCAATGGAAAAGACTTAATCAAAAAGCCGTTAGTGTTATCCGTCAATGGATTGATGACAGTGTGTTTCATCATGTTGCTACTGAAATTTCGGCACATGATTTATGGAAAAAAATTAGAAGGTCTTTATGACAGAAAATCAACCACAAATAAAGCCTTTTTGTTTCGAAAGTTGGTTAATTTAAATATAAAGATGCTAGCCCTATTCCAGAACATTTAAATGAAATAAAGAGTATTGTTAACCAACTTGCCTCTATGAAAATTGTTTTTGATGATGAGTTGCAGGCTTTGATGCTACTTAGTTCTTTTTTCCGAAAGTTGGGAGATTTTGGTTGTGACAGTTAGTAATTTGGCACCTGATGGAGTTGTCACAATGAGCCAAGTCACTAATAGCTTGTTGAATGAAGAAACTAGAAGAAAATCAGAGGGTTCCTCTCATTCGGAAGCATTTGTTGTGAGAGGCCGAAACAAAACAAGGGGGAGGAGTAAGACTCCTTATGGTTGTGATCAAAGCCATGATAAATCAAGAGATGGTTTTCTTTTTCAGAGAAAGACATTGAGTGTCATTATTGCCATGAGAAAGGGCACATGAAGCAGGAATGCCGAAAGCTCAAGAACAAGGAGAACATGCATGACAAAAGTGTGGATAAAAAGCAAGAAGACACAATGGCGGTTACTATCGATGATCTCATGGTTGTTTGTAAAGATGATTGTAGCAATTTTGAGGGCCAAAAGCAATTGGGTGATTGATTCTGGTGCTTCTTTTTATGTGACTTCTTGAGTTGATTTCTTCACTACCTACACCAAAAGAGATTATGGTTGTGTTCGAATGGGTAGTGAAGGTTTGTCCAAGATTATTGGCATGGGTGATGTTTGCTTGGAAACAAATTTGGGCTACAAGTTGTTACTTAAAGATGTCAGGCATGTTCCTGACATTCACCTCAATTTGATCTCTACCATGTAGCAAGGTGATGAAGGCTACAACAACAAATTTGGTGATGGAATATGGAAGCTCACAAAGAGTACTTTGGTGGTGGCTAAGTGCAAGAAGACCCACACACTTTATTCGATGCAAGGAAAAATTTGTAAAGGTGTTGTCAATGCACTTGAAGATGATACTTCTACCGAATTGTGGCACCAGTGGCTTGGGCACATGAGTGAAAAAGGGCTACAAGTTTTGTTCAAGAAAGAACTTCTACCCCATTTGAAAGGTACACATCCTAAAACTTGTGTTCATTGTTTGGCAGGTAAACAATATAGAGTTTCTTTCACATGCTAAATTGCCAAGATCCTTCTAAGGTGAGGCAATGAGGACAGCGGTTGATGTGATCAATTTGTCTCCTTCATATGCTTTGAATGGTGATGTTTCTGAAAGAGTTTGGACCGGCAAAGATGTGTCTTATGAGCACTTGAAAGTGTTTGGTTTCCGAGCCTTTGTTCACATTCCAAAGGATGAGAGGTCCAAGCTTGATAGCAACTCAAGACAATGCATTTTTCTTTGCTATGGGCATGATGAATTTGGTTATAAATTGTGGATCCGGTTGACAAGAAAGTTATTCGAAGCCGTGATATTGTGTTTCTTGAAGACCACACAATTGAAGACTTTGGCAAAGGTGATCAACCAGAGCCAAAAACTAGTGATCTCATTGACATAGATCTATCTCCTTCATCTTTAGTTGATGATGAAAATAGAGGAGATGTGCAGCCACCTTTTGAAGATGAAGATGATCATGCTACTCCAAATGAAGTTGAGCCAGAAATTAAGGAGAAGCATCCAACTCAAGAACCACCACCACAACTTGAGTTTAGGAAATCTACAAGGTACCAACAACCTTTGAGAAAGTATCCTCCCAATGAATTTGTGTAAATTTTAGATTTAGGGGAGCCCAAGAGCTACCTTGAAGCAATTGAGCATACAAAGAAAGATGATTGGAAAAAGGCCATGGAAGAGGAGATAAATTCCTTACTTAAAAATCACACTTATGATTTAGTGAAGTTACCTAAGGAGAGGAAAATTCTAAAAAATAAGTAGGTTTTCAAATTGAAGAATGATGGCAAGAATCTAAGGTACGAAGCATGTCTTGTTGTGAAAGGCTTTGGGCAAAAGAAAGGCATTAACTTTGATGAAATTTTCTCACCAGTTGTGAAGATACCTTCTATTCAGGTTGTACTTGGCATGGCCGCAAGTATGAACCTTGAAGTTTAGCAACTTCATGTGAAGACCTATTTTCTTCATGGCGACCTTGAAGAAGAAATTTACATGAAGCAACCGAAAGGTTTTGTAGAGAAAGTGAAATAGAAATTTATTTGCAAATTGAAGGAAAATTTGTATGGCCTCAAGCAAGCCCCGCAGCAATGGTATAAAAAATTTGACTCTTTCATGATGAATAATGATTTTCTAAAACCACTTCAGACCATTGTGTGTTTGTGAAAAAAATTTTAGATGGCAAATTTATTATTCTTTTGTTTTATGTTGATGACATGTTAATTGTGAGTCAAGATTCTACCATGATTAACAAGTTGAAATTAGAGTTGAGCAAGTCTTTTTCTATAAAAGATTTGGGGTCGGCAAAACATATACTTGGTATGAAAATTGTTCATGATCGTAAAAAGGGGCTGATTTGGTTGTCTCAAGAAATCTATATTCCCAAATCATATACTTGGTATGAAAATTGTTCATGATCGTAAAAAGGGGCTGATTTGGTTGTCTCAAGAAATCTATATTGAAAAAGTTCTTGAGAGGTTTAACATGGATAAAGCAAAGTCGGTTGGTTGTCCACTTGCGGGTCACTTCAAGCTTAGTTCGAATCAATGTTCTACAAGTGAGAAAGACAAGGAAGAGATGCTGAAAATTCCTTATGCTTCAGCGGTTGGCTCTTTGATAGACGCCATAGTTTGTACAATGCCGGATATTGATTACATTGTTGGTGTGGTGAGTCGATTTCTCTCTAATCTAAGTAAAGAACATTGGGCAGCAGTGAAGTGGATTCTAGGATATCTTCGAGGGACTTCGAAGGTGTGTTTGTGCTTTGGATATGGTAAGTCGATGCTTGATGGGTTCACAGATTCTGACATGGTCGGTGATGTTGATTCTAGGAAATCTACTTCGGGGTATGTGATGACATTGGCAGTGGGAGTTGTGGCATGGAAATCTAAATTACAAAAATGTGTCGTTCTCTCAACTACCAAAACTGAATTTATTGCCATTACGGAAACTTGCAAGGAAGAGTTATGGTTGAAGAAATTTTTGCAAGAGTTGGGTATGAAGCAAGAAAGGTATGTGCTTTATTGTGATAGTCAAAGTGCTATTCATTTGAGTAAAAATTCTACTTTTTATTTAAGATCAAAACACATTGATGTGAGATACCATTGGATTCATGATATGTTAGATTCGAAATTGTTGCAACTTCGAAAAGGTTCACCAGATGATAATATTTGGATATGTTGACTAAGACTTTGTCAAGGGACAAACATTTGAAGTGTCGAACTTTGGCGGGTATGGTTGATGTCTTCGCCTAAGTCGGTAAGGGGAGAATTGTTGGGTATACTTCCTTGTTGGAATATGGGACCCAATTGGTTTATTAAAAGAATTTAATTTGGTTTGGTGTTGGTGTTGGTTATGATATATTTTTAATATATTATACCTAACTTTTGGAGGGCCAATAGATATTTAATAATCTGTGTGGTAACAATTAGGGCTTGGATTAAAAGCCTAAGAATTATTATTTAATTGGTATGAGGCACAGCTGACTCTGAGAGCGAGTTTTGGTGGGTCTTTGGCTGCCAAGTATTGATTCATATTTACTTCATGAGATAGTGCTTCCTGGGTAATCCAATATCAAGCTTGCCGTGTGATTCTTGGGTATTCAAGGGCTTCGTTTGTTTGATGAGTATTTCGGCAAGCATTGTGAAGTTTGATTTGGGTTTTCTTCAATTCTGTTTCGAAGAGTTTTGTTCATCTATTCGGTGAGGTCTTTCATCTTGTTTATTTGTGATTATTTGGATTTCACCCAAGGGTGGTTTTGTGAGACCATTTGTGCCTTGTTTGTAATTGTTTGGAAAGTTTTTGGTTGATAGTGGAATCGGATTTCGATCCCGTGGACGTACCTCACATTGAAGGAACCACGTAAAATTATTGTGACGTTATTGATTTAGTTTTTCCGCATTAGTTTTTATTCCCAATGATAGATTTACTTGTAGGAAATCATCTATTTTCCCTAACATTCACTACTACCCAGCACTTCACTCATCTCTAACCCTTCTTTCTCACAATTTTCTTCATCAGACCCATCATTCAAAGCATAAATAGAGAACGATGGAGCTCGCAACTTTGAAGACTTATTCGAATTGCACAACTCGTCTAGATCAAAAGAAGTTGAGGCTAGCCCTTTTAAATTACCATTGGATCGACCTCTCCGAAAGGCCTTGTGGGTAAGTTTGTTTGTTTTTCGATTGAAATCGGAGGACCCAAAAAAGATTGGTGATGAATTGCAAGATAATGAGGTGAGATAGACGTGGTGGGGATGATGAGGTCCGCTGTGGACAGAGGAGAGTATGGTGGTGGTTGTGGTATTAGTGGGAGTGTCTGAGAAGAGGGATTGAACAAGTGGGCGTTGTGAGTTTAGAGTAGCATTGATGGTGGATCTATTTTTCTTTGCTTGCTTGAGGTTGTAAAAGTTGTGATCTTTGAGTGAGAGTAAGGCCATCTCCATTGTTTAACCAAATTCGTCACTAAATTTGAATTTGGTGGAAAATGAATTTTGTTGTTGTTGTTGTTGTTGTTGTTGTTTTGTCTCCAACAATTTTATCAAAACGGTATCAAATTGAGAATGTCTCAAAATTTTCACCAAACTAAGAACCTAGACTAGATTTCAGTAATTTACTATGCCTGTATGTTGAGGGTCGGACCCATCGGACGACCGGCTAGACGTCCAACCGATTGTCCCCTGGTCATCCGGCTAACAAATAAAATGAAGAGCAAACTAAAGCCGCAATCCCATCTTGTCCATGAAACTTTGTCCAGATCTCAAGATTCCCACAAGCCAAAGCCACTCCTTGCAGGCACAAATGCAGTTATTTCTTCAAATTTCTTGAACTTGGCAGCCATCTGTGCACCAAAATTGCAGTAAAAAGAAAAACAAAGAAAAAAAAAATCAAAACTTATTTCTCAAAAACACTTTCTTGTTCCAATAAAAACAACCCATTCTTGAAAAACCAAGAAAAAAAAACTCTGCTTCACTACCCTCTCCATTGATGAGTATGAACCCAATCACCATTAGCGAGGGATGAAGCACCTGTTGAAAATAAAAACAACACATAATGCCACAATCTTTTGCTCAAATACAATTGCATGTATTTAGAGAAGGAGAGAGAAGAAGGGTAAAACATAGATGGGGTCTTCTTGGGAGTGAGGGTGAGAGAGGAAACTAGTCTTGAAGGCAAGAGCCCAAATGATGACAAGAATTGCAATAATGAGACTTGAGACTTTGGCAAGCAAAAGCAGAGGGATTCATGAAGGAGAGATTGTTGTGTCCATTGTTGATTTTGATTTTGTGGGTAGCATTCTTTAAACCCCTCTCTCTCTCTCTCTCTCTCTCTCTCTCACATAGTAAGGGCTTGAGTTTAGTGAAGCTTTGGTAGTCACCGACAATAGCTCTACAGTGAAGAGTAAAGTAAATTGATCAGCAAAAGAAATTCATTTTCCTCTTTCCGGTCAACCAACCGATTGTCCTCTCGGACATCCTGTGTGTTTTGATGAAAGTTACAGTATTCACCATTGGAGTGGCTGATATCAAATTGTGGAATTCTTCTTTTTTTTTTTTTTACTCAGATTTGATGAAATTTCTGGTGAACCATTGGAAATGCCCTAATAAGGATGATCCCAAAATACTATAAAATAAGAACATAGAATATTATAATATAATTATGGGTAAATTACATTGACACCCTTGAGGTTTATACTTAATATAGATTTTCTCGTCACATTTTGAAAATTACAATCCCTCCTTGAGGTTTAAAGTCACATTACAAATTACCCCCTATGTTTGTTGACCGTTAAGTAAACCAGCAATTTTTGTGTGTGTGTGTGTGTGTGTTGATGTCAGCTGTTAATGTTATATAAATACAAATTTTACCCTTTCTTTATTTCCATCCCCTTACTGTATTTTCTTTCTTTTTACATATAATACAACAGCCAACCAACAACCAGCCATTATTTCCTTATTGCTCCCTTATCCTTCATACTATTTACCACATCACCACCTCACAAATCAAAGACTGTTTGTGTTGAGAAAATTAATTCTTTGAATCAATTAATCAAATATGTAATGTGCATAAAGTTTTTAGTGAAATAACCCAGTGCAAGACAGCTTAGTTCAAAATCCCAAAATCCAATAGTGAAATAAACACCAAGTCAACAATACATACGCACCCACAACTAACAACAAACAAAAGAGCACCGAAATTTCAACATCAATACATGACCATCAAATAAATAACCATAATCATGAACTGGGCAATTCCTTTACTACATACAACCAGTGACACATAATATACCAAGATAACAACAAACCCAGTCTCACAGCACTAATGATGAATAGTGAGACTGTCCACGGCTTTGATTGTCTTTGAGCAATGAGGTGATTTCGTTGGTAATTGAGACACTGAAGGTTTGGCAGAGCTTCAGACATTCATATTTATTTTTGTTTATTTTAATATCATTAATATCAACAGCTTTAATCATACTAAAAGAAAAGTTAACATAATTATGTTAAAAGTGTAAGATTAACGTTTTTTTTTTTTTTTTTTTCAAATGTTAAGAAATGTGGTGTATAGGAATGGCAACAGGGTGGACCGGGGCTGGGGACTACACTCCTCGTCCCCGATCCCCGACAGTGAGAAATTCTCCATCCCCGCCCTCGATCCCCGACGAGGAGTCCATCGCCTCCCCGCCCTCGTCCCCGATCGGGGATCGGGTATCCCCGACCCCGCAAATTCCCCGAATTACATTAGCTGGTGAGATTTTTTTTTTTTTTTGATTTGTGAACATATTTTCAAGAATAAAGCTGTGTTAAGCATGTTAAGAAGAAGAGGATGTCTACAAGAATAAACATGTTAAACAACATGTTAAATAAATAAACAAAGATGAAGAATAAGAGGATGTTTACAAGAGACAAACACTCTGATGTAAGAAAGCTGCCTTAAGCAGTGTATCACATCCAAAATCATCACAAAACTATAGATTCATTTTGAAGAAACAAATATATAGGACTCTAGGCAAATACTTCAATAAGAAAATCCAACAAAAAAGACAACACCTAAATATTTATAGTTTTTCTGCTTCATGACGGCTATACAAATTGACCATAAGAAAAACACGGGAAGGAAAAAAAGAGTGCATTGAAAGAAAAAATTCATCCAGAATCATCCTCTATATAGGAAAACTCCTTTGACTAAGGAAGTATACAACCATGTGACCCCCAAAATCTAGCAAAATAAAAGGCCTGACTGCAGGCACAAATTTATTATTAGGTGATCCAACTCCTGAAAATCAGATTTGCATATAACTTTCCAAAACAAGTAGAGCCATTTAATAAGTCAAAAGGGCTAATTAATATCCTCACATAAGAAATCGAGAGTCAAAATGTTATCACAAGCGCCTTTCACACGAGACAATTTTCCCAAATAATCTTCTTCCACCAAAATTTTATTCAGCCCATCTCCATAAAACAGTTTTAAAAAGAACTTCTCAACAACAAAGTGCTTAAATTACAGGTATCTCAAACTTGTTCAATCCATCACAACAAATATAAAACCAACAAAAGCAGATCCATATAAAACAAATCAGAATCATGCAGTCACCCAAGAAATCATGCAATTAAATAACTACATAAATCACTTGCATACAAAACTATCAGTAGTTGAATAACAAAGATCAGGAAAAAAACCATGTTTAATGTGTAACTATATATATACAGATTAATAATATATATAACAAATAATCCCACTATTTTGTAAACAAATCAAAACAGAGGAAAAAAACACAGCGGCAGTGAGGGAGGATCGGCGGTGACAGAAAGAGAGAGAGAGAGAGACCAAACCCTAAACAACACAGCGGCGAGCGAGAGAGAGGAGCATTGCCGTTGTTGTGTGTGAGTGAGAGAGTGATGAGCGTGTAAGGGGAGCCAATTTGTCAAACCCTAAACAAACACACACATATATTATATATACCCAGGGACATAATGGTAATTTCGTCGAGGTGAGCAGGCGGTGGTCGGGTCGTGGGGGGGTCGGGGCCGGGCTTGGACATGTATCCTCGTCCCCGGCCCAGATATCATCGGGGATTAATTTTTTAATACCATCCCCGGCCCGTTGGGTGTATTTTTCGGGGAATAACCACTCAATTCGGGGTCGGGCGGTCGAGTCCCTGCTGGATTGGATTCATATTGCCATCCCTAGTGGTGTAATTTACCTTATTAAGATCTACCACTTCCCGGCCATGATATTTGCCTTTTCTGGACTACGGCTGCTGGATCCGCCACTACCATTCCACTGCCTCAACTTGGGGTTGAGGTTTTATATTTTTCTGTTTCTATATTTTTGTTTTGTTAGTTATTTGATTGTGTAACTAAGAATCCATCGGTGGTGATTGTAAAGCTTACCTTCTCTGTGGTAGTAACTTATGATTTATTTCAGACATACTTTATTATCATTTTTTATGATTGGCTTTGTTTCATAATACGAACATGAGCACACCCCGTTCACTGCCTATGCCTTGTTTTTTTTTTTTTTTTGGCATTCCGAATGCATTAGTGCTATTAGTGGTCTTTTTTTTAGTGTTATGAATCATTGTTGATTTTGAAATTATCGAATAATAATATAAGGAAGAGGCTTCTTTTCAATTGAAAAAAATCAATTGGAGAGTGATGTTGGGCCTCTGTGGGCCCACCACGAAACCCATGATCTGAATTGTCAATGTATAAGGCTCGTCAAATATTTCATCCTTGAAAAAAATTATATTGATTGAATATAAATAATTATTTAATCAGATCACAATTGTGTTAACAAATCTATTTTTAAGACATACTTACTATTGATACAAATGTAATCTGATCAAGTAACTATTAATATTCAATTAATATAATTTTTTATAAGAATAAAATACTCAACAAATTTTATATATTAAATAATTTAAATTATTAATATAAATTTCGTAATGAGCTACAAAAGCCTGCCCAAACCAAAAATCACTCTCCGGGAGAAAAGGTTGTCCCCCAAATCACTTTCCAGGAGAAAAGGCTATAGTCTATAGATGGTTGACTCATTGTTATAATTCGGTAGTGTTACATGTATCAATTAATATATTAATTAGTGCATCAATTAGTATTATAACATTATTACTGACTCTACTTATTATACAATTTATAAATACTCAATACTTCTAAAATTATGTCACATTATCTATTAATATACTCATTAATCCGCTAATTGATATATATATATATATATATAATTATTCATTATGATTAGTTGCATTATGGAAATCGAAGCACAGCCCAAATCCCAAAATTTCCTAGTTTCTCTCCATTTAATTTAAATTAAAGTTATACAGTATGCAAACAAGAGGGAACTAGAGGTGTCCACATCTCAAATAGTGTATTGTCATGAAGTGCCTCACTGCATATCCAAAAGGGTTAATTATATTTCGGGCAAATTATATTAAATTCCTTTAAATTATAGATTATTTACATTTTATCTTCATAATATTTCAAATTCAACAATTATTCTTCTTAAATTATTTAAATTTGAACATTAAATCCTTCTATTAGTCATCTGTTAGACATTTAAATAAAAAATTGTCAAGTGTTATACATATGATGATTATATTAAATTTTTACAATAGATAAAATAAGATAATTTAGTCAAAAAATGTAATATAATCATCATATGCAAACACTAGATAATTTTTCATCCAACTATCTAACATATGACTAACATAAGGACTTAATGTTCAAATTCAAATAGTTTGAAGGGTTAATTGTTGGATTTAAAACATTGAGGTAAAGTGTAAATGGTTGATAGTTTGAGGGGAATTAATATAATTTGCCCTTATATTTTTTGGTTTTTAAAATATGAGGTTTGTATTATTTTGATTTTTAATATTTAAATTATGTTAAAGATAATGTGTAATTTTAGATATTAAAATGACACAAATTGCATATTTCAAAAAACTAAAAAGACTTAAATTTTTTATTGAATGACGTATAGAGGGAAATAGAGGGAAATGAACACTAAAACACATACTTTTATAAATTTATTGAATTTATTGTATAAAAATATAAATACAAGTTTGAAAATATAAAATTGAGTTACAAAATAAAATGTAAGCATAATCTAAGTTCCAAAACAATGCCTATGAAGGCCAAAAACAACTAGCTTGACACGGATGTCATGATCTAAGACTAAAACTATGATAAAAATGTTTTACACTGCTAATCTAATTAAGTGATAAACTAGAGATAAATAGTACAGAGCTATGTACTAAGTTGTGTTGGATGGTTGATTGTTTGGAGTTTGTTCCATCTTCAAATGACGTATTTATAGTAGCTAAGTCCTCCTGAAAATCATGGCTTACCTCCTGGAAATCAACAACCACCTCCTGAATGGTCTCCATGATTTCTACATAGTGGGGTGCTGGACTGCATCATGAGCTAACACCTATTCCACCAGCTTCCTCATTCCATGCAAGTTATTGATTATTCCCCAAGGATAAGGGCTGTTATAACCTCTTTTCAATCTCAATCGTTGGGTGGAGGTAGGGTTATTGGATGAATGATAAGTGTCCCATGCTTGGTTAATGAGAAGTCTTTATTTTAGGAGCTATTAAGACCTTCAAATTCTAGTCGTTGGATGATATAGATAGTGGAAACTTTATGCTTCAAATGATTGCCACGTGTCCCATGACCAAAAAATAAAAATAAAAATAAAAATGCATTTCCATTTATTTAAAAAAATAATAAATCAAATAAATAAAAATACTTGTTCAAACAAAAATAAATAAAAATACTTTATTTAGAATTACATAATCACTATGTGTTGCAAATTAATATATATATATATATATATATAATTGCAAGAAAATAAAATAATAGAAGGGAAATTAATTAAGGATACTCGGGCTATAGCGACCCCAGTCTTTTCCCATTTGGTTGTTATATCCGGATTTAGGTTCCATGGATCCTGTTGTTACATAATTGTTGTTGTCGTCCTTTAATTTCTTATTTCTGAGTTATGGGATGCATTGGGCAGGTTTGTTATAGGTTGGGAGTGTTTGGGAGCAAAGGGTTGTTGCCCAGAATTTTAGTCCTTCACTCGAGCAAGCTGTTTGTCGCTCGAGCGAGATCTTTAATTTTAGTCCTTCGCTCGATCGAGCAGTTTGTCGCTCGAGCGAGATTTCCTTCGCTCGAGCGAGCGAGGTGTATGTTTTTGAGTTCTTCGCTCGGGCGAGAATTACATCGCTTCAGCGTGCTATACAGGTTGCTGAATCTGAAGCTCCGAGTTTTTGGCTCGACCGAGACTTTCTTCACTCGAGCGAGTATTTCTTGTGTCTGGTCGCTCGAGCGACCATTCCTTCGCTCGAGCGAGCCTGTTTTATTTAAATATGCAGCAGCGGTTTTTAAACATTTTTTTCATCCTCTTTTGTTTTAAAAACCCTAGGTCCGTGTTCTTTCTCCCTCCACTCACCTTCTCTCTTAGGTTTCATCTATTTTTAGGGTGTTTCTACCCTAGGTTCTTTATTAAAAAGATAGAGTGGGTTGAGGGCTTCGTCTTAATCTGAGAGTTTGGCGGTTTAGAGCACTTTGGACTTTCGTCATCTTCTCTATTCGAGTTCTTCACTTCGAGGTAGGGATACCCTACTCCATACTATAGGTTTTGTCCTAAGTTTTGGTCTTTTTGATATGTTGGTGTTGTTTAGTAATGTTGGAAAAGGCTAGGGTTTGATTTATAATTTTAAAAAGCCCTAATTGTTGTAATAAATTAATTTTGGGAAAAATGTGGAATTTGGTTTAATTCATGAAATTGGGAAATTATGAGATTAAATTGTGTAGTTGGATAATTTAATCACTCACCTACGAAAATGTTGAGTTTATATGTGTTGGTACATTTATTTCCTATTTAGAAATAACTATTTTGGGCTATCGGTGGAGGATAGTCATGATTGTTGTAGACATTGCATGTTGATTAGAGAAAACTGAAACTAATCACATTGAATGAGTCATTGAATATGATAGTTGAATTAATACAAAGAAATACGTGTATTGATTGAATAGTGTATATGACAAGTGTTAAATACATTGTATATGCATATTGTTTGGGAGGAGATAGGGGATGTACTCCATGGTTTGAGGGAAGATAGGGGATGGACTCTCAAACCTATTTAGGAGGAGAAAGGGGATGGACTCCATTAGTACAGCAATTATGTGTACT
Source organism: Camellia lanceoleosa (assembly GCA_025200525.1). NCBI lineage: Eukaryota > Viridiplantae > Streptophyta > Magnoliopsida > Ericales > Theaceae > Camellia > Camellia lanceoleosa. The sequence continues at coordinate 65,118,429 of CM045765.1, forward strand.
TATCGATTTATGGAAGTGTTTTAGTATGAGCTTTAGTCTCATTTAATTGTTGATATTGGAAGTAATATGAATGTGAGATGTAGTCTCATTTTATTAGTTGGCCAGGTTCTGAGCCATGGTTGTATAATGAAAAGTTGGATAAATAACGGAAAGAGAAATGTATAGTGGACATTATTGTCATGAAACTGAATTGTGTTAGAATTGATTTTTAAGTGTTAACCATCTATCGAATGCTATTGCCTTAGTCAATTTATATATTTGGTTTAGTATATCTCTGCTGGGCTGTGGCTCACCCTATACGGGAACATCATTTTCAGGTCCAGGTGATATGCTACCTCCAAGGACTTAGCTTGGAAGGATTTGGATTTGAAGACTTGTTTTTTTTATTATTTGTTTTATTTTGGATATTACATGTAAACTCAAGCCTAGGGCTTAATTTGTAGTTGAGTTAGTACTCACGTTTTGTGTCCAAGTGTTAGCTTGGAAAGATGTAAGCCCGTAGGGTAGTTACTTTCGTTGTTATGTGTAATGTCTTTTAATAAGAATACTCTGATGAATGGAATAATGTCTTGTTTTCTTTTACCAATGCATGTCAATATTGTGTATATTATGGGTTTATTTTGAGGGCATTACAACTTGGTATCAGAGTGTGCCGGGTTTGAATACTTTGGGTACGTGGGAAGTGATTAGTATCACAATGGGTTCGTCTCGCTTGATAGAGACTTAGATGTACTGTTATATGCTTATATGATAACATGTTTATGTGACTATGTGGGTATGGAATGTTGTTTCTAGGATGTTGATTTATACTCGAGTTTCTAGTAGTCTTGTTAGAAAGGCACTTGATCAATGATGCTTCCAACCGGAACTCTAGTAACGCCTCGGGACTGTAATTATCCAGGAATGAAATTCGTAGGTGCATATGTGATTATGTGCTTACGTGGAATGAATTATTGTTGTCCACTACATTAGGACGCGAGTGTTATAGCTTCGACACATTTATTAATGTGCTAACGTCTTGTTTATCTTTATTAGGATGTCAGGACGAGGACGAGGACGTGGTAGGCGTGGTAGGCAGGGTAGGCAGGAGGTGCCTATGCCGGAAGAGATTCTGGAGCAGCAGGAAGTAGTTGGCCAGGCCAATGTGGCCGAGCCAGTAGGCCAGCAGGCTATGGGCACTTTGGCTCGAGAGATAGCAGAGGCATTCAGGGAGTCTGTGGGCATTCTCAGGGCTGAGAATCAAGCCCAGGTTCATGTTGCAGATGCAGGACCTTCTTTTCTGAAGAGGGAGTTCTTCCAGTCCAACCCGGATGAATTTGTGGGTGATCTGAAAGAGCCACTTAAGGCAGATGAATGGCTCGAACAGACAACGAAGATGTTTGAGATGCTTGGCATCAAAGACAGGGTGTTGAAAGTGACCTTGGCATCTTTCCCGCTGAAGGGGGATGCGGGTCAGTGGTGGAAGTTCACGAAAGGCCATATAGGAGGGACTTGGGAGGCCTTTGTAGATGCTTTCCAGGAGAAGTTCCTGTCTCTGGCTGTTAAGGAGAAGTTGAGGGATCAGTTCTGCCAGCTTAAGCAGCTGAGTTCTTCAGTGGCCGAGTTTGAGGCCGCATTTACTAGCTTATCTAGGTTTGCACCTGAACTGGCGGCGTTTGAGGAACGCCATTGTATAGAGTTCGACAAGAAGTTGAGGCGCGGCCTCAAGTTGAGAGTTTGAGGGACTATGATTCGAGATTATGGGCGTCTGGTTAATGCTGCAGCCTATATGGAGATCATGATGCAGGAGGAGGAGGAGGGGCAGAAAGGCTCCAAGAGGAGTCAGGATGGCCAGAGTGATGGCAGGAGACAGAGAGGTTTTAACCCTCAGCAGTCTCAAGGTAGCTTTACTAGATCGACTTTTCCAGTGCCGAGTGCAGGTTCTAGAAAAGGCAGCCAGGGAGACATTACCTGTTTCAAGTGTGGCCAGCTGGGCCATAAGTCTCTAGTTTGCCCGCAGAAGGGGGGAGGACAGAGAGCAGTATCATCTTCAGCTCGACCTCAGAGCCAGAGTCAGGGTAGAGGCCAGCCGCTCTCTTGTTATCAGTGTGGTCAGACAGGGCACCTGAAGAGGTTTTGCCCGCAGTTGAGTGGCACATCTGGTGCATTTGGTTTTAGACAGACTCAGAGTCATCAGCCAGCTCAGTCAGTTCAGGCCTCGAGGGCCAATCAGGGGGCTTCATCGTCCCAGTCTGTGCAGCAGTCTTATGCTCCTAGGGGTGAGTAGGTAGATCAGAGACCGTCTGGGCGCGTGTATGCTGTTACCGCGCAGGATCTTGTACCGGCTCCATCTGTTGTGAGAGGTACCTTTTTATTTTGCAACTCGGTTGCTAATGTGTTGATTGATACGGGAGCATCTTATTCTTTTATATCTGTTGCATTTGCATCTGTTTTGGGATTGGAGTTGGCACAGTTAGCATCTCCTATATGTGTAGTATCACCTGTTGGGGGTGAGTTGATTTTGAAACGCGGATGTAGGGGTTGTGCTATAGAGGTCGCTGATCGTCGGCTTCCTTTTCCTTTTGTAGTTATGCCCATGTTGGGATTTGATGTTATTCTGGGTATGGACTGGTTATCGTCATACCGGACAGTTATTGATTGTTACCGCCAGCGGGTCACAGTATGTACCTTGAGCGGGGATTGTTTCCATTTCTTGGGGAATCAGGTTGGTAGTGTTTTGCCACCGGTGTATGATCCGCGAGGGCGGAGTGAGTTGAGTGGTCTTCTTGCTAGCCTTTTGAATAATGAGTGTGATGAGACCCAGACTGTGTTGCCGAGGGTGGTTTGTGAGTACTCGGACGTCTTTCCCGAGGACCTTGTCAGTTTGCCACCTCACAGAGAGATTGAGTTCTCTATTGACCTAGTGCCCGGCATGGCGCCGATTTCTATGGCACCATACCGTTTTGCCCCAGCCGAGTTAGTTAAGTTGAAGATTCAGCTCCAGGAATTGCTAGATAAGGGCTATATTCGTCCTAGTGTTTCGTCGTGGGGAGCACCGGCCCTCTTTGCTAAAAAGAAAGGTGGTGCTTTGAGACTCTGTATCGATTACCGGAAATTGAATCGGGCTACGGTCAAGAATACGTACCCTATGCCCCGTATAGATGATCTGTTCGATCAGTTGAAGGGTTCCCGTTATTTCTCTAAGATAGACTTGAGATCGGGTTACCATCAGTTGAGAGTTAGGGAGGAGGATATTCCAAAGATGGCATTCCGTACGCGGTATGGCCACTATGAGTTTTTGGTGATGCCATTTGGGCTTACCAATACACCGGCAGTGTTTATGGATTTGATGAACCGGATCTTCCGGGAATTCTTAGATCGTTTTGTAGTCGTTTTCGTGGACGACATTATGATTTATTCACCTTCAGAGGAGGAGCACGAGGAACACTTGAGAGTGGTGCTTGAGCTACTTAGAGCCCATAAACTTTATGCTAAGTTTGGAAAGTGCGAGTTCTGGCTAGAAGAGGTGAAGTTCTTAGGCCATGTGGTTTCCGGAGAAGGGGTGTCTGTTGATACATCCAAGACTGAGGCAGTGCAAGATTGGGCACAGCCTAAGAGTGTGTTTGAGATCCGCAGTTTTCTGGGATTAGCTGGGTATTACCGTCGGTTTGTGAAGGATTTCTCCAGGTTAGCTTCACCGTTGACTAGATTGACTCGGAAGGGAGTCAAATTTGTATGGAGCGAGACTTGTGAAAAGTCGTTTCAGGAGTTAAAGGTTAGATTGACCACCGCTCCGGTCTTGATTATTCCGGAGAGAGGGTTGGGTTATGCAGTCTATTGCGATACCTCATGAGAGCGTTTGGGTTGTGTGTTGATGCAAGAAGGGAAAGTGGTTTCCTATGGCTCACGTCAGTTGAAAATTCACGAGAAGAATTACCCTACACATTACCTAGAATTAGCAGCTGTGATCTTTGCCTTGAAGATCTGGAGGCATTACCTTTATGGTAAGAGGTTCGAGGTATTCTCGGATCATAAGAGTCTGAAATATCTGTTTACTCAAAAAGACTTGAACTTGAGGCAGAGGAGGTGGATGGAGTTCGTTGAGGATTATGACTTCAAGTTGCATTATCATCCAGGGAAGGCCAATGTGGTGGCCGATGCCCTTAGCAGGAAATCTATTGGTCACGTAGCTAGTATAGCCATCCGAGAATGAGAGATGTTGGGTGCACTTGGGGAGTTTGATTTGCTTCTGGGCGAATCCGTTGAGGCTGTGGCCTTGTTTTCTATTGTTGCGCAGCCTACACTTGTGACTCGAGTGTTAGAGGCACAAAGGGGTGACCTTGAGGTAGATTCACTTCGAGAGAAGATCTCCAATGGGAAGGTTGAGAGGGGTTTGACGGTGTATCCCGACCAGAGTGTGAGATACCGAGATTGTCTGTTTGTGCCGAAGTCTTACCGAGAGGAGGTACTCCGAGAGTTTCATCATTCACGCCTTGCGGTGTATCCGGGAGGCACTAAGATGTATCGGGATTTGGGTCGCCAGTTTTGGTGGCGGGGTATGAAGAGAGATGTGGCAGCTTTCGTGTCTAAATGCCTTACTTGTCAGCAAGTGAAGGCCGAACATCAGAGGCCAGCGGGTTTGTTACAGCCCTTGCCTATTGCCGAGTGGAAATGGGAGCATGTCACTATGGACTTCGTTGTAGGTCTTCCGAGGACTCAGTGGGGTAGTGATGCTATTTGGGTGATTGTAGACCGGTTAACTAAGTCGGCGCACTTCATTTCTATGCGCGTGAAAGATTTGGTAGATCATCTTGCCGACTTGTATATTCGGGACATAATGAGGCTGCACGGGGTCCCAGTGACGATTGTCTCAGATAGAGATCCTCGTTTTACTGCCAGGTTGTGGCAGAGTTTGCAGAGTGCCTTGGGCACTAAGTTGACCTTTAGCACGGCTTATCATCCTCAGAATGATGGGCAGTCCGAGCGTACTATTCAGATCCTTGAAGATATGCTTCGGGGTTGTGTTCTTGACTTTAGTGGGTCGTGGGAGAGGCACTTGCCTTTAGTGGAGTTTGCCTACAACAACAGTTTCTAGTCTAGTATCGGTATGGCACCGTTTGAGGCCTTGTATGGCCGACTGTGTAGGTCTCCAGTTTGTTGGGCCGAGATGGGCGATGCACCTTTGTTGGGTCCGGAGTTGATGAGGGAAACGACGGAGAAAGTTGAGCTTATCCGTAGGAGGCTTGCTACAGCCCAGAGTCGTCAGAAATCTTATGCCGACAGTAGGAGGAGACCTTTGGTGTTTGAGGTGGGTGATCATGTCTTTCTGAAGATATCACTTAGGCGGGGATTGATGAGGTTTGGGAAGAGCAGGAAGTTGTCCCCTCGGTTTATTGGCCCTTTTGAGATCCTTGAGAGGATTGGCGAGGTTGCCTATCATTTAGCTTTGCCGCCGCAGTTGTCCGGAGTTCATGACGTGTTTCATATGAGTATGCTTCGGAAGTATGAGCCGGATCCATCGCATGTATTGGATTAGACCGACTTAGAGGTAGATGAGGATGCCTCGTATGAGGAGAGACCAGTTCAGGTCTTGGATAGGCGGGATCAAGTCTTGCAAGGCAAGACCATTCCCATGGTAAAGGTTTTGTGGAAGCATCACGGAGTGGAGGAAGCCACTTGGGAATGTGAGTTGGAGGTCCGAGAGAAATATCCGGATCTGTTTGTAGATGCTTGAGCATATGTTGTTTATTTTGTTGTAATATTGAACCTTAAGTGTATTGAATATAACTTAGGTTGTGAAACATGGTTTATGTTTTGGTTTAATGGAAATATTTTGAAACTTGCCTCATAATGGAAGTTTAGTGTGACATTGCATATGTTGAATGTGTTGTAGAATTGGAGTTATATCATGGAATTGAATATGATATGGAAATGAGAATCACGTATATCGAAAACTGTTGAATTTGAAAGGAAATTGCATATTGATAATGCAGGTAGAAACATATATTGTGAAATGCCTCTTGATAAGAGATGAAATGACCTGTATTGGGTCAAATTGTTTATTATTGTAATGTAATATTATTGGAATTTGAGAAAAACCTGTTTTTCAAAAACTTATGCTTAATTTTGGGGACGAAATTCTTTAAGGGGGGGAGGTTATAGCGACCCCGGTCTTTTCCCATTTGGTTGTTATATCCGAATTTAGGTTCCGTGGATCCTGTTGTTACATAATTGTTGTTGTCGTCCTTTAATTTCTTATTTCTGAGTTATGGGATGCATTGGGCAGGTTTGTTACAGGTTGGGAGTGTTTGGGAGCAAAGGGTTGCTGCCCAGAATTTTAGTCATTCACTCGAGCGAACAGTTTGTCACTCGAGCGAGATCTTTAATTTTTGTCCTTCGCTCGATTGAGCAGTTTGTCGCTCGAGCGAGATCTTTGTTTTTGGTCCTTCGCTCGAGCCAGGGTTTCTTCGCTCGAGCGAGCGACTGCGTCTGGGCTTTAGACCTGAGAGTTGTGTTTCTTGGCTCGAGTGAGATTTCCTTCGCTCGAGCGAGTGAGGTGTATGTTTTCAAGTTCTTCGCTCAGGCGAGAATTCTGTCGCTCGAGCGTGCTTCTGGATTGCAGACCTGAAGCTTCGAGTTTTTGGCTCGACCGAGACTTTCTTCGCTCGAGCGAGTATTTCTTGTGTCTGGTCGCTCGAGCGACCATTCCTTCGCTCGAGCGAGCCTATTTTATTTAGATACGCAGCAGCGGTTTTTAAACATTTTTTTCATCCTCTTTTGTTTTAAAAACCCTAGGTCCGTGTTCTCTCTCCCTCCACTCACCTTCTCTCTTAGGTTCCATCTATTTTTAGGATGTTTCTACCCTAGGTTCTTTATTAAAAAGATAGAGTGGGTTGAGGGCTTCGTCTTAATCTGAGAGTTTGGTAGTTTGTAGCACTTTGGACTTTCATCATCTTCTCCATTCGAGTTCTTCACTTCGAGATAGGGATACCCTACTCCATACTATAGGTTTTGTCCTAAGTTTTGGTCTTTTTGATATGTTGGTGTTGTTTAGTAATGTTGGAAAAGGCTAGGGTTTGATTTATAATTTTAAAAAGCCCTAATTGTTGTAATAAATTAATTTTGGGAAAAATGTGGAATTTGGTTTAATTCATGAAATTGGGAAATTATGAGATTAAATTGTGTAGTTGGATAATTTAATCACTCACCTACGAAAATGTTGAGTTTATATGTGTTGGTACATTTATTTCCTATTTAGAAATAACTATTTTGGGCTATCGGTGGAGGATAGTCATGATTGTTGTAGACATTGCATGTTGATTAGAGAAAACTGAAACTAATCACATTGAATGAGTCATTGAATATGATAGTTGAATTAATACAGCAAATACGTGTATTGATTGAATAGTGTATATGACAAGTGTTAAATACATTGTATATGCATATTGTTTGGGAGGAGATAGGGGATGTACTCCATGGTTTGAGGGAAGATAGGGGATGGACTCTCAAACCTATTTAGGAGGAGAAAGGGGATGGACTCCATTAGTACAGCAATTATGTGTACTTATTGATTTATGGAAGTGTTTTAGTATGAGCTTTAGTCTCATTTAATTGTTGATATTGGAAGTAATATGAATGTGAGATGTAGTCTCATTTTATTAGTTGGCCAGGTTCTGAGCCATGGTTGTATAATGAAAAGTTGGATAAATAACGGAAAGAGAAATGTATAGTGGACATTATTGTCATGAAACTGAATTGTGTTAGAATTGATTTTTAAGTGTTAACCATTTATTGAATGCTATTACTTTAGTCAATTTATATATTTGGTTTAGTATATCTCTCATTGGTCAGGGTTCACCCTATACGGGAACATCATTTTCAGGTCTAGGTGATATGCTACCTCCAAGGACTTAGCTTGGAAGGATTTGGATTTGAAGACTTGTTTTTTTTGTTATTTGTCTTATTTTGGATATTACATGTAAACTCAAGCCCAGGGCTTAATTTGTAGTTGAGTTAGTACTCACGTTTTGTGTCCAAGTGTTAGCTTGGAAAGATGTAAGCCCGTAGGGCAGTTACTTTCGTTGTTATGTGTAATGTCTTTTAATAAGAATACTCTGATTAATGGAATAATGTCTTGTTTTCTTTTACCAATGCATGTCAATATTGTGTATATTATGGATTTATTTTGAGGGCGTTACACGGGCTATTAATTCAAATCACAATTTTGTTTGGCCAAGGGTTCAACGGTTAAAATACTTTGTCCAAATGGACAAACTTAGACAAAATGACTAAAATACCCTCAATATATATATATATATCATGGGTCTGGCTTCCCTCCAGTCCCAGTTCGGATTGGAAGGTACTGTTGGGCCCATTGGGGCCCACCACGGGTCCCATTTCGATAATTCGAGCCGTTCAATGCGTAGAATTCGTTAAGTAATATATGTTTGTAAAAAATCTTGTTGATCAGATATCGATCACATCTCTCTTTCTCTTTCTCTCTCTCTCTCTCTCTCTCTCTCTCACACACACACATACACACACACACACACACTCTCTTACACTTCCTATTCAAACCCTAATGATGTGTTTGGTTGGGAGATTTGAAAAGGGATTTGGAAAGGCAAAGGGAAAATGTAGGTGAAATGTGAATAAAACATACTTACATTTCACCTAGTTTCACACATCTTTTCCCTTTGTATTTCCAAATTCCCCCAACCAAACATAGCGTAAGGCTCTCTACTGAGCAAAACTCCCGCTTTCCTCCTCAGATACTATGTAGATGCCACCCCCACCCCCACCGCCACCGCCACTCTTCAGCCCCTGTTATCCCTCTATTTTTTTCTCTCTCTGGGATGCAGATCTAAGCGATCTTGATATGTTGGAGATCGTGGTGATGGTCCCTCATCGCTGCCTGTCTCCATCATCGGCGTCGACGTCTCTTGCCCATTTCCTTTCCGTCTCCGCCACTGCACTCAAAACCCTAGAAATTTATCACCACGGTGAGGATTCACAACGACTTTTGGGTTAGAGTAAAACAACCATATTCAAGCTCCAAACAAACACATGTTCTTAGTTTTGGTCTTAGAGGAGATCTCTGCCTTAGCCAATCGGGCATCGACCTCTTAAGTTAATTTGGACTCCATCTTCTAGTGAAGATGAGGTATTTAAACAGAGATCCTTGTTAAGGAACTTATCAAAGCAAACCCCCAATTCAAAAGATACCTCTTTGATTTCTTAAAGAACTTTCAACTTCAATCCCATCAGCTCATTAGGATTTGAATCCTCAACTCAATTTGGTAATCTCTCTCTCAACACATATATTCGATTTTTAACTTCTGATTATGTCTTTTAGTTTAAACATATAAGCTAGTTGATTTTGGTTGTTTCTGAGATATAGTTGATTTGTATAGTTGTGATTTCAGATCTATTCATTTTTCTATGCCTCTATTATAGATGATTTTCGTTGTCTTTTGGATTCTTTCAGATTTATCATGAAACAATTGTTTGGGCTTTTTTCTGTAATTGATGTGAATATGAGTTAGTTGTTTTGCAATGTTCTAATATGGTCAAACGATTTGGCTTTGGGTTTAAGTTTTGGCTGTTGAACTATATACTTTTTTATATATATTTCAGGTGTTGAAGAATAAGATTTAGGATTCGAAAAATTGTCCTCTGGTCCAGAACTGAAGAAGATCTACGTCTTTATTTTTTTTTTTTAGTTGTTCTTGACCAGATAGTGAATGGAGTGTTTTTTTGTTTTTTGTTTTTTGAATAGAGAACAGTTCCATACGAAATTTGAATAGATAGTGGCTTATGTATTTCAATAACCAAGAATTGAATAGATAAAAAATCAAAAATAGAATTTAGGGAAAAAAATTGAACAATAATAAAATTTGGATAGATATTGATAGGTAAAAAATTGAATAGATTGGAGAGAGATAAGAGATTTGAACATATAAGAAAATAATAAAAATTTAAATAGATAGAATAGATTTGTTTTAAACAGATCTGTTCAAATATGATGGAAAATTGAACAAATAGACAGAACATTGGATAGATAGACAAAAAAAAAAAAATTGATAGATGAGGGAAATTTGAATTGAAAAGGTTAAAAAATTAAATAGATTGGATACAAATTTGAACAGATAGGGTAAAATTTTGAATAGATAGGAAACTTTTTGAACAGATAGGAAAAAAACTTGAACAGATAGTCAACGAAAAGTCAAATAGCTAAAAAAAAGTCGAGCTAAAATTGGAAACAAAATATCCTATAGAACTTTTCACCAAACTATAGACCTCTCACCAATAAAAAATATTCATTGGACCTAATGCCTTAGACCCTCTCTAAATTGGATTTATCACCATTTTTTTCTCAGTAATTAATGGGCAAATTTGAGAAAAATACAAAGATGGTACTTTAAGATGGTATTTTGGTCTCCATGTAAAAATAATTCTTTAGTTTTAATAGGTTTACAAGTTTTTAGAGCAAATTATGATGATAGTCCTCATGTTTTGGGTCTTGTATCATTTTGATCTTTATAATTTTAATTATCTCAATTTTGACTATGAACTTATGATTTTGTCTCAACTTGGTCTAATTGATTATAACTCGTACCATTTTTTAATGAAAAATATGCACATAAAATGCCATGTGTCATATTTTAAGGGCAAAATTATAAACTTACCAAATTCAGTGAGTTAATCTCAATCAATATAGTGATAATTTTTCATAAAAAACATTAACGATATTATCAATTGGATCAAATTCACACAAAATTTAAATTAAGGATCAAAATTAAATTAATTAAAAGTGTAGGGACCAAAATGACACAATGTAAAATGTAAGGACCACTGGTGTAATTTGCCATGCTTTTATTACTTTCTATACAAATGGGAGTAATTGTATTGATTTGATGCATTTCTTAACATATGCTCTTACAACACATGTTAATAAAAACTATATTATTATTTATTATTATCTTACATTATTAAAAACGCATTTCCTATTAAAAAATTCATAACATAATAAAATTTTAAATCTTGAATTAAAAATAAATTGATAATACAAGTGTATATTTTTAAAATTTTAATTGTTATATTTTATTTGTGCACAACTGTTTATATATTTATAATATAATTATATCATGATTTGATTTCGATTGATCTTAAATTAAATTGTAATATTAATTCTAAAATTAAATTGTCCTTACTACATGACTATATTTTAAGAGCAGGTTTGGATTTTCTCAAGTTAGTCATCCAACTTGAGAGAACAGTTTGGCCTTGGTAGGCCCAATTTGGAACAGACTTCGATAATCTAAATTGTTCACTTTTTAGACTCATTGAGTAGAATATTCATATAAAAAATGAAAATAATTGGACATTGATAGCTATATATTTGAATCATATTTGTAGTGAAAAAAATGAATTGCTATTTTTCAAATTATATTTGTTGTCATATTTTTATAAGACAAATGCGATTCAAACATATATTTACTGATGTTTGTCATCTTCATTGTTGCATGAATTTTTGTATTCGACGAGTCCTAAAAAGTTAACGGTTCGGATCATAAAACACTACAAAAAATTAAGGTTTTAGAGACTAAAATTTAGAGACAATTATTTTTTAGAGACCAAATATTTTTGTTACGAAAAGTGTCGTCATTATATTTTTAGTAACAAAAATTGGACATTAGTGATGAATTATTATCATTTTGGGACCAAATTTTTTGTCTCAAAAAATAAACCATTTTGAGACCAAATTATTTTGTCCATAAAAGTCTATTTATTAGTAACATTTTGAAAATTTTGTCGCCAAAAGCCTTGTTTTTGACTTTTCGGGACGACCTGTTAGCGACTATTCTCATGACAATAGAAATTGGTCCGAAAATGTTTTTTGCAACAAAATTTTCACTTTTAGAGACCGAAAAATTTGGTCTCTAAATCTCTTGTATGTTGCAGTGAAAATCAGTCCCAAAACAGACCCATTGAACCCAATTGCTTAATCAAATTAGATGCCAACTTGAGTAAATACAAATCATTTGAGAGCATACAAAGACCACTCTTACTTCAAAAGATCAAGTATTCGTGGAGTGCTCTTTGGCAAGGTATGATCAAGATGTGTTGATGTTTGGTAATAGGATGAATCACTTCCCCGAAAAATAAAATAAATGGTCAATTAATTGCTAATAGCATGGTTGATTTAAATAAAAATGGCCAATTGCAAAGAGGAGAAACATTGAAGAAACTATAATTTCAATAAGCACTATTTGATAATCAAATAAATTTAGACCTACTTTGGGAAGTAAGAAAAAACCAATTTTTTGGGCCTTTTTTTTTTTTTTTGTAAAAAAAAAGTGCAAAAAAAGTAGAGAGGTGATATGAATCAAATAAACCAATAAGCCATTAAGTTGGTTTTTTTTTCCCTAATTGTCAAAATAGACCTTAAGCTTAATCAGAATACAACTAGTATTTATCAACTAATTGTTATATTTGTATGCCAACAAAAAATTCACGTCAGTAATTTTGCGCCCAAATTTTATGATATTCGTATACTCTTCCAAGATTCATTCAACAAAAAGAAAATCAGGGATGCCTTGACTTATAAATGTGTCCAACAAAGCAGTGTTAGAAATTGAAACAATTCTCATATTCAAAACCAACTGTGACCAAATGTTATCAAGAAAATAGAAAAAAAGAAAAGAAAAGGGGGACTAATTTACAGACTAGAAGAGCAGTCTCCCCCTCCAACTCCAATCTCCTCCACAAAAGCCTTAAGATTCAAGTCAAAAGATCCACCTTCCTTCATAGCTTCCCTTGTCAACTCTCTATTTCTTTGCATTCCTCCTCATTTCTTCTCTTCACTCCTCACCCCCTATCACCTTCTCTATACACCTCTTGACCTCTACACTGTCAACTATTCCTTCTTCATTTGCCTTTACTCTCACCCATGCCCCCCACACCTCTGTTATTATCTTCACATTTGTCCCTTGATCCAACAGCACTGCCACCACTAGAACCTGTAACAATCCCGATTTGTAATTAGCTAATGACCCATGATTAAGAACGCCCAATGAGTAATTAGGCTGAAATCATGTGTTAATTGTGTAATTCATGTGTTATTTGTAATTACATCTGCTTGATGTAGGAATATTTGTTAGAATTTTCGCTTCGATATGCGAATTGAAGGCCTCATCCATCTGAACACAAAATTGTCTACGTTTATGTGTTATTCGAATTTTTGGAATTTTCTGGTAAGTTTAATTAGATTTTGATTCAGAATCAAATAATTAGAATAGATTAATGAGAACTAATTACACTTAATTAGCCTAATGCTAATGAAGCCTATATGAGGCTAATGTAAGTGTTAGGAACATCTACACACACATACACACTCCATCATCTTTTGAACAACAAAACGTAGAGAGAGGGAGAGTAGGAGAGAATTTGAGATCAAGGAAGAGAAAAGGAAAAATTGGTGGAATTTGAAGACAATTTGGAGCTTTGTGTTAGAATTACACTTGAAATCAACCTTTAGGTAAGACTTATACTCCTAAACTTTGTCTTTAAGATATCAAGAATATGAATTCAAGAGAGTTAGGTGGCTAAATACAAGAAATAAGCTAAGATTGAAGGATTTAAGTTCAATACATATAAGCATGTATAATTCATGGCATTTGAGGTTGTTTTCCCAAAGAATTCTTGCATGCATGTCATAATCCTAGCTTTGTTTTGGAAATTCAACATTTTCTATATCATTTTGTCTTAGTTGATCATTTTTTCAAAGTAAAGAACTTGGATAATTACATACATGTGCATTTCATATGAAGAGGAGCATAGCTTTGATTTGGTTTTGAAGAATTGGCATACTTTGAGCCTTGATTTTTGCGAAACGATGTTCAATTCGTGAAGTATAATGAGTCCCTACATGTTTCTCAAGTTTTGGGCCCAAAGGATTAAGTTTTGGTACTTTGGAATTCAGTTTGAAACTTATAACAGCAATTTGGAAATTCTAAAATTTGGTCACTTCGCTCGAGCAACCAAAGCTTCACTCGAGCGTAAAATTCGAGCTCCCAGTAGTTTTGCAGACAATTGTACGGTGGCTCTATCGACCGATTGTGCGCTCGAGTGAACATCCTTTTTCTCAATAATTGGCTCGAGCGACCGTCGAAATCGGGCATCCAGTACTTTTACAAACTTTGCAAACCGCTCGAGCGACCAAAACTTCACTCAAGCGAACTGCCTTGTTTTTCAAAATTTTGCAAGTGTTTTCAAAGTGCATTGCATCCTCATTACATCTAAGGCATTCCTAGGCCATGATTATGCTACAATAATGAGGATAAGAGTTAGAAACACACGTTAAGAAAGAAGAATAACAAGTTTAGCGCCAATGACACGTGTGTTCAAGTGTATCTATCATGTGTTTGTAGGTCGCGTGTTAACACCCGCCTGGTCGATCTGGTTTGTGCAAATGATTCGCTTTTACCTCGAGCTATCGGTGAGTAACGACTCAGAAAGCTATGTTTGAACTTAAGTATTTTTTGAATAATGTGATATGATCTGTTTTCTGAAATGCTATTTGTGAACCATGAATGAATGTTCAATTTTCTATACCGTAATATGGTATTCTATGTTTATGTGGCCCTTGCCCAGGGGTAACAATATTGCAATCTATGTTCATGTGGCCATTACATCCTCATTACATCTAAGGCATTCCTAGGCCATTAAATTTTTGTAATGTAATACGACATTCTATGTTCATGTGGCCCTTGCCTAGGGGTAACAATGCTGTGGTTTATGTTCATGCATGTGGCCCTCACCCAGGGGTAATAATACCATGAACTATGTTCATGTGGCCCTCGTCTGGGGGTAACAATACCATGGCTATATGTGGACAGAGGTCTTTAATGATTTCAATCTTTGGAAGTAACCGTTGATCTGTATGGTTATCGGTATCGACTATGGTCTTAATGATCACCTACTCTACACTTGGGTCTTTTAACCAATTTGATCTGTTAGCTACTGGATGTACCACGTATGACTGTTTATGAAATCTGTATAAGCATATGAATTTGAATCTGTTTTTTATCTGAAATCTGATTTTTGAATCTAACGGGACATCATTCATAAACCCTTTACCTTATTGTTATTCACTCGGCTCCAACTCACTATATTATTTATGTATGTAGGTGATCAGATGTGAACTGTGCTTAAGTCGTTGCTTGGAGGTCTGTCTTGTCAAGCCAACCGACCGCTTCTTGAGGAGGTTCCCAAGTGTTTCGTGGTCAAGTCAAGTGCACGTGATGTCTCTTTATCTTCTTTTCTTTTGTTAAACAAGACTTTTGTTTAGTCTCAGATATGAGGCTAAGTCCCTTTTTGTTTTGTTTATAAGTGGGTGACGTAAGACAATGATGTATATATACTTATGACGTCACTATATAAATATATATGTGAATATAAGTTTTAAATTTTTTGTGTCATATACGCCCCGCATGACTCTATGGACATTGTATTTTAATATTTGCTTCTGCTAGCCCCTTATTTTGTTAATATGTCTTAGAGGCCTTTGGTAATCTTAGGATTATTGGCCGGTTATGATGCACAACCTATAAAGGCGGGTTTGGGTCGTGATAAAACCCCAGAAGCCAAGCTGTCACGACCAAGGTTGAAAAGAGACTCACGATGAAGAAAAAGAAAAAGAAAAAGAAAAAGAAGATGAAGATGCGCTAAGTTGCATGGAAGAACTCGAGTAGCAAGGGATGATAGTGCCTTGGTGTTCTCAACTAGAGATTCTTTAGCACCAAGGCACTATCATCCCTTGCTACTCGAGTTCTTCCATGCAACTTAGCGCATCTTCATCTTCTTTTTCTTTTTCTTCATCGTGAGTCTCTTTTGGTCTCATCACCCACAAGAATTGCCGATGAGTTTCCAATAACCTTGCGTGATTTCCTCTTTTTGTTGCTTTGGTAGGACTATCATGGTTCCAAATGATATGTAAACCACCAATGATTGGGGCTTTGAGTTCAACCATTCAATATATTCTCTTGATTTTTAAAAGAGGTCACCGGAAAATGAAGTGTCTGATGGGTCTTGTCCATCTAATAAAGCCGATGGAATCAAGGGTCCAATTCCGATCAAATTGTAGAGTGTTTAGATGCGAATCTAACTCGAATTGTGCCTTGCAGAGGAGTTTGTGATCTTAATCCTTCCATGTTTGCCACTTTGCTGACTATGACATGGGTCGACCTAGCCGGTCAGCTCACTAGGTCAAGAGGCAATGCCCCCAAAGAAAAATGCAGTCTACGTTGTTTGACTGCTCAAGCGGTCATTTGTTCGCTCGTGTGGTGAATGACATCGTCTAATACTTTTGTAGAGCATCCAAACTTCTATGAGCATCTTATATGAGCTCGAGCGGTGAAGTCTTGGCTCGAGCAATGGGCATGCGTTTTAATGAGTTCACTCGAGCGGTGGAGTCTTGTTCTTTCCATCAATTTAATTCATGTGGGGGATTCTTAGAAAAATGAGTTGTGAACCCATGGTTTTTGACTAACCAAGATTAAGTGGGACCAACACACCCATTTGGATGGATTCAAGTGGTGACGTGTTTGTTTTTGCATGGTGAACAAGAATATGAAATTGGTTGTTCAAAACTATTTTCGGGTGAATAGGAAATTGACTCCCATGTGAGCCTCTTAGAAATGGTATTGTTGTTGGGTTTTCTATAAACATGTGTATTGAGCTTGTCCCACATAGGAAAGTTAGGAGAAGTTTTTTGTGTATATGATAGCTAAGTTTGGCACTTGGGTTTGGGCCCTAAGGACACCCAAGTTTTGTAAGAAGGAGAGTTATGGACAAAATGGGTTGGATCCAAAAAAATCAACACACGCGAGCGCGCCACTGTTGCCTCCTCCCACTGAACCGAGCTGTGGCACGATTATGGGTCTAGGTCGATCCACTAATATGTGTGTATCTTTTGGGCCAAATTTATTTGAATTTGAAGTCAAAATTTTGTGCGAAATTTCAAAATTCAAAATTGAATTTCAAATTTTCCGCAAACAATGTTGTCTTTTCTCTAGTCAAATTCAACTTTTCCAAATTATTTCTAGTGTGGGTCACGTCTTTTCATTGCCCTTTTGGTAGCCAAACAGCATTTTCGCCTATAAAGTGGCAGTCCTCTAGCCATTCCAATCATTGAAATCATTTCCTATTTTCATTTTTTCTTCCTCCCTTCGCTTCCGCTTCATACTGTGATTTTGAGAGTTCGGTTTTTCGGTGAGTGAGTAGATACACCATTTGGTTCATTGGCGCCTTTCCAAAGTGTTGCGATTAGACGTGAACACCATTTCATACCGGGAGATAGAAGTCTAGCGCCGAGGCACCATGTGAGGGACTTGAGAAAAGTGTTGAACACTCGACTTGATCTGCTCCATTCGCCTTTTGCAAATTGGCTCTAAGTTTCGCTCGCTTTTTATAGATTTTTTTCAAATTTTTTTTTTTTTTTTGAGATAAAAATTCAAAGGACAATAAATCTGCTTTTGTACATTTTGAATTTTGTTCTAGTTTGTTTTACACCTTACACACACAGATTGTATACTGAGTTGTGACAACAATTAAAGTATCAAAATGATCTCATGCAGCGCACTAGATCTTTCTTATAACAACTTTTCTGAGATGTCGTAGCCATCACCTTGTAAAAGCAACCTGTAAGTTCTTTCCCTTTTTCTCTTGTTCATTTTTTTATTGTTCTTGATTTCGCTTCCACAAACATTTGATTCATTGTTCTTTTCTTTTTTTGTGACCAGAAACTTGTTCAGAAACTTCTTTAGTTGGAAGTTGTAAGCTTCTACCTTTCTTTTAAAGAACTACAATCAGATTTCAATGGTGTATTGTATAATGCCATGAATTTATTTATTTGTTTCATGCTAAATTAATCCAGGGAATTTGCTGACTGGATGATAGCTTGTCAAAGTAGTAAGTATATATTTTTCTTACAGGAGATTATATCTCAGTTTCTTATGTATTTTTCTTCAGTCTTTACTGATGGCGGCCAATTTTGTAGACTACATCTGGCCAAGGCAATTTTTTTTTTCTTTTCATTTAAATTCCCAAAATGTTTTCCTTTCTAGTAAACTGACACAAAACTTCAGTGAAAAATAGATATTCAAATGTTTTCATTGAAACTCATCGAAACACTATGAAACATTTTGAAATAATAAGTTGTTTCAACACCTATTATGAATATCTAACAAAAGCTATTTCTATTTGCCTTTTTTTTATTAATATAAATTTTTAAATTTATTAAGAATCTAGGAAAGTAGAAATGAGGATAAAAGATGGAGAAATGAATTAAAAAAAAGTACATGTTCAAGTCACTTATTTTCTTTTATTTTTTATTGTAGACATTCCTTTTCTTATAAATACTATTAATGTTACTTGTTTTACCCCCAGCCTTACTTCTACTAGAATGTAGCATTTTTATGTTTTATTTGATTTTATGATGGAAAACACCCTTCTCCAACTAACACTTCAAACCTTTTGTTTATAACCTTCCAATATTATTTGATCTTCATTGAACCTTTATCTTATTCTTGTAAAAAATTATAAAAAAAAAAAAAAAAAAAAAAATTATTTTCCGAAAGGACATCCCTCACCTTGGATACTCTTTGACCTTTGTTTACTATTAATATTGTTTTCCCAAAATTAACCTTAGCTTTTGTAAATATCTTTTGGTTGGAACCTTGTGCATATTACAATTGTATATGCATGTGTGCCATGACATTGAGTTGTTTGACATTAATTTGATGATTCTCGGTTTGCATTGGTTTTACTTCCAAATTATACGCCTTCTTCACTCTTTATGGAAAGAGATGTGTAGACCTAAAACATGTTCAATTATTCAATTATTAAGCTTGTGTAAATATTTATAAGGCTTTAGTTATTTGTTTAAAAATTATCATCTCCCTAATGTTCTGTAATAGCATCTGTTTCCAAGGTAATCAAGCAACAATCAAACAAAATTTTGATTCTTGCATCTGGCTTACCTTTTTAGGTGTCAAGAGCAAATTCAAACATATACAAATATTTGAAACTTTTGTCCCTTCTTACTTTCTTTTCTTTTTATGTGTGATAACTTCTGAACGCAATTTTCAGAGCAGTATTCATTGCATATAAATTGTGGTGGAGCAAGAACCACCATTGGAAACATAATATATGAAGCAGATGAAATCGCAGGAAGTCCAACATAATTTCTTTCAGTATCACCAAATTGGGGAACTAGTACTACTGGACTCTTTTGGGATACTGACATAGATGGGATCTATGTTGCCAAAAAAAATTCAATTATCACAATGGATGACTCTCAGTTGTACACAAATGCTCTACTCTCTCATTTGTCTCTTACTTACTATGGGCATCGCTTAGCAAATAGGCAATATACAATTACACTTCATTTTGCTGAGATAATACTCAGAAACAACCAATCATTTCAAAGTCTTGGAAGACGCATATTTGATGTTTTTATCCAGGTACTTAGCGACTTTGTGATTGTGCTTGTCGAAAAAGACATTGTGATTGTTCATTCTAGATGCACCAAAAGCATATTTGATTTCATTTGTTGTTACAGGATGTGCTGGTTTTGCCAGATTTTAATATAGAAAATGTTGCACATGGGGTTGATAAGGCAGTGGTTCAAAAGCTCAATACACTTGTGAAGAATAATACTATAGAGATTTGCTTTTATTGGGCAGGGAAAGGAACAAGAACGGTCCCCACTAATGTTGTGTTTGGTTAGGGGATTTGGGGAGAGATTTGGAAAGGGAAATGAAAAAGTTAGGTGAAATGTGAATAAAACATACCTATATTTCACATAGTTTCACACACCTGCTCCCTTTCCTTTTCCAAATCCCTTCCCAAATCTCCCAACCAAACACAGCATAAAGGAAATTATGGTCCTCTCACATCATTAATTTCTATGGGATCTAGTATGCTTTCTTATGTGTAGGGGCTATCCTCTTTTATTTTCTCATTAGTGACGATTCAGCACACTCTCTCTCTCTCTCTCTCATGCTTGTGCTAGAGATCCATGCATGATATTCTAGAAGTTATTCCTTAACTTTGAGACCTAAAAATTCATGATCTAAAAACAAAGATAATTTGCAGTCTCATAATGACTAAGTTTTTGTCCTTCCTAGTTATTTTGTCTTTGATTATCGAATAATTTTTTGTAATATGAATTTTGAATGTTTGTATTGTTCCAGTTATGGACAGAACTGGCAAATAGCAAGCAATCTTTTTGTGTAATTATTTTTATTTTTTATTTATTTTTTTGTGCAGATTTCAAGCCTCCTCTAGAAAAGAAAACAAAGATATTCATTATAGTTGGACTTGTGGCTTTATTATTGTGCCTCGTTTTTATAATTCTATTTACTTTTTGGTGGAAAGGCTGCTCAAGAAGCAATACCTCAAGGGAACAAGGTGCTTAAAGCTATTCCACAGTTTGTGATTTTTTATATTTTGAATAGATAACAAATAGCTTTCATAGAATCCAACAATTATAGGATGTAAGAACAATGTAAGAAGATGTCTGCCTTTTCCAAACACCTGAAACTACTATTTTTCAACAACAATTAAAGATGGAAAATGGACTCACAAGTTTTTCCTATTTTGATTGTTTCTTTAAAATTCACAATGTCCTTGTCTTAAATAAATTTTAAAAGAAACACATTGACATGTTTTCAAATGTTGTGGGATACAGAAAAAAGTACTTAGATTTATAAACAAAAGAAAATCAGGAACCTCATAACAGGCAAGGATTATTTGTATCCACTGAAAGATTACAAGTGCTCTTTTTGTTCATTCCAACTTTTACGCGACCAAACAAAGGATTAGTGTTTTTCCATTTGATACCTAAATACTTGGAAAAAAAAGCAAAGTCACTGCTTTGATGATGCAGTAATTGTTCTGCTTGTTATTTTGCAGATCTAAGAGGATTGGAGTTGCAAACTGGCGTATTTACATTCAGACAAATACAAGATGCAACTAACAACTTTGACGAAGGAAATAAAATTGGGGAAGGTGGTTTTGGATCTGTCTATAAGGTATATAGTAATCCATTAGATATGTTTAGATATATTTATATCTTTTTGTTGTAATGTGTAGTTTTAATTTTATGTTTGTGTAATCATGTTGAGATGTACATTCCATGTTTTAAAGGTTACTAAATAAAAACTTTGTTATTCCATTGTAGGGTGTTTTATTAGATGGTACAGTGATTGCAGTTAAGAAACTTTCTCCCAAATCAAAGCAAGGAAATCATGAATTTGTTAATGAGATAGGAATGATCTCTGGTTTGCAGCACCCAAATCAAGTAAGATTGTACGGTTGTTGTATTAAAAGGGATCAACTACTCTTGGTATATGAATACATGGAAAAAAAATAGCCTTGCCCGAGCTTTGTTTGGTAATTTAAAGTTTTTAATCAATTGTGTACGTTCTTTTAGTTAGTATGATCAATATGAAAACAGTATGACCACTATTACTAACAATGAATATGTTATATATTTTTGATTTTCTTTTTTTTCTTTTTTTCCTGCCTCTCCTGATTTGGGTATTTATTAATTATAGGTCCAGAGGAATGCCAATTGGAATTGGATTGGCCTACCAAAGTAAGAATTTGTATTGGCATAGCAAGAGGTTTGGCATTCCTGCATGAGGAATCGAGACTGAAAATTGTTCACAGGGATATCAAGCCTACCAATATCCTACTTGATATGGATCTTAATCCTAAGATCTCTGACTTTGGTTTGGCCAAGCTTGATAAAGATGAGAACACCCACATTAGCACTAGAATTGCTAGAACTATGTAAGCTACCAATTTTCTTCTCTTAATGATGACTAATGCTCTCCGATTCTTTCAGAAGTTTGTATATCAGAAAATCTTGCCTTAGAACATGATATAATTCCATTACCTTTTCTTTCATCTCCAAATCATGACTAAACATAAGTAGTGCTGATTAATTACAAGTTCAAATTGTTAAAGTAACCAACAGTTATCCCTGTCTAACACATTTTTGCTGACTTTTTATGATTCTGATTTGTTAAAACACTAGAAATTCCTAATTTATTTTTGCGAACTCATTTGACCAAGAAAGTTCCCCAACAGGGAAACCACTAGTCTTTGTGGATAGATGTCTCTTATTAGGAATCTACATTTCCAATGTAGCCTTATGGAATAATTGGTAGTTGTATAGATCCACATTTATCGAATTGATTATCTCGCATTTGCAATGCAAGTTTACTTGTGGAATAGTTGGTCGTTGTATACATCCACATTTATCGAATTGACTTATGTGTACTTGTAATATGATAATATTGTTAACTTGACGTTTCATCCATATCTTAGTTTCCAAAATGAATTAAAAAGAGAAGAAAAAGGTATTCAAGGTTTTTGTAAATTGTAGTAACTTGCAAAGTTACTTTGGATAAATGATTAACCAACTCATGGATCACAAAGTGGAGTTGGAGTAAGAGAGATATGTTCCATAGTTAGACTATATTGTGTATAAATACCACAAGTCTCAATGGAAACCAAATTTGAGCACAAAATTGAAATTACAAATAAGCCTACCACAATGGAATCATATCCATATAACTCAACTTTTACAATAATTATATTGTTACAAGATAGCTTTTATATATGTCAATAAACTTTTCAATGTTTAGATGTGTTATATTGTTACAAAATCTATTTGAAATTTCACTAAGGTAACAAAAAAAAAAAAAATGAAGTTCGATTAGTGACCACACTTCTATGGTCAGAACTTTGAACAAATATTTGAAAAATTGCCAAATTTACTCATGTATGCTGTCATTTATGATGTAGAACTACTGTTATTGTTGTACATGTACGTAAAAGCTTACATTGGTAAGATTGACAAAATAATGTTTGTTGTGCAGAGGGTACATGGCACCAGAATATGCATTATGGGGTCACTTAACCCATAAAGTAGATGTTTATAGTTTTGGGATTGTCGCATTGGAAACTATTGCTGGAAAGAACAACATGAAATATCGTGCTATTGAAAATTATGTTTGTTTACTTGATTGGGTAAGATTACCTTGTTCTTGAAGTCTCTTGATTGACAATAGAAAAAAGATACTTGCATATAAACAATTATAAAACACTCACAAGGGGTGGGGGCCCACAAACTATGTGACCCACACTATTGTGAGTGTTCTATGATTTGTTTTTGTGCATGTAGAACTACTATATTGACGACACAGTTTAAAACCATTTTTCCTTGCTTTAGGATTGACCAATCCATTTAAGCTTAATTGGCTTGGTTTAACTCAAGTTAATGCAAAGGCAATTGAACTACCTGAATTGGTTGTGTAAAGTATGATTTTAATTGATTGACAGTTATTGTTTCCAATGCTTTAAATTTTCAATTGGATTAGGTATTCTCTCTTAATTTAAATGATAATGAATTACCAGTATTCATAATTACAAATATTCTAATAATCCTTGATATTTATTTTTGAGTATAAAAAGGATTTCTACTGCAAAACAAGAGTGTAAACCCAAAATAGATCATGTTTCATTGAAATTTTTATCCAAAATACCGCATTGTTTTTATGAGTCAAACTCACTTTTAATTTTGTAAGTCCACGTTGATTGACCTATTTTTAGTTATACTCGAGTCCTGGTTGTGTACTGCTACTTTATATCTAGGGTTCTTTACTGACTTATTACTTACCACGAGAATTCATTTGTTGTTCTTATTTTAGGCACTTGCTTTACAAAAAAAAAAAAAGGAAATTTAGTAGAGTTGATGGATCCAAAGTTGGGTTCCAATTTCAACAAGGAGGAAGCAATACAAATTATTAAATTAACTTTTTCTTGCACTAATCCATCTTCGGTGGTTAGGCCGACCATGTATTCAATAGTAAGAATGCTTGAAGGTGATATATGCGTTGAAGAACTGATGATGGATCAAAGTGAATATGGTGATGACTTAAGGTACAAATCCCTTAGAGACAAATACTATGAGCTGCAATGCCAGAACTCAAGTGAAGGCCAAACCCTCATTGATTTATCGAACAAAGACGTAAATGGCTCGCCCTCTACAACTTTTCATGATCTCTACCCGATTAGTCTTGATTCCCATTAATGAAATCCAACTTGGAACGTGTCATGGTGGCTTCACTACTCTACAAGCATTATCTGCATTGTTTTTTAATTTTGGTTAAAGAATTTCATTCTCTTGTTTTTTTATGTTTCAAATGTTTAATGTTTGATGTTTTGGTGAGTGTTAGTCTTTCGGTAATTTTGTCATATGTATTCAGGTCATGTGATTTGTTTTTAGATTGTAGAATTTTGTTTTGGTTGTGTGGTTGTATTGTTGTTGAAGTTCTACAAGTGAAGAAAAGTCAAAACATAGAAAATGTTGGGTATACTTTCTTAGTGGAGTATGAAACTCAATTGGTTTATTAAAATATTTGGTTTGATTTGGTATTGGTTATAATATATTTTTAATATATTATATTTGACTTTTGGAGGCCTAATAGGTATTTAATATTCAGTTTGGTAGCAGTTAGGGTTTTGATAAAATGCCTAAGAATTAACAATATGTTATATATATTGTTTTTTGCTCTTCCAAAGCAAAGTGCAGCGGCTATTTGACTATTTATCCTTGGTAACTGTGCTACAAATTGGTTTAGTTGTGGAAAATTATTTATTTTTTCTAACAACTAGTATTAGAGCTTACGATTTATTAGAGTTTATTTTTTCTGCAAATTAATGGAGAGGAATGTGGGTCGTATGTGTCATGACCCAAACCGCCCTTTTGGGTTTAGCGTTGTAACCAACCAGCAATCCTGGGATTACCGAAGACCTCTGATCTGAAAATCATATAAATAGAGGGGTCAGGATGTAAATACAAACATATAACGTCCATAGAGTCAGGTGACATACATGAGATAGATAATTTGAAACTTTGTACATATGTATACATAACGTCAAAAGGTAATAAGACATGCAACACTGTACATGTATTATCAAAAGGACCACCAAAGATAGATAAACAAAAACAAAACCAAACAAAACAAACTCTTAGCTCGGTCCACAAAACTTGACTTTTTTCAACAGGAACCTCTTAGGGAGGCACGGTGGCTGGTTGACTCAAAACTCAAACTCTAGGCCATAAACTCTAGGCCTAGTCATGCCCCTGGTCACCTACATACATATTATAAATAGAGTGAGCGTGAGCCCAATGAATAATAACAAAGTAAAGGGTTAAATGAATGATGTCCCGAACAGATTTAGAAAGCAGAAACAGAGTCATAATTCTTATTCTTGTTTAAAATCATAAACAGAAATCAGAAATTTATGCTTAATCATACATGGTACATCCATTAGTGCTAACAGATCAGATACAGAGCATTAAGGGTCATACTTGATCAGTTCCATAAAGGAACCTCCGGTATTGAGAATAGATAACACGCTTAAGCCATGGTATCATTACCCTTGGGCGAGGGCCATGAGACCATTGTATTATTACCAGCAAGGGCCATGAGACAATGATATTATTATCACGGGCAAGGGCCATGTGTTAAGGATGCCATGAATACATTTCAGAAACTTGGACAATCATTCATTATATAGAATATAACATTTCATAAAACAGATCTTAATTCATCATATAGAAAATAAATTAAGTTGAACATAGCTTTACTAAGATATTACTCATAGATTGCTCTAGAAGGAGACAGACAGAGTAGAAAAATCAAATAGCTTATGGTGTGTGACCTACACAAACATAATAGACACACATTGAAATACATATTCTAAGGCACTAAACTTACTTTTTTTCGTTCTTAGTGTGTTTCTAAGTTTTATCCTCATTATGAGGTCTTAATTAGGACCTAGGAATGCCTAGGATTCAATGAGGATGCCAAAATGTATTTTGAAATACTTAACAAAATTTGCTAAAAACAGTGCCTTCGCTTAAGCATAACTTTCTTCGCTTGAGCGGTTTGTAAACTCTGCAAAAGTACTGGTTGCTTGATTTTTCTGCTTGACGCACGCTCGACAGTCGCTCGAGCGTGAGACTGAGGTCTTCGTTCGAGCGCAATTCTAGTCGCTCGACCAGTCTGGAGCTTGCTTAAGTCCATACAAAGATTTAACCAACTTGCAAACTTTATGTTCTTGTCCTTAACCACAAAACCTTCGGTTGCTCCATATAAATTTCTTCATCTAAATCTCCATTCAAAAGCGCTTTTAACGTCCATTTGATGAATTTCTAAATTATAAATGGATGCTAGAGCAATTAAGATTCTAATGGTTGTAATCCTAGAAACAGTGAATAGGTATCGTAATAATCTATTCCTTTCTTTTGTGTAAATCCCTTGGCTACTAATCTTGCCTTATATTTTTCTATACTTCCATCAAGTTTTAATTTCTTTCTAAATACCCATTTGCAACCGATAGCTTTACTCCCAGGAGGTAGGTTAGTCAACTCCCAAGTATTATTTTGAAGAATAGATTCAAACTCACTATTAATGGCTTCCTTCCAAAATGGTGCATCTAAAGATGATATAGCTTCTATAAAAGTATTTGGTTCTCCTTCAGTTAAAAAAGTATAAAAATCATCTCCAAAGGTTTTCTCTATTCTAGTTCTCTTACTTCTTCTAGGTTCTATGTTTTGATGTTTAGAATCATCTCTCAAAGGAATAACACTAGTACTAGTAGTAGAAGTTCTATTTACAACCTGATTTGATATCCTAGTTTTATATGGAAAAATATCTTCAAAAAATGTAGCTTCACGAGATTCAATTATTGTATTATTGGTAATTTCATTAATTTCAGAATTTATTACTAGAAATCTATTAGCACTACTATTTTGAGCATATCCTAAGAAAACGGTATCCACAGTTTTAGGTCCTATTTTCTTACGTTTAGGTTCTGGAATTGCTACTTTTGCTAAACACCCCCACACTCTTAACATTTTAAGATTAGGTACTCACTTTTTCCTGATTTCATAAGGTGTTTTATCATTATCATTTACGATTACTCTATTTAATATAACACAAGCAGTGAGTATCGCTTCCCCCCACAAGTTCTCTAGTAAACCAGAACTAATAAACATTGCATTTATCATGTCCATAAGAGTTATATTTTTCCTTTCAGCTATCCTATTAGATTGTGGAGAATAAGATGGGGTTACTTCATGAATAATTCCATGTTCTTCACAAAAAATACTAAGGGTACCTACATTATATTCACCTCCTTTATCAGATCTAAGTTTATTAATCTTTCTTTCTAATTGATTTTCTACTTCAGCTGTAACGTCCTCAAAAATAAAACCCATTAAACATAAAACAAGACATGCATTATTAAAAGAAAAACATTATTATTTAAATCATCAGAGTATTGTGAAATAAAACATCAAAATAAATGCCCTACAGGCTTACATCTTGCCAAGCCAACACTTGGACACAATTTCATGAGTTCTAACTCAAAACAAATAAAGCCCTAGGCTTGAATGTTTACATAATTCAAATAAAACGACTAAAACAAATAAAACCAAGTCTTCAAGTCCAAATCCTCACAAGCTAAGTCTTTGGAGGTAATGAACCACTTGAACCTGAAAATGAAGTTCTATATAGGTGAGCCACACCAAGAGAAAAATACTAAACCAAGCATAAGAATTAACTAAAGCATTAGTATTCGATACATGGTTAACACAAGATAATAAATTCCCAATTTTCATGACACGAGTGCCTACATTGTCTAGGACATATTGTCTATGACACCTTTCACTTTCCAATATTTATTTCACTTTCCAATTATATCATTATGGCTCGTAACTCCGCCAACTATACAAGTGATCCAGATGTCACAAAAAATAAATTAGACCAAAGCTCAAACCACAACACTTCCATACGTCCAACTGATACACATTATGATGATGTATCATATCAACAATAAATAGCAATATTGCTATTATCAATAAGCACACATATGAGTGATGCTACTGGAGTCCATCCCCTATCTCCTCCCAACAAATCCGGTTTAGAGGTCCATCCCCTATCTTCCCCTAAACCGTGGAGTTCATCCCCTATCTCCTCCAAATAACATGCATATGCAATGAAACACACAATTGCCATATACAACACATAATCAATACAAGTAATGTTCTGTATTAGTTCAACAGTCAACATATGTGATTTAATTCTAGTTATACCTAAGCCGCATGCAGGGTCTACAACAATCAATGGCTATCCTCCACCGATAGCCCAAAACAGTTATTTCTAAACAAGAAATAAATACATCAATGTATGTAAATTTAACATTCCCAATTCCATGAATTAAACTCAAATTCCACATTATTCCTTTAAATTAATTATACAAATTAATCTAATCCAAAACCCTAAGGTTTCTTCCAAAATTACCAAACTACCCCCACATACCAAGATTACCAAACTACCCCCCCACATACCAAAATACCAACACTTAGGATTAAAGCGTATAAATGGAGTAGGAAATCCCTACATCGAAGAAATAAGTCGAAAAGGAGAAGATGAGGATGATGACCGAAACTTGAAAGTGCTCCAAACCAACAATTTCTCGATTAAAAGGAAGCCCTCACTCTCCTCTACCTTTTAATGAAGGAACTAGGTAGGAACACTCCCTAACTAGATCAAACCTAGGAGAGAAAGTGTTTAGAGAAGAAGAAAAGCCTGACTTTAGGGTTTTAGATCAAGAAGGGCCGAAAATCGCTTTTAAAATACGCCACAGATTTATACCCGACAGCTCGCCGAAGCGAAGACTCGTCGCCGAGCGACCAGACATAAAAATCCTCGCCGAGCTAAGAAATGCTCGCCGAGCGAATAACAAACCACCGCTCGAGCGAAGAAAGCTCGCTCGAGCCAACAAACACTGCTCTCAGGTCTATGTACTGGACGCAAAGCTCGCTCGAGCGAAAGGACCTTGGCTCGAGCGAAGAAGCAAAAACAAAGCCCTCGCTCGAGCGAAGAAGAGCTCGCTCGAGCGAAGAAGAGCTCGCTCGAGCGAAGAAGAGCTCGCTCGAGCGACCAACCCCAAAACTGAACATGACCTCTTGGTTTCTAAACCCAACCAACCTGTACACAACCTGCCCAACAAAACCAATAACTCAAAACTAAAGAATTAAAGGACAACCACAACCAATAATAAGACAATGGAATCTACGGGACATAAGTCCGGATACAATACCCAAATGGGAAAAGACCGGGGTCGCTATATCAGCTTTATAAATTTTAAATTTACTAAACACTTCATCTATGGTTTTAATTAAATATAAGTAACAAAACTTAGAACAATCATATATAAAGGTTACAAAATACTTATTTCCTGCTCTAGTTAGTGGTCTATTAGAATCACAAACGTCACTATGCATAAGGTCTAAGAGTTGTGAATTTCTTTGTACAGATTTATAAGGTTTCTTAGGTTGTTTTGCTTGCACACATATTTCACATTTGCGTTTAACATCAATAGATGATTTAGGTACTAATTCTAAATCCATCATTTTCCTAATTTTCCTTAAATTCACATGTCCAAGTCTTTTATGCCATAAATCACAAACTTCAATATTGAAAATATTATGAGAGATATAATTAACTTCAAAAAATACATTCAATTTCAATAAACCATTACATACAAAACATTTACCAATAAAAATATCATTTTTACTTATTACAACTTTATTCGATTCCATTACAATTCTATAACCTAACTGTACTAAACACGATCCACTAATAAGATTTCTTCTAACTTCATGAACATATCGCACATCTCTCAAAGTTAAGATTTTTCCAGAAGTCATCTTCAAATCTATATCTCCAATGCCAAGTATTGGTGCAATTGATCCATTTTCCAAAGTTATACTTCCTCCACTTGATTTCTGAAAAGTTTTAAAATAACCACAATCAAAACACACATGTTTATTAGCCCCAGCATCTAACCACCAATCTTGATATTCAAAAGTAGAATTAATTTCAAGATTATACCTAAAAGATGGTCTGGCAATTTCTTCTTTCTCCAAAATCATATTCACTTGAGCATTATGACCTTGATTCCTTTGCTTATTGTTGAACCTTGGTTTATACTCATCAGTCTTCTTAAAAAAACAATCTTTAGCATAATGATTGGTTCTTCCACATACATAGCACAACCTCTTGCCACTCCCTTGTCCCTTAAAATTATTAGCATTGGCTTGGTAGTTGTTATTATGGTGTTTGCCATTTTGACCTCTAGATTTAAACTTAAGGTTGTTCTTGAAAATTTTACCTTTAGGTTGAAAGTTATTCCTATTGTTGGAACTATTCTTATTCTCATTCTCCACCACATTTACCTTAGGCTTTCTCCTTTCCAGCTTAGATTTGATCTATGTTTCTCTTCCACCCTAAGTTTATTGATTAATTGAGTTAATGATAGATCTCCTTGTTTGTGCCTAAGACGCTTAGCAAAGTCATTCCAAGATGGAGGTAATTTATCGATAAGGCAAGACACTTTAAACTCCTCACTAATAGTTGTCCCTTTCTTTTCTACTTTTCTAAGTAGTTCTTGAAACTCATGAATTTGATCTCCTACAAGTATGTCATCTTTCATTTTATACCCATTAAAATTAGAGACAATGAACCTATCAATACCAACATCTACAGTTCCATATTCGGCCTCTAAGGTTTTCCATAGTTCTTTTGCAGTCGAGGTGGTTGACTAATATACATCATATAAATGGTCAGATAACACACTAAGGATTCTATTATAACAATGAAATTCAATTTGTTCGGGTGACAACCAAGATCCAACAAAATCCTGATCTTCTATGGCAAACATAAGACCTAACACGGTCAACCAATATTTTGTTTGTTTTTGCCATCTTTCAAAATTGTTACTGTAACGCCCTCAAAATAATACATAAAACCCATCATTCTTGACATGCTACAGTATAAAAGAAATAAACATCTTTCTATATATCAGAGTAGTTCTTACAAAAGCATTACATGTTGACAACAAAAGTAAACGCCCTATGGGCTTACAACTTTCCAAGCCAACACTTGGACACAAGAAATGAGTACTAACTCATATACATATTAAGCCCTTGGCTTGAATTTACATGTAATACATCAAAAGAAAGTAATAACAGCAAAAGTCTGTCTGCCTCTAGCCTCCCAAGCTATGTCCTTGGAGGTGGCATGCTACCTGTACCTGAAAATGATGTCCCATATAGGGTGAGCCACACCAAGAGAAACATACTAAACCAAATTTATAAACAATGACTAAAAGATTAGCAGTTGATAGATGGTCGACACTTATACATCCATTTGTATCACATTACAGTTCCATGTTACAATTCATTTCCTTTACTTATCAATCCATTCATATACATGGCTCAGAACCTGGCAAGATAACCCGACAGAGATCACATCTCTAATTAACGATATTTCCAATTCAAGTGAGACATCAACCCACAATAATAATCTTTTCATACTTCATAATAGATACACATTTTGGTACTGTATCAACCTCAAACAAAATCACTTCTACACTTTACACATGATACACATTTTAGTGTTGTATCAAAACATGTAAAAACACTTCCATATTCCACAATTGATACACATTGTAGTGTTGTATCAATGTCACACAAAAATCCGGTTTAGAGGTCCATCCCCCATCTTCCCCTAAACCGTGGAGTACATCCCCTATCTCCTCCCACACACAATGTATTTATATACACAGATCATATACATAATCAATCAATACATAAGGTTAATGTATTAATCCAACTGTCATATTCGATGACACATCCAATTGATTAGTTTTAGTTTGCCTAATCATCATGCATTGTCTACAACAATCAAGACTATCCTCCACTGATAGCCCAAAGCAGTTATTTCTAAATAGAAAATAAATGCACCAAATGGATATATTATCAACATTTCAACTAGGTGAGTGATAAATGATCCAACTACACCCTTTAATCCCATACATTCCCAATTTCAACATTTTCAATTCAATTTCATTTCTCAAAATTAATTTTTACAAATTAATTTATCAATGTAATTAGGGCATTTCCCATAATTAACAAGACAACCCTAAGGTTCCATTTCTATCAATAACCCAACATTTGCCTCATTTCTCCATGCTAAGCATGCACATAGGTTTATATAAGTAAAACCCCCACCTTTTATAAAATTACATAAGGGCCCAAACTTTTCCTAAAATTACACAACAACTCCCAACATATCAAAATGCTAAGATTAAAAGACAAAGCTCATAAGAAGGAGTAGGGTATCCCGACCTCAAAGTTTGAGCTCAAACGGAGATGAAGACCAACAACCAACGTGCTCCAAATCCCAAGTTTTTCAGATTAAAACGAAGCCCTCAACCCACTCTATCTTTTTAACAAAGGACTAAGGGTAGAAAATCACTCTAGATAGATCAAACCTTAGAGAGAAGACAAGTATATAGAGAGAGAGTCGGATCTAGGGTTTCCAAAACAAAAGAGGTGAAAAAGTGAAGTGTTTACCCACTGCTGCCTGCTGATATAACACAGGCTCGCTTGAGCGAAGACTTGGTCGCTCGAGCGACCAAACACAAAGAAATCTCGCTCAAGCGTAGAAAGCCTCGCTCGAGCCAACAATTTAAAGCTTCAAGTCTGTGAACTCAAGCACGCCGAAAGCACAAGAATGCTCGCCGAGCGAAGGAACCCAAAACATACACTCGCCGCCGAGCGAAGGAAAGCTCGCCGAGCCAAGAAACACAGCTCAGTCCAAATGAGACGCAGACGATGCTCGAGCGAAGACTTCTCGCCGAGCCACAAGGCACAAAACTCAACTCTCGCCGAGCAAAGGATCTAAACAGAGCTCGCCGAGCGACAAAAGTCTCGCCGAGCGAAGAACTAAAATTTCGGCAGCAATCATTTGCTCCCAATCACTCCCAACCCAAAACAAACCCGCCTAACACATCCTACAACTCAAATACAAAGTATGAAAGGTCAGAACAAGATATAAATAATCATAACATCCACTAACCAAGTCCGGATCAATGTAAAACAAAGGGTAAAACCCGAAATCGCTATAGTTACCATTAAATTTTTTAGGTTTCACACTAACAGTTTCTTCTAAATTAGCCATAAAAATAAATTAGTTAAGGTACAAGAGAGTAGACAATTATAAAATATGTAAGAGATAACAATGAAACAATCACAAATGTTATTAAATTTGAAAATTGAAAAATAATTGCCAACAATTTAGGAATAGATAAAATGTGACAATTTTTTTTTATACAGATCAAATCTATACACAATAATTTATAACATGAACAATGCTAATTAAATATCATGAATCTAAACAACATAATTTATCATGTGAAAATTTTGATTTTACTCAACAACTCTTCTAAGAATAATTAATATAAAATAAATAAATAAATAAATAACTACACATAAACAAGTTATACTACTTCCCTGATTAATATAAGTCAAAGTTTGAAAACAACTCAAAGTTTGAAAACAAATTTACACTGTTTCCGGGGAAAAAAAAACAATTGAATAAACAGATTTTAAACACAAATAATTACATATGGAGTGAGTTCTGTTTAATTAAACAAACAGATTTGAAACGCAAATAAAAAAAATGACCAATACAATTATGAAACACAAACAGATTTGAAACGCAATTAACAAACAGTTTATTTATAAACACAAATAATTAAACAGATTTTTTTGTTAAACAGATTTGTTCAAGACCAACAAGTACAATTATGAAACACAAATAATTAAAAGATTAAATATGTTACAGATTTAACGACTTTAGATTGTTGTGGGAATTGAATAATATCTATCTTAAATCAATTTTATTTAATAATATTGAAAGCAAAACAGATTCTGAAAAACTAGGTTTTACAATTCAACAAAACTATATATACATATATATAACATAATAAGTAAAAGATGAAAGGGTTCAGAAAATAGCCTGTGTGATTATGAGAGGCACGTCAATGACGCTGTCCTAAAGTCATTATTCGCTTCCTCCATGCAGGTTCTAACGATCACAAATGACTCCAAGATACAACCCAAAAACTTTACAGTATCTGATACAATGCACAGTTGCACCAAAAGAATTTGCCAAGAATGTATCAATTGCCCAGAAATATGAAATATAAAATACTGTAAAGAGAAGAAGAAGAGAGAGAAAATAGAGTACGTTATATCCCTTTTCTCAATAATAGAGTCCTGTATAAAAAGGATCTATGGTGTCTGTTAGGAACAGGCACACCTATTCCTTTTGAAATTAAACACATATTTAAAATTCAAATAAATAAGACTATAAAAGGAAATAAATAAATAATAAAATATAATAATAAATAAAAATAATTAAAGTTTTGAAGCTTTTAGGAAATCTCCAACAGTTTAGTTGTCCTTGCTTCAGCTTATTGCAATGCTTACTTACATTTGGAGTAGACGGAGTTTCTGATTATGTAACGCCCCCAAAATTTAGCCCATTAAATATAAAACATAACATACATTAATAAAAGAAAACATTATATTATTTCATTCATCAGAGTGTTACAAAATAAAACATCAAAATAAATGCCCTACGGGCTTACATCTTGCCAAGCCAACACTTGGACACAATTTCATGAGTTCTAACTCAAAACAAATAAAGCCCTAGGCTTGAATGTTTACATAATTCAAATAAAACAACTAAAACAAATAAAACAAGTCTTCAAGTCCAAATCCTCACAAGCTAAGTCCTTGGAGGTAGTGAACCGCCTGAACCTGAAAATGAAGTTCTATATAGGTGAGCCACACCAAAGAGAGAAATACTAAACCAAGCATATGAATTAACTAAAGCAAGAGAGTATCGATACATGGTTAACACCGGATAATCAATTTACAATTTCATGACACGAATATCTACATTGCCTATGACACAATGTCTATGGCATAATTCACCTTCCATTTATGGCTCAGAACCTGGCCAAATAACTCAACTGGGGTTTCATCTTTTATTAACAATACTTCCAATTCAACAGGAATAACAATTCAAGTTAAACCTAACATAACGAATACACATGTTGGTATTATATCAATCACAATCAAATCCACTTCCATACTTCCCAACTGATACACATTTTGGTGATGTATCATATCAACAACAAATAGATAAGCACATGAGCTGTATCTCTGCTATAGGCGCGCATATAAACAGCAACCCTGGGTTCATCCCCTATCTTCCCATAATCATTAACCGGTTTAGAGGTACATCCCCCATCTTCCCCTAAACCGTGGAGTACATCCCCTATCTCCTCCCATACACAAGTAATGCATATAAACATAAAGTCATATACATAATAAATCAATACATAAATTTAATATATTAATCCAACTTTTATACTCAACAACTTAACCAAATGATTAGTTTCAATTTTGCCTAATCCACATGCAATGTCTACAACAATCATGGCTATCCTCCACCGATAGCCCAAAACAATTATTTCTAAACAAGAAATAAATATAACAACAAATGTAATTTCAACATTCTCAAAGGTAAGTATTTAAACTAACCAAATACATCATTAAACCACTAAATTCCCCAATCTCATGAATTAAACCCAATATCACAATCTTCCCTTAAATTAATTATATAAATTAATCTATGACAAACCCTAAGGGTTCTCCCAAAATTACCAGACTACCCCCACATACCAAAAATACCACCACGAGGATTAAACGATAAATGGAGTAGGAAATCCCTACCTCAAGCAAAGAACCCAAAAGAAGAAGACGAAGATGATAGCCCAAATTCCAAAGTGCTCCAAATTCAAGTTTGTTCAGATTAAATGAAAGCCCTCACTCTCCTCTATCTTTTGTAAAGCAACTAGGTAAAAACACACCCTAACTAGATCAATCCTAGGAGAGAAAGTGTTTAGAGAAGAAGAGAACTAATTACGGTTTGGGATCAAAAGAGGATGAAAACCGCTTAAAAATCCCGGCCAGGTTTATATATCGATGTGCTCGCCGAAGAGGACTCGTCGCCGAGCCTGCACACAAGAAATCGACTCGCCGAAGGAAGAGAAGCTCGCTCGAGCCAAAGACAAACCAGCTCGCTCGAGCGAAGGAAAGCTCGCTCGAGCCAAGATACACTGCTCTCAGGTCTAGGTACTGGACGCAACGCTCGCTCGAGCGAAGAACCAAAAATAAAGACCTCGCTCGAGCGAAGAGAAGAGAAGCTCGAGCGACCAAGCCAAAAACTGAACATCAACACTTGGTTTCTAAACCCAACCAACCTGCAATCAACCTGCCCAAAACATCCTATAACTCAAGAATAACGAATTAAAGAACAACAAAAACAATAATAAGACAATAGAATCTACGGAACATAAGTCCGAATATGATAATCAAATGGGAAAAGACCGGGGTCGCTATAACCTCCCCCCCTTAAAAGAATTTCGTCCCCGAAATTAAGCATGAGTTTGTAAAAACAAGTTTTTCTCAATTCCCAATGATATTATAAAACAATAAACAACAACTTGACCCAATACCGGTCACTTCATCTCTTATCAAGAGGCATCTCACAATATGTATAAATCAACATATATTCAACTTGCATCAATATTATGCATTATTCCTTTCAATGTTAACAATTTCCATATCATATTCAATCTCATGATATAAACAACACATTCAATATATAAATGTTATATTCCACTTCCATAAAAAGGCAAGTTCAAAATGCTAACATTAAATCCAAAACATTCTCAATGTTTTCCAACTTAAGACATATATAAAATTCTCAAGTTCAACAATATTACAAAAATCTATATATAAGATTTCTAATCACTAAACATGTCCGGATATTTCTCAAGGACTTCCAATTCACGTTCCCAAGTGGCTTCCTCCACTCCGTGATGCTTCCACAAAACTTTCACCAAAGGGATGGTTTTGGCACAAAACTTGATCCCGCTTATCCAAGACTCAGACGGTCTCTCCTCATACGAGACATCCTCATCAACAACTAAGTCACCCAATCCAAGACATGCGATGGATCCGCTCATACTCAAGCATACCACATGAAACACGTTATGAACTCCTGATAATCGCGGTGGCAAAGCTAACAGATAGGCAGCCTCGCCAATCCTCTCAAGGATCTCAAAAGGCCCAATAAACCGAGGGGACAACTTCCCGCTCTTCCCAAACCTCATTAAACCCCGCTTAGGTGATATCTTCAAAAAGACATGATCACCCACCTCAAATACCAAAGGTCTCCTCCTACGGCCGGATAAGATTTCCGACGACTCAGGTCAGAATAAGCCTCTTACGGATAAGCTCAACTTTCTCCGCTGCTTCTCACCAACTCGGACCCAACAGAGGTGCATCACCCACCTCGCCCAACAAACAGAGATCTACACTGGCCAGACAAAGCCCCAAACGGTGCCCTACCGGTACTAGATCGAAAACTATTGTTGTAGGCAAACTCCACTAATGGTAAGTGCCTCTCCCACGCACCCACTAAAGTCGAGAACACAACCTCAAGCATATCCTCAAGGATTCAATAGTACGCCGGACCGCCTGTCACCGAGGATGATAAGCCGTTAAAAGTCAACTTAGTGCCTAAAGCACTGGCAAACTCGCCACAACCGGCAAGAAACGAGGATCTCTATCTGAAACGATCGTCACTGGGACCCCGTGCAACCTCACTATGTCCCGAATATATAAGTTGGCAAGATGATCTACCGGATCTCTAACACGCATAGGAATGAAGTGCGCTGATTTCGTCAACCGGTCTACAACCACCCAAATAGCATCACTACCCCGCTGAGTCCTCAGAAGACCCACAACGAAGTCCATAGTGACATGCTCCCACTTCCACTCGGCAATAGGCAAGGGTTGCAACAAACCCGCTAGCCTCTGATGCTCGGCCTTCACTTGCTGACAAGTAAGACACCTAGATACGAAAGCTGCCACATCTCTCTTCATACCCTGCCACCAAAACTGGCGGCCCAAATCCTGATACATCTTAGTACCTCCCGGATGCACCGCAAGGCGCGAATGATGAAACTCTTGAGTACCTCTCGCAAGACTCCGCACAAACAGCATACCCTAGATCTCACACTCGTCGGGATACACCGCCAAACCTTTCTCAACCTTCCCAATGGAAATCTTTTCTGAGAGATTCTACCTCAAGATCACCCCTCCGAGCCTCAGAACACTCGAGTCACAAGAGTAGGTCAGGTAACAACAAAACAAGGTCACAAATTTCTACGGATTCGCCCAGATGCAAATCAAACTCCCCAAGTGCACCCAACATCTCCCACTCTGGATGGCTATACTAGCTATGTCACCAACAGATTTCGCTATGGGCATCGGCCACAACATTGGCCTTCCCTGATGATAGTGCAACTCAAAGTCATAATCCTCAATGAACTCCATCCACCTCCTCCGCCTCAAATTCAAGTCTTTCGGTAAACAGATATTTCAGACTTTATGATCCGAGAATACCTCTAACCTCTCACCATAAAGATAATGCCTCCAAATCTTCAAGGCAAATATTATAGTCGCTAACTCTAAATCATGAGGGTAATTCTTCTCGTGAATTTTCAATCGACGCGAGCCATAGGCAACCACCTTCCCTCTTGCATCAACACACAACCTGCATCTCGTGAGGCATCACAATAAACCGCATAACCCAACCTCTCTCCGTAATAATCAAGACCGAGCGGTAGTCAATCTAACTTTCAACTCCTCAAATGACTTTTCACAAGTCTCACTCCAAACAAATTTGACTCTTCCGAGTCAATCTAGTCAACGTGAAGCTAACTCGAGAAATCTTTCACAAACCGACGGTAATACCCCGCTAATCCCGTAAAATCGGATCTCAAACACACTCTTAGGTCAGGCTCAATCTTGCACCGCCGCCTTGGATGTATCAACAGACACCCTTCCCCGAAACCACAAGGCCTAAGAACTTCACCTCTTCTAGCCGTAACTCACACTTCTAACTTAGCATAAAGCTTATGGGCTCTAAGTAACTCAAGCACCACTCTCAAGTGTTCCTCGTGCTCCCTCAAGGTGAATAAATCGTAATGTCGCCCACGAAGACGACCACAAAACGATCTAAGAATTCCTAAGATCCGTTCATCAAATCCATAAACATCGCCGGCATTGGTGAGCCCAAACGGCATCACCGTAAACTCATAATGACCATACCGCATTTAATGCCGCCTTAGGAATATCCTCCTCCTCGACTCTCAACCGATGATAACCCGATCTCAAATCTATCTTAGAGAAACAACGAACCCTTCAACCGTCAAACAAATCATCAATACGGGCATAGGATACTTATTCTTAACCGTAGTCCATTCAATTCGTAATCAATACACAATCTCAAAGCACCACCTTTCTTCTTAGCAAAGAGGGCCGGTGCTCCCTACTAAACACTAGGACGGATATAGCCCTTATCTAACAACTCGAGTTGAACCTTCAACTCAACTAACTCCGGGGCAAAACGGTAAGGTGCCATAGAAATCGGCGCGTGTCGCACTAAATCAATAGAGAACTCAATCTCGCCGAGGTGGCAAACTAACAAGATCCTCGAAAACGTCCAATACTCACAAACCACCTCGCAACACAACTGGTCTCATCACCTCACTAATCGAAAGACTAGCAAGTAAACCACTAAGCTCACTCACCATGATCATACTCCGTGGCAAAACACTACCAACCCGATCCCCGAAAACGAAAACACTTCGCTCACGGACAACAAGTGACCCTCGACCAGAGTAATCAATAATCGCTTCAGATGACGATAACTACCCATACCCAAAATAACATCAAAGCCCTTCATGGGCATAACCACAAAAGAAAAAGGATTCTATGATCATCGACCGCTATATCACAACCCCTAACACCTTGTTTCAAAATCAACTCACCCCAAGAGGTGACACTACACAAATAGGATGCTAATCGAGCTAACTCCAACTCCAAAATGGATGCAAATGCAAAGCAGACACAAAAGAATGAGATGCACCAGACGATCAAAACACTAGCAATCAATTGCAAAACAAGAAGGTACCTCTCACAACAGATGGAGCCGCAGATAGATCCTCAATGCAGAATAAAGATACACGCCTGCAGACGACTCGATCAACTCGCGCCACCTCGAGCATAAGATCACAGACAGATCGACGACGAAGTTTCGATTGGCCCTCGAGGCTCGAATCGATCGAAAGGTAAATGACTCAGTTCCGCCAACCAGATGCACCAGATAAAGCACTCAATCAGGCAAAACTCTCTTCATGTGCCCCACCGATCAAGACTGAAACAAGAGATCGGTTGGCCTCTACCTCGACTCGCTCGAGATCGAGCCAGAAGATGCCGCTCAGGAACTCCTCCTCCGAGGACAACCGAGACTTGTGACCCAAATTGCCACACTTGAAACAGTAATGTCTCTCGACTACCTTTCCGTAACTAGCACTCGCAGACCGAAAAGTGGATCTAGAAAACTACTCGAGGTCAGCCGAGGAGTGAAACCTCTCGCCTCGCCATCACTCGCCATCCCGACCTCTTGAGCCTTTCGCTTTCCTCTTCCTCAGATTATATCTCAGATGGGTCACAGATCAACCAATCGCCCAAAATCCCTAATCATAGATCCGAACTCAAAGATGAGGCCACGCCAACTTCTTCTCAACTCAATGCAACGGCGTTCCTCCGCCGCCACCAACTCGTGCAAACTCGACAAACTAGTGAATGCATTTCAAACTCGCCATCGATAAACCGTTTCGCCAAGATAGCGGAATCGATCTCTCAACTTCTCGAACAAATGAGATAGGTACTTCTCAAAAGCATCAACAAAAGCCTTCCAAGTACCTCCAATACGACCTTTGGTGAACTTCCACCACCGACCAAGATCCCTTCACCGAAAGATGCCAAGGTCACCTTTCAACCTCGCTCGATGCCAAGCATCTCAAACGCTGGTTCCTGCTCGAGCCATTCATCCGCCTTTAAGCTCGCTAGGATCACCTAAAAATTGGCCCGTGAGACCTAAGAATTTCTTCGTAAAAGAAGGTCATGTATTCGCAGAAACAATACTGGCCGGATTCGCACTCGTAATGCCAATCGATTCTCAATGCCCTCGCTATCTCCTAAAGCGCCTATAGCTCGTTTCATCGCTCGCCACATTGGCTCGACTAACACCCTCTCAGACCGCCGAATCTCCTCAGACCATCGAATCTCCTCCGCACAGCATCTTCGCCACTCCATTTACCACGCCATCAAGGCCCTCGCCCTCGCCCCGACATCCTAATACAAGAAATAAAGACGTTAGCACATTAATAAATGTGCCGGTTAATCACTCGCCCCTAATGCATTGACAACAATAAATCACACCATGCACATAATCACATAAGCACTTCAATTTCATTCCTGGATAATGATAGTCCCAAGGCGCCACTAAAGTTCCGGTTGGAAACAACATTGATCAAGTGCCTTTCCAACAAGACTTTCAGAGACTCAAGGATCCAATCAATATCCTAGGAACTACATTCCATACCCACATAATCACATAAACATGTTATCATATAAACATGTAATCATTACACTAAGTCTCTATCAAACGAGACGAACCCAATGTGATACTAATCACTTCCCACGTACCCAAAGTATTCAAACCCGGTACGCTCTGATACCAAGTTGTAACGCCCTCAAAATTTAGCCCATTAAATATAAAACATAACATACATTATTAAAAGAAAACATTATATTATTTCATTCATCGAGTGTTAAAATAAAACATCAAAATAAATGCCCTACTAAGCTTACATCTTGCCAAGCCAACACTTGGACACAATTTCATGAGTTCTAACTCAAAACAAATAAAGCCCTAGGCTTGAATGTTTACATAATTCAAATAAAACAACTAAAACAAATAAAACAAGTCTTCAAGTCCAAATCCTCACAAGCTAAGTCCTTGGAGGTAGTGAACCGCCTGAACCTGAAAATGAAGTTCCCATATAGGGTGAGCCACGTACCAAGAGAGAAATACTAAACCAAGCATATGAATTAACTAAAGCAGTAGCATCTGATACATGGTTAACACCAGATAATCAATTTACAATTTCATGACACGAATATCTACATTGCCTATGACACAATGTCTATGGCATAATTCACCTTCCATTTATGGCTCAGAACCTGGCCAAATAACTCAACTGGGGTTTCATCTTTTATTAACAATACTTCCAATTCAACAGAATAACAATTCAAGTTAAACCTAACATAACTAATACACATGTTGGTATTATATCAATCACAATCAAATCCACTTCCATACTTCCCAACCGATACACATTTTGGTGATGTATCATATCAACAACAAATAGATAAGCATATGAGTCAGATTCGCTATAGGCGCCAAGATATAAGCAAAGAACCCCGGTTCATCCCCTATCTTCCCATAATCATTAACCGGTTTAGAGGTACATCCCCATCTTCCCTAAACCGTGAGTACATCCCCTATCTCCTCCCATACACAAGTAATGCATATAAACATAAAGTCATATACATAATAAATTCAATACATAAATTGAATGTATTAATCCACATTTTATACTCAACAACTTAACCAAATGATTAGTTTCAATTTTGCCTAATCCACATGCAATGTCTATAACAATCATGGCTATCCTCCACCGATAGCCCAAAACAATTATTTCTAAACAAGAAATAAATATAACAACAAATGTAATTTCAACATTCTCAAAGGAAAGTATTTAAACTAACTAAATACATCATTAAACCACTAAATTCCCCAATCTCATGAATTAAACCCAATATCACAATCTTCCCTTAAATTAATTATATAAATTAATCTATGACAAACCCTAAGGTTTCTCCCAAAATTACCAAACTACCCCCACATACCAAAATACCACCACTTAGGATTAAAACGTATAAATGGAGTAGAAAATCCCTACCTCGAAGCAAAGAACCCAAAAGAAGAAGACGAAGATGATAGCCCAAATTCCAAAGTGCTCCAAATTCAAGTTTGTTCAGATTAAATGAAAGCCCTCACTCTCCTCTATCTTTTTTGTAAAGCAACTAGGGTAAAAACACACCCTAACTAGATCAATCCTAAGAGAGAAAGTGTTTAGAGAAGAAGAGAACTCGGAATTACGGTTTGGGATCAAAAGAGGATGAAAAACTGCTTAAAAATCCCGCTGCTATGTTTATATATCGATGTGCTCGCCGAGCGAGGACTGGTCGCCGAGCGACTGACACAAGAAATCGACTCGCCGAGCGAATAAGAGAAGCTCGCCGAGCCAAAGACAAACCAGCCGCCGAGCGAAGAAAGCTCGCCGAGCTAAGATACACCGCCTCGTGTCTAGGTATCGACGCAATGCTCGCACGAGCCAAGAAAGGCTCGCTCGAGCGAAGAACCAAAAATAAAGACCTCGCTCGAGCGAA
This sequence comes from Camellia lanceoleosa, assembly GCA_025200525.1. Taxonomy (NCBI): domain Eukaryota; kingdom Viridiplantae; phylum Streptophyta; class Magnoliopsida; order Ericales; family Theaceae; genus Camellia; species Camellia lanceoleosa. The sequence goes on from CM045765.1 coordinate 65,161,918, forward strand.
GAGAAGCTCACTCGAGCAACCAAACCAAAAACTGAACATCAACACTTGGTTTCTAAACCCAACCAACCTGCAATCAACCTGCCCAAAACATCCTATAACTCAAGAATAAGGAATTAAAGAACAACAACAACAATAATAAGACAATAGAATCTACGGAACATAAGTCCGAATATGATAATCAAATGGGAAAAGACCGGGGTCGCTATAGATTAAGTTGGCTTTAGGGAAGAACAAGAAAACTTTGAGTTACACGATTCCATATTATTGTTCCCTTGCAAGCGTTTGTTTACTGAATCATGCTTCTTGCACACAGAAGTTGTATTTTCTTCACTCCCTCCTTCACAAGCCTTACATGGAGAATTTTCTCCACTGTTTTGATATGCATATTCAACCTTCTTGTTTTCCTTTTTCTTTTGCACAACGGTTGTTTTGTTGTTGTTGATTAAAACATATAAATGTTGTTGGAAAGAGAAACAGAGAAAGAAACTCAGATTATGATCTGTATAATTTCAACATATCAATGTTGTTGTAAAAAGAAGAGAAGAGAGAGAGAGAGTGAAAGGAGAACTGGGATTGTTTCAACAGATAAAACAGTGAGTGGAATTGTTTCATCGGATCTTGTTTCAACAGATAAAAAATGAAGTTTTTTTTTTTTTTTTTGAACATATAAAAGATTAAGTTTGTGCTTGTTTGTTGAATTGTTATTTGAACAGATAAAAAAAATTGAACACAAAGGTTCAATAGATACACAAAAATAATAAATAATAATAATAATTAAATAGATAATTTTTTTTTATAAAAAAATGAATATATAAAAAATTTCAACAGATAAAAATAATGCCAACAGACAAAAATAATTTCAACAGATAGTCAACAAAAAGTCAAACAAATATAAAAAAATAAAGGAGTAAAATTAGAAACAAAATGTTTTGCAGGACTTCTCACCAAATTATTATACAAAGTGTGGATCTCTCATTGACAAAAAAAAAATCTCTTGAACTTAAAGCCTTATACCCTCTCTATATTGGATTTATCACCAATTGACCCCTAATAAAATTTGGCAAATGTAGCATTGCTCTAATAAATATATATTACTGCTAAAGATGGGGAAATGAAGTGTAATATTTTGCTTCAATATCTTTCTTAAAAATTTACTCGTATTAGATAACCGTTCTTCTGATTTTTTCTACTTATTTTGTGATTAATATTTTTCACTATTTTTCTTGCAATTAATTTGATTTTGACTAATAATTAGCTTTCTTATTGTCAAGCTTTCCACCGTTGTTCTTTCATTGTTGGAGAAAATTTAGCATCAAATGTGTTTATTATTTATTTATTTATTTGTTGAAAGCTTCACGTGAGTTTGAATTTGTAATTTTGATGCAAGAGTAACAACTAACAAATGCATGGGTCCAACTTGTAATTTTTATGCAAGAGTAACGACTAACAAATGCTTGGGTGCAAAACAAGTAGTTGCAAACAATTATCTATTAAATACTTAAATCAATTTTCTTATTTATTTTTAATTATTAATCAATCATTTTATTAACATATATCGAATTAAAAAGTAGATTCAAAAAGTAGACTTTAGATTATTTTTCAATATTGAGTTATTATTATTTTTATTATAGCTAATGGTGTCCACAAGCCCCATTAATTACCCAAGGCCACCCTTCAAAAATTATCGATCGGGCCTCGAATATTGCGTGGCACTTCTTGCGTGGTTACGTAGGTTAGTACTTATCTTCTAATTAGCTAATTATGTGGGTCAACATTATTCCAATTTATTTGTACCATAAATAAATTTTCAACCGATTATGACTAGGTTTAAATTTTCTACTACTACTTATTATTATTATTATTATTATTATTATTATTATTATTATTATTATTATTATTATGCAGGAAAATCTTGGAGGTTAAAGAAAAAGTTAAGACAAGTTTTGAAAAATCAAGAGATGGAAGACACATGGCATCGTAAGAAAGAAGATGAAAATTTTAGGAAGTTAAAAGTAGTTATTTAGGTCGTGGTTAATGGAAGTTTTTTCCGTCATTTTTTCTATAAATTGCCATTAATGGCTTTATTGTAAGGGACCAACAAATCAATGCATGACTTGATTTCTATTTCTTTTCTATCCTAAGAGTAGATGTAATCTACATAGGAGTAGTTCAAACTTAAATATGAGTAGTCTTAATGTATTTTATTTGTAATTTGATTATTCATTCAATTATTTACATCATCATCTTTTTCTTCTCTCTTTTTCTTTTTCTTGTTTGTATTGCCATTATTTTTACTCCAAGGAAGTCTTTAAACTTTCAAGGTATAAAACCTGAACACAATTGCTTGATCATTGTGTTGTTTGGTGAAATTTTAGTCAAGGCTTTATCAATCTAAGCCTAACAAAAATTTTACTAACAATTTTTGGTACGCCCAGTGGGACATTGCCCTAACTTAGAGGGAAAAAAAAATGGAGTGACAATGTTCCAATGTGTATGAATCATTATTGGAATGCTTCATCTTCCATATATAATGATTGTTAATATTATGGCATTGATTCTACCACCTATTGCCAACATAATGGCATGAAAAATGAAATGGAGAGAATGATTCGACATTGTAAGGATGAAATTTATTGGTACAAAAGTGAAATATTGGCCCTACAAAAAGCAATTAATTCTCTTGATTGGCAAAAATTCCAAATAATTTCATCACCATCATATTATTTGATGCAAAAATATATAAATTACTTTGATGGAAAAATTCATCAACTTACTTGTCAAGTTTATCGAGTTGATGGAGAAATTCAACATTGGAGTAAAAAATTAGAGAATCTTAAAAAGCACAAATTTTATGAGTTGCTAAAAGGCATTTCCAACCAAAACTTTCTATAAACAAAAGTCATAGCCAAGGAAAAATAAAGTTCTAAAAATGGTCTATCTGGAGAGCAATTTTTTAAGCCATTAATTGAAAAAGAAAACCAACTTCTTTTGTCAAAGGATATCGAGCATTTTAATGTTAACAATCCAATTGGAGGGCATGGTTTTAAGCCAATCACGGCTAAATTTGATGAACAACCATCAAAAAATGATGGTGAAAATCCAATTGGAGGGCATGATTTTAAGTCAAACATAACTAAATTTGATTTGAAGTCAAACATGGCTAAAAATTATGAACAACCTTGATGAATTTGAATTTTTTGACATTGCTAATTTTATCAAAAAAATTAATTTTCTAAAGTCAATTGACATTATGATTTCTGTCATCCAACAACCACAATGGCTTTGTGGTTCGATCAAAAATTAATTTTGATGAAATGGTTTACAAAAAGAAATTTTGAATTTTATTTATATTTATATTTATATTTATATTTCTTATATAACAGTAATGAGAGAGTACTTTGATGTGGCCCCAACAACAAAAAACTATATATATATGGCCAATCGATTATAATTTTCATAGTTTCTATTATAAATTTATGTTTATACAACTCTTCAAGAATTCGAGTATTTTCATTCTTAAATTTTCCGTCAATTATGACGAGGTAGGATTGTAAAAATGTCCCGTGGGCGGCCTGAAGCTCGCCCGCAGCCCAAGGTGGGCCCAGCCCGAGGCCTTGGACCTAGGCCTAGATCATCGTTTTGAAGCTCGGCCTGGCCCGGGAGCCCGACCCATCGGCCTGCTCAAGGCCCACTCAAAAGCCCGGCCCGTCCGGCTCACCCGAGACCCAGTGTTATTTTTAATTGAAAATAATAAAATTTTGGTGAAAAAAATATAAAAAATTATTTAGGTCCGCCTAAAGCCCAAGCCCAACGGCCTCGCCCAAAGTCCGAATACCCCTGGGCCTGGGTTTGGGCTTGGGCCTAGTTTTCTAGCCCGGCTCGGCTCGGCTCGGCTCAATTTTTTGTGGGAGCCTGTAAGGCCCGACATGGGCCGGGCCAGTCGGGTCGGGGTGGGCCGGGCCTGACCACACTTACACCCATATGGCTATGTTTAAATTTTCTATTACTTATTATTATTATTTCTATTATGTAGAAAAATCTTGCAGGTTAAAGAGAAGTTAAAGACAAGTTTTAAAAATTCAAGGGATGGAAGACACATGGCATTGTAAGAAAGAAGATAGAAAATTTAGGAAGTTGAAAGTAGTTATTTAGGTGGTGGTGGTTAATGGAAGTTTTTTCCATCATTTTTTTATCTATAAGTTGCCATTAATGGCTCTATCATAAGGGACCAACAAATCAATACATGACTTGATTTCTATTTTATTCTATCCTAAGAGTAGATGTAATCTACATAGGAGTAGTTCAAACTTAAATATGAGTAGTCTTAATGTATTTTATTTGTAATTTGATTGTTCATTCAATCATTTACATCATCATCTTCTTCTTCTCTCTTTTTCTTTTTCTTGTTTGTATTGCCATTATTTTTACTTCAAGGAAGTCCTTAAACTTTCAAGGTATAAAACCTCAACACAACTGCTTGATCATTTTGTTGTTTGGTGAAATTTTAGTTAAGGCTCTATCAATCTAAGCTTAACAAAAATTTTACTAACAATTTTTGGTAAGAAAATTTTTGGTACGCCCAGTGGGATATTGTCCTAACTTAGAGGGGAAAACAAAAATAATACAAACAAAATATCAAGAAATTATGCCATCAAGTGGCATGTTTACATCTTGTGTACCCATGGATGCAAACCACCAATGGAGTGGCAATGTTCCAATGGGTATGAATTATTATCAGAATGCTTCATCTTCCATATATAATGATTGTTAATATTATGGCCATGATTCTTATAGCGACCCCGGTCTTTTCCTATTTTATTACTGTATCCGGACTTAGGTTCCGTGGATCCTATCATTGTATAATTGTTGCTGTCGTCCTCTATTTTCTCATTTGAGTTATAGGATGTGTTGGGCAGGTTTGTTTCAGGTTGGTTGGGTCCGGAAACCAAGTGTTGCTGTCCAGTTTTTGGGTTGGTCGCTCGAGCGAGGGTTTGGTCGCTTGAGCGAGGGTTGAGTTTTGTCTCTGGTGGCTCGAGCCAGGGTTTCTTCGCTCGAGCGAGAGATTGCGTCTGGTATAGACCTGAAAGCAGTGTTTCTTCGCTCGAGCGAGCTTTTCTTCACTCGAGCGAGCGAGGTGTATGTTTTCAAGTTATTCGCTCGAGCGAGCATTCTGTCGCTCGAGCATGCTTCTGGGTTGCAGACCTGAAGCATTGCATTCTTGGCTCGAGCGAGATTTTCTTCGCTCGAGCGAAGGCTTAGTGCTCGGTCGCCAAGCATTATGTCTTCGCTCGAGCGAGCCTGTTTTATATAAATAGGCAGCAGCGGGTTTTTAAACAGTTTTTCATCCTCTTTTTGATCCCAAACCCTAGTTCCGAGTTTTCTCTCTCCCTACTCATCTTTTCTCTTAGGTTTGATCTACTTAGAGTGTGTTTCTACCCTAGATCCTTTATTAAAAAGATAGTGTGGGTCGAGGGCTTCAGTTTAATCTGAATGATCTTGGTTTTGGAGCACTTTGGAGTTTGGGTCATTATCTCCGTCTTCTAATTTTTGGGTTATTTCTTCGAGGTAGGGATTTCCTACTCCATCTTATGAGTTGTGTTCTAAGTTTTGGTACTTTAATATGGTGGGGGTATTTTGGTAATTTTGAGAAAAACCCTAGTTGTTTTAATAAATTGATTTGTACAATTAATTTGAGGAAAATTGGGAATATTAGTTGAATTCAGGGAATTGGGGATTTATAAGTTTAAATGGTGTAGTTGGATTATTTAATCACTCTCCTATTTAAATGTTGAGATTATTATTGTTGTTATATTTTATTTCTTGTTTAGAAATAACTGTTTTGGGCTATCGGTGGAGGATAGTCATGATTGTTGTAGACATTGCATGTGGATTAGGCAACCGAACTAATCACATTGGCTAAGTCATTAATTTTGACTATCTAATTAATACGTAAAAATACATGTATTGGTTGAATTGCATATGCATATTGTGTGGGAGGAGATAGGGATGTACCCACGGCTTAGGGAAGATAGGGATGGACCTCTAAACCGGATTTTGTTTGGGAGGAGATAGGATGGACTCCATTAGCATCACTTTTATGTGTGCTTATTTATATTGAAGTGTTTTATTGTTTGGGAGGAGATAGGATGGACTCCATTAGCATCACTTTTATGTGTGCTTATTTATATTGAAGTGTTTTATTAATACAAAGACTAAAATGTGTATCAATCGAAGTATGAAGTGTTTTGATATGAGCCGAGTCTCATTTGTGTTGTTGATATTGGAAGTAATGTAAATATGCTTTATAGTTCACAGTTGTAAGTTTGGCCAGGTTCTGAGCCATATTGATAATAATGGAAATTGATAAATGTCATAGACATTAGTGTCTTAAAACTGTATATTGATATAATTGATTATCATGGTTAACCATCTATTGAATGCTATTGCTTTATTCAATGCTTATAATTGGTTTAGTATATTTCTTCTGGGTTGTGGCTCACCCTATAAGGGAACATCATTTTCAGGTCCAGGTGATTCGCTACCTCCAAGGACTTAGCTTGGAAGGAATCGGATTTTGAAGCCTTGTTTTAAGTTATTTGTTTTTATTTGACTTACATGTAAACATTCAAGCCTAGGGCTTTATTTGTATTTGAGTTAGAACTCATAATTTTGTGTCCAAGTGTTGGCTTGGCAAGTTGTAAGCCCGTAGGGCATTTATTTTGATGTTACATATAATGTCTTATTTTAGTAATACTTTGATGAATGAATTGTGGTTTATTTACTTGAGTAATGCATCTTATTATTGTGTCTGTTATGGGTTATTTTTTAGGGCGTGACAATTCTACCACCTATTGCCAACATAATGGCATGACAAATGAAATGGAAAGAATGATTCGACATTGTAAGGATGAAATTTATTGGTACAAAAGTGAAATTTGGCCCTACAAAAAATAATTAATTCTCTTGATTGGCAAAAATTTCAAATAATTGCATCGCCATCATATTATTTGATGCAAAAATATATAAATTACTTTGATGGAAAATTCATCAACTTTAGTTGTCAAGTTTACAATTTGATGGAGAAATTCAACATTGGAGTAAAAAATTAGGGAATCTTAAAAATCACAAATTTTATGAGTTGCTAAAAGGCACTTCCAAGCAAAACTTTCTATCCACAAAAGTCATGGCCAAGGAAAAATTATGTTCTGAAAATGGTCTGTCTGGAGGGCAATTTTTAAGCCATTAATTGAAAAAGAAGACCAACTTCTTTTGCCAAAGGATATCAAGCATTTTAATGTTAACAATCCAATTGGAGGGCATGGTTTTAAGCCAATCATGGCTAAATTTGATGAACAACCATCAAAAAATGATGGTGAAAATCCAATTGGAGGGCATGATTTTAAGCCAAACATAACTAAATTTGATGAACAACCATCATAAAATGATGGTGAAAATCCTTTTTTTTTTTTACCCGGGGGGGGGGGCGGGGGAGGTATGATTTTAAGCCAAACATGGCTAAAAATTATGAACAACCCACATTTGATGAATTTGAATTTTTTGACATTGCTAATTTTATCAAAAAATTTAATTTTCTAAAGTCAATTGACATTATGATTTATGTCATCCAACAACCACATTGGCTTTGTGGTTCGCATCAAAAATTAATTTTGATGAAATGGTTTTCAAAAAAAAAAAAAATCTGAATTTTATTTATATTTCTTATATAACAGTAATGAGAGAGTACTTCGATGTGGCCACAACAACAAAAAACTATATATATAGCCAATCGGTTATAATTTTCATAGTTTCTATTATAAATTTATGTTTATACAACTCTTCAAGAATTCGAGTATTCTCATTCTTAAATTTTCCGCCGATTATGACTAGGTTTAAGTTTTCTATTACTTCTTCTTCTTCTTCTTCTTCTTATTATTATTATTATTATTATTATTATTATTATTATTATTATTTCTAGTAGGAAAATCTTCCAGGTTAAAGAGAAGTTAAAGACGAGTTTTAAAAATTCAAGGGATGGAAGACACATGACATTGTAAAAAAGAAGATGGAAAATTTAGGAAGTTGTTAGTAGTTATTTAGGAAGTGGTTAATGGAAGTTTTTTCCGTCATTTTTTTTTTTTTCTATAAATTGCCATTAATGGCTCTATTGTAAGGGACCAACAAATCCATACCTGACTTGATTTTTATTTCTTTTCTATACTAAGAGTAGATGTAATCTACATAAGAGTAGTTCAAACTTAAATATGAGTAGTCTTAATGTATTTTATTTGTAATTTGATTGTTCATTAAATCATTCACATCATCATCTTTTTCTTCTCTCTTTTTCTTGTTTGTATTGCCATTATTTTTACTCCAAGGAAGTCCTTAAACTTTCAAGGTATAAAACCTCAACACAATTGCTTGATCATTGTCACAACCCAAACCCGCCCCTATAGGTTGAGTGTCGTAACTGGCCAGTAATCCATGATTACCAAAGGCCTTCTTAACAATAGCATAGTAACAGGGCTAGCGGAAGCCATTACATAAGAAAATAAAACGTCCAACGAGCTATAAAGACTTAAATGGAACAAAATGAAATGAGAAGAAGATATACAAAAAAGATACCCAGAGCTTTTCCCATTAGACCCTACATTCCTCTCGAAAAATGGTAATTGTGTTTGGAGGACCAAACGTCCTAAGGGGGAGAGACTGTAACACCTGCCTCCTTAATTAACTGTTAATTCTGCGGCTTACCTTAATTATGCATTTATATGTGCTTATCTGTGTGTTAATTATGTGCCATGTGCTATTTGACTTATGATATGATTGACAGATATGATAATATGTTATAGAGACCTGTCTGAATCGTTAAATCATAAGAGTTAAAGTAAAGTTTTGGATAGGAAATTTGAGCCTAATCCACGATAGTATAATTTCTAACATTCACAAGAACAAAACTTGAAGTTGAGAAGAACAAGTACTATGTTTCCCAAATCCATGAGAAATCCTTCTTCAAACTTAAACTCATGCAAGAACAAGTAATTGATCATGAATAATGCCATGTATGCCAAGATTTGAAGTTATTTCCTCCAATTTCTCTCTTTAGGGTTCTTGATATGAAGTCACACCACCCAATCCCTAATTTTCCACTTAGATTCTATTATAGCGATCCCGGTTGTCTCTTCCTTTGTGTATTGTATTCCGGACTCGGTTCCGTAGATGTGTTGTTGTCTTATTCTTGTTTCCATCCTTTACTCTTTGTATTTGAGTCTTGGGTTATGTTGGGCAAGTTTGAAATAGGTTGGTTGTGTTTAGAAACCTAGAGTTGATGCCCAGATTTTGGTCTTCACGCTCGAGCGGGGTTTTTGATGCTCGAGCGGGCCCTTCGTATTTTCTTCTCCGCTCGAATGGGCTTTTTGACGCTCGAGCGTGGTTTTTCATCTCTCAGAATTTTGCTCTGCAAGTCATCGGACGCTCGAGCGGGCCCCTTTGATTTCGTTACTCCACTCAAGCGGGGATTTTGACGCTCGAGCGGGGACCATGGTCTGCAAAACTTCTGGAAGTGTGTAATCGACGCTCGAGCGGCGCTTTTCACACTCGAGTGTGAGTCTGTGTCTGACGTTCGAGCAGGGAGTTCCACGCTCGAGCGGGGCGACTTTTATATCAGTCCGAAAAGTGACATTTTGGATCACTTTTTGACTTTCTTTCTGTCACCTACTTTTTCAAAACCTCCATTAGAGAGCACCTCACTCTAAAACTCCAACTTCTCTCTAGGGTTTGATCTAGTAGGAGTGATCTTCTATCCTTGGGCCTTTGTAAGAAGTGTGGAGCTTGTTGAGGGCTACATTTTGATCCGAAAATATTGGAGTTTGGAGCACTTTCAAATTTCTTCATCTCCTCCATTTGATCTCATCTCGTGAGGTAAGGATAACTACTCATCTTTATGAGTTTTGACATAGATTTTGAGCATTTTGTATAAATGGTTTGATTTTGGGTGTTAGGGTTTCAAAATGAATAAAGAGGGGTTTGTTATTTTGACCAAAACATGTGTATTGGGGTCTAAAAATGAGATTATTGATCATTGTTGTTAATATTTGAGCCTTTTGGTCAATGTTGAGAAAGAGGGGAGAAAACCCTAATTTTTGCTATGAATTAACTTATATAATTAATTTGAGAATGTTATGGAAATATGAAATTGAGTTGGGAATAATGAAATTGGCTCATTATGTAGTAGAACGGTGGAGTTGGATTTAATAATCACTCACCTTTGAGAATTGTTGATAATTTATCTGTTGATGCATTTATTATTTGTTTAGAAATAACTGTTTTGGGCTATCGGTGGAGGATAGTCTTGATTGTTGTAGACACTGCATGATGATTAGGTGAATTAAAACTAATCAATTTGAGTATGTCATTGAGTATGACGGTTGGAATAATACAACGAATATGTGTATTGATTGGTCATTGTATATGATAGGTATTTGAATACATGGGTACCGAGTCCCGCGGATGAAATTTCCGTAAAATGGCGAATTTGAAAATATTATACATGGGTGCTGAGTCCCGCGGATGAAATTTCCGTAAAATGGCAATTTGAAAATATTTATACATGGGTGCCAAGTCCCACGGATGAAATTTCTGTAAAATGGCAACTAGAAAATAATTATACATGGGTGCCGAATCCCGCGGATGAAATTTCCATAAAATGGCAGTTTGAAGTATTGTTGGCATAAGATGTAGTCTCATTTAAGTTGTTTGGCCAGGTTCTGAGTCGTGTTTATAAGTTGAGAATTGGATAAGTAAAGGATTATGGAACTGGATCGTACTATATGTTGGTTTTTATCAGTTAAACATTTATCAAATGCCAAATGTTTTAGTTATTGCCTATATTATGTTTAGCACATTTCTACTGGGCGTTGGCTCACCCTATATGGGACATTATTTTCAGGTGCAAGTGATATGCCGCCTCCAAGGTCTTAGCTTGGGAGGTTGTAGAAGTTGAAGACTTCTCTTTTTGTGATTAGTTGTGTATTACATGTAAATCAAGCCAAGGGCTTACTTTGTATTTAGAGTTAGCACTCTTCTTTTGTAACCAAGTGTTGGCTTGGAAAGTTGTAAGCTCGTAGGGCATTTACTTTTGTTGTCAACATGTAATACTTTTGTAATGAACACTCTGATTAATGAAACTATGCTTTAATCTCTTATGTTTAAGCATGTCAAGATTGTATGATTTATGGGTTTATTTTGAGGGCGTTACATATGAGTTCAAGGATAAAACAACTTACATTCAAGAAATTGGAAAAGAATTCTTACCTTAAAGGGTTAGGATGATGAAGATTTGCCCAAAATCCCTCTTTTCTTCATCATCTTCTTCTTCTTCTCTCCTCTTTCTCTTCTGAGTCTCTAGAATGCTCTCTCTCTAAAATTTTTTTTTTTTTTTTTCGACCCCACACATCTACAAGTCTCTCACTACTTAATGTTGAGGCTAATATATCACATTGAATTAAATTACACCACTTAGGCACTTAATTAAGCACCACACTCTAACTTAAGGCAAATCAACTTTAATTATACTATCGTGGATTAGGCTCAAATTTTCTATCCAGAACTTTACTTCAACTCTTATGATTTAACGATTCAAATAGGTCTCTACCACATATTATCATATCTGTCAATCATATCATAAGTCAAATAGCACATGGCACAAAATTAACACACAAATAAGCATATATAAAAGCATAATTAAGGTAAGCCACAAAATTAAGCTAATTAAGGACGGGTGTTATAATCATTGTGGTGTTTGGTGAAATTTTAGTTAAGGTTCTATCAATCTAAGCCTAACAAAAATTTTACTAACATTTTTTTGTATGCATAGTGGGACATCGTCCTAACTTAGAGGGAAAAAAAAATAATACAAACAACATATCAAGAAATTATGCCATCAAGTGGCATGTTTATATCTTGTGCACCCATGGATGCAAACCACTAATGGTGTGGCAATGTTCCAATGGATATGAATTATTATTGGAATGCTTCATCTTCCATATATAATGATTGTTAATATTATGGCATTGATTCTACCACCTATTGCCAACATAATGGCATGACAAATGAAATGGAAAGAATGATTCGCATTGTTAAGATGAAATTTATTGGTACAAAAGTGAAATTTTGGCCCTACAAAAAGCAATTAATTCTCTTGATTGGCCAAAATTTCAAATAATTTCATCACCATCATATTATTTGATGCAAAAATATATAAATTACTTTGATGGAAAAATTCAACAACTTAGTTATCAAGTTTATCAAGTTGATGGAGAAATTCAACATCGGAGTAAAAAATTAGAGAATCTTAAAAAGCACAAATCTTATGAGTTGCTAAAAGGCACTTCCAAGCAAAACTTTCTATCCACATGGCCAAGGAAAAATTAAGTTCTGAAAATTGTTTGTCTGGAGGGCAATTTTTCAAGCAATTAATTGAAAAGGAAAATCAACTTCTTTTGCCAAAGGATATCGAGCATTTTAATGTTAACAATCCAATTGGAGGGCATGGTTTTAAGCCAATCATGGCTAAATTTGATGAACAACCATAAAAAAATGATGGTGAAAATCCAATTGGTGGGCATGATTTTAAGTCAAATATAACTAAATTTGACAAACCATCACAAAATGATGGTGAAAATGCAATTGGGGGGTATGATTTTAAGCCCAACATGACTAAAAATTATAAACAATTCACATTTGATGAATTTGAATTTTTTTGACATTGCTAATTTTATAAAAAAATTTAATTTTCTAAAGTCAATTGGCATTATGATTTCTGTCATCCAACAACCACAATGGCTTTGTAGTTCACATCAAAAATTAATTTTGATGAAATGGTTTACAAAAAGAAATTCAGAATTTTATTTATATTTCTTATATAACAGTAATGAGAGAGTACTTCGATGTGGCCACAACAACAAAAAACTATATATATATGGCCAATCGATTATAATTTTCATAGTTTCTATTATAAATTGATGTTTATACAACTCTTCAAAAGTTCGAGTATTTTCATTCTTAAATTTTCCGTCGATTATGACTAGGTTTAAATTTTCTATTACTTCTTCTTCTTCTTCTTGTTCTTATTATTATTATTATTATTATTATTATTATTATTATTATTATGTAGGAAAATCTTGCAGGTTAAAGAGAAGTTAAAGACGAGTTTTAAAAATTCAAGGGATGGAAGACACATGACATTGCAACAGAGATGGAAAATTTAGGAAGTTGAAAGTAGTTATTTAGGTGGTGGTTAATGGAAGTTTTTTCTGTCATTTTTTTCTTATAAATTGCCATTAATGGCTTTATTGTAAGGGACCAACAAATCAATACATGACTTGATTTTTATTTCTTTTCTATCATAAGAGTAGACGTAATCTACATAGAAATAGTTCAAACTTAAATATGAGCAGTCTTAATGTATTTTATTTGTAATTTGATTGTTTATTCAATCATTTACATCATCATCTTCTTCTTCTTTCTTTTTCTTTTTCTTGTTTGTATTTACATTATTTTTACTGCAAGGAAGTACTTAAACTTTCAAGGTATAAAACCTCAACACAATTGCTTGATCATTGTGTTATTTGGTGAAATTTTTGTTAAGGCTCTATCAATCTAAGCCTAACCAAAATTTTACTAACACAATCATAAGTAGGGATTATCGTAGTAGTATGGCTTGGAATCATCACTATAATTAACAAAGACAATTTTCAAATTCATAACACTAATAATAATTACAGCATATGAAGTTTATTTGATTTAGCTAGTCTTTCGCAGTCTTAACAAACAATAACTATCTTTTCAGTCATTAATCCACAAGAAAATAACAGATGCATGAGCTAAACACAAAGGGAAAAGTTTGAGGAACAAGTAACACAAAAGGTCCTTATGTTTTAGTAAACCATTTTTCTGCAATAACCAAATTAAAATTTAACCAAATTAAAATTGAAATGAAGATATCTCCTTTCGCTAAACACTGCCATTCATCTGGTGATTTCTGCTGAACAATCAAAAGAAGGTATCGGATTTTTCAACCTCTTTGCTGACAGCTTGAGAAGAACTATTGGTATTTGATGTCCCTTCTTGCGAAGTGCTACCAAATTCTGCAGATTGAGAGAAACCAGCCATCTCTTCAGCCATTGCCGAATCATCCGTTGAATAAGGGGCACTGGGTGAAGCACCAACTATCTTACTCTTTCCCTCAAGAGTTTTCACAACCTCAGACATGGGGGGCCTGAGTGATGGGGATAGGTTAGTGCACGACATTGCTAATTCCAATATTGTGTTTGCTTGCTCTGAAGAGTAGTCTGACCCTAAGGACGGATCAACTAATTCTACAAGATTTCCTTTCTGTTGTAAAACATATGCCTGTCATACATTAAACCGAGTGTTGTGGTTAGAAGGCATTATTTAAATAAAACACAATAAACAATTCTCTCTTCATAATACTAACTCATTAAACTTTTAGCAATTCACACACAAAAGATATAAATAAATGTAATTAGTAGAATTACTAGAGTTTGTGTTTAGTTTTGGCTCACCAAATCTAAAAGGTAAACATTCTCATCATTTGGCCGATAACTGGTACTGTTCTTGCCACTGACAATTTCCAATGTGACAACTCCAAAACTGTAAACATCTGCCTTATTTGTTAAGTGACCTCTCATGGCATACTCAGGAGCCATATATCCACTGCAAAAGACTTCTATGAGAATGATATGCATTCATCTTGAAAATAAATATGATTCCTAAAATAAGAAGTCATTTTTTTTTTATTATGAGAATACTAATCTTCTATTACAAGAGATGATTTGCGATATGCAACATAGAGAGAGAGAGAGAGAGAGGTTATCCCTTACGTGGTTCCTGCTATTTTAGTGACCACATGTGTCACTTCCTCCTCATAAAGCTTAGCGAATCCAAAATCAGATATCTTCGCATTAAAATCCTTGTCAAGAAGAATGTTTGTTGGCTTAATATCCCTGTGAACAATTTTTAGTTTGGATTCTTCATGTAGAAAAGTCAGGCCTTTCGCGATTCCCAGACAAATTTGAACTCTGGTGGGCCAATTTAGTCTTGACCTCACCTCATCTGAACCTGTAGATAAGCCGATTTATAAAATTTATATTATGTTATCAAAAAAAAAAAAGGCAAAGTATTTTTTAAGAAAGTTCAGAGAACAGCTTGTCCTCTTTACCGAACAAAGCATGTGCAAGGGAATTATTTTCCATGAACTCATAGACAAGAAGAAGTTGGTTGTCTTCTGCACAGCATCCCAGTAGCTTTACAAGATTTGGATGTTGCAGAGCAGAAATAGTTCCTACTTCATTTACAAACTCACGGATCCCTTGCCTTGATTTAGATGAAAGTTGTTTAACTGCTATTGCAGTTCCATTCAGAAGTACACCCTGCAGTAATGCAACAATTTTTTGGATTAAAAGCAACATGGATGTAAAACTGTTTATGCTAGCCCAGGATGTTAATACTGTTGAGTTCACCCATGTGGATAGAGGTAGCCACCATTGTTGAAATTGGTTGGCATGAATGCAGAGTAGCCACCAAGTGTTGACAATGTTGGGAGAGAAGCTAGGAAGACAAGTTGCATGTAGGAAGGTGGCAAGTTAATGCTTTCATATGGGAGTGGGATGGACTGTGGTCTCCAACTCGCTCTATATATTGAGTTATGGGTTGTTTGGGATGTTCTAAATAAGTGCACTTTTTAACTTTTTATGAAATATGGGTAGGGTTTAAAGTGATGTGGTCGAGAGGTGATGTGACTTAAATAAGATAATGTGACTTAAATAAGATAGTGACTTTTTGACTTTTTGGCTTTTTTTGAAGATGCCAAACTTAGCCTCAGTTTGCAAGAGGCAAGAACAATACACAACTGAGTCAGTAGCACAAACACACAAGTGAGTGTGTATCTCCGTGAAGGTGAGAAAAGAGTTGAGAGTGTAAGACAGTAGAGTGTGTGTTGAGTGAGAGTCCACTCCTTTGTTTAATCTCTATTTTTTCAAGTGGAAATCTCTTGTTCTCTCCATGGACGTAGGCATTGAGGCCGAACCATGTAAATATTGTGTGTCATTACTGTGTGTTTTATGTTTGGTAGTTCAGGTGGGTTGGCCTTAAAACCCAACAAATACAACATGACAAATGTATTGATAATTGCAAATATGGGTGCAGGATACTCGGTTGACATGGTTGTTCCCAGAAATTCCTTCTAATCCGATGTATAGGTACAAACACCCAGTGGCAGGTCTGTTTGGTTTGTATCAGTTGTAAGTTTTGGTTTGGATCAGAACAGAGTTTTTACCAAATAAAACTTGGGTTATTCATTAACAAATGTGAAAATTCTTGTTATAAAGTAAAATCTAACAAAAGCCTCAATCTAAAATTTAAAAAAAAAAAATAAAAAAAAAAAAAACCTATGTGATGGAGAAATGATAAACATTCCCACTCTGATACATAATATAATAGATGAATAGCTGAATCAGAGACCTGAATGTCAATTGCAGATATTATAGTCAGTGTCAATTTGGTTTAGAATTTTATCAAACACTTGGCTTGTTACATTAAACAGTGTGCATCTGCACCTAGTAGTGTGAAAGAACAGATTAGATGATGCAGGCGCACCAGCAAAATATTGTCAATATAATTATTTAACTACAACCATTCAGTAAGAAACCATGACAATTTCAAGTCAATGCACAAAAACATATAGCGAAGAAAAATAATGACATCATTTAGGTGATAAATTGTGATCGCTTGTGCATAGGAGAGCATGCAAATTTTACTAAATGTATACTTCAAAGGATCAGAAGCAAGTATGCCCTATAAGAAACTAATATAAAATATAATAAACCTTTCATAGATTTTTCTGCAAAAAGAAAAGAGGGAATATAAAAGATTTAGAGGGACATATATCAGATTTTAAAGGGGGGATTTCAATTTTTCTTTTATAAAAACAGCTAGAATTAAAATTTTAAATAGTTGAGAAGGGCAGCTGCCTCTTGTGGGCACATGGTGGCTCAGCCACTGCATACGCCTATTACTTGGTTGTAGACACTTCATCAATGATCCCAACCAAAGTTCAACTAACATGATCTATGTTATCTGGAACATCGATCGTTTCCATACACGAAATGGGATTGGGAACATTATATTCTCTAAAATATGGTACGATAAGGGTAGACTTGTTTAGATTACACTCTTAGGATTTAAGGTATAGTAATTTTCTTTTAAAAATTAGACATCCAATAACATGTTGCTTTTCTTTTGAAATTATATGAGTATTATGATCCATTTTTTTATGTTTTGTCATACCAAAACTCCACTCTTCTTCCATTTTCGTTTATTATATTTGATTTGTTTTTCCTTGTAAGGCAACTTTTAAGGTTTATAATGGAAAATACTTTTGGCATGGCTTTGGATTGCCAAATTCAATGTTTTGGAATGGAAGTTTACCACATTTTCGAGCGTTCGTTCCAAAATGTCAATCGCTCGAGTATTAATGTTTTCTAGCAACACAGATCTAGAGTAATTAAAAAGCTAAAAAGATCTAGGATATAGTAAAAAAAAAAAAATTTAAATTAAATTAAATTTGAACCTTGTAGACAGATCCGAAACCCCCTTCACCTAGCCTCATTGCAGGGCTGAAATTTTGTGTGGCAGCTTTTATTTGTCGAGCATTAAAAAACGAGCCAGATAATAACTCCATGCCTTTCAGTTCTGTTTAAATACATTAAAAGTAGGGGGGGTGGGGGAGACACGAAAGAACAAGAAAATCAGTACAAAGATCGTTACCGACATGCAAACTGATGTCAAGGTTATAGTTATGGAACTCATGGAAACTGAAGTTCATTTTCATTTGTCATTCTTACCTTCATCATGCAGTCCTTTCTTCCGAAAGCAGCCCAATTTCCAGAGGGATAGTAAAGCTAATGCAAGGATAAGCAGTGCAGATGCTACAATCCCAGCAATACCTAGAGGAGAGAGTTTATATTTCACACGAGGTACAGGATGTACAGAAATACCAGATATCAAAGGGCCATATTGTGGAAATCGGAAACTCGTAGAGCCTTTGCCAGCCCAATATAAGTGAATCTCTAGTCGGCTGTTATTCACAAGAACTTCAAACTCTTGAGTGATATTCTTGTCAACACCCTTAGCCTGTTCTACTATATTGAAATTTGTGATTTCTTTGTCCTGCACGCAGTATTCAACTTTCAATATTATATTTTATGTTAAAACCTAAGAAGCAAATACACTTCTAAGGTGGTCAGGTTCCTTGTGTCCAATACTTAAATACACGTGAAACACATTAGAAATTTGAATATAATTACTTGGAATTAGGGACGGAACTACATGTTGAGTGGGTTGAACTCACTAAACTTTGAAATATGTTTAGGATTATATAGTGTTCTGTCAAGTTTTGGAGAGGTTTTCATAAATTGACAATACTCAAATTATTAAAAAATTAAATATAATGGTGTTACTTTTTTAATACAAAAATGATTTGTAAATTTTATTTTTTTTTTTTACAAAAAAATATATTTAAAATGACATGTCAATAGTATTTTCTAAAATATGAGGGCAATGGTGAGCCTTTTAATTAAAAATGAAGAGACAACAAGAAGCGTTTAAATATTCAGTACTCTTTTTTCTTTTTTTCAAAAAAGTGATCATTCTTTTCAGTCATGAGATACTTAAAGTGTTTACACGTTTTTCTTTTCCTAACGTGATGACTTATTATGTCTTTTTTCTCACAATACTCAATTGATTATAAATCGTACTGTTGCTCTCGTTAGTTTCATTGAATCAATAATATATTAATGTTCCTAAATTTTGTTGTACATATAATTTAATAAGTCTGAATTATTTTTGTAATTTTATTATTAAAAATATATTTTATTACAATGTATTATTGTATATTATATGAAAGTTTATTTTGAAAACATTTGTAAAATGGCTTCTCTAAGGTTGTCATCTCAACTTGAGAGAGTATTTGTACTTTTGGAACCGATTTCGGTGATCTGAACCATTTACATTTTAGGATTCATTGAGTAGAATATTCATGTAAAAAAACTAGATGATTAGACATTGATAGCTATATATTTGAATTATATTTGAATTATATTTGTTTTACAAAATTTGACAACAAATATAATTTCCAGAATAGCCATCTGTTTTTTGTAATACAAATATGATCTAAACATATAGCTACGGATATCCGACCATCTTGATTTTTTGCATGAATATATTCTACTCAACGAGTCCTAACAAGTGAATAGTTTGAATGACCAAAATCGGTCCCAAAATGAGCCTACCAAGCCCAAACGCTCTCTCAAGTTAAGATGATCAATTTGAGAGAAGTCAAACCCACTAGGAATATGAAATAACGATATCGATGATAACTAAATGACCCCATTAAATCAAATTTTTTACTATGCCTCTGCATCGATCCAATGCTAAAACAGAAACTATGTAAATAATATCTATTATCATGTTTTAAACTTTAGAAATTATTATATTTGACTTGAATATTGATAAACAAAACACACAATAATTATACATAATAATTATTCCTTATATAATATATTTAAGTTTATATATTTTGCATGTGCCCTCCACATGTCTTTGTTCGTGCCCATATTTCATAGGTTGCATTTTTGTTAAAAAGTACCAACAACTACCAAAGGTATATAGACTCTGTTAAGTTTAGGTACCTGAACTTTCACATTGAAAATTCGCTTCAATGTGCTGCTAAGCTTTGTCTGATTAAGCCCTTTCTTTTGATTCCATGCTATCTCAGCAAAGTGAAGTTTCACAATGTAATGTCCATCTTTTAAGCAAAATCCATAATACTTGAGGGATATGGGGGCAATGCGCAGTATTGTACAATATTGCATCGGACATGTTAAGGTCACATGTTTTATAGCTTAGGTACTTGCTTTGGGATGGGGATAGGGACCACAAACCAGGGTATGACTCATTAAAAGTTCCCATACTACTGTATCCCCATGTTTTATCAGCACTCAAAAAGAAATGTGAACCTCCAAGAGTGTCGTTATCAGCTTCATATTCAGTTCCATTGATTGATGCTACTCCACCGCCACAATTTATGTACAGGTGATCATCTACAACAGATTTCACAGTTATCAACTACCTTTTCAATGCAATTTCATTTGTTTGTCCTCTAAATAAAAAGAAATAAATATCTCAACAAATGATAAAGAGTTTAATAAAAGAGAACACACATTAAAAACTTCATGATGTGACTACTTTATCTTTATTTGGTACAGTTAAAAATAAAAACATTCAACAAAAATAAAGATAAATGTGGAATTAAAGATTTATTTTTATCAATATCAACTTAAAAAGTTGTCAATGTGTTTGTCAAATTAAACGGGAATACATTTTTTTATTACACTATAAGAAGATGGATTATAATGAAGTAAAGGGATAATTTTGCATTTGATCCATTTTTTAGAATTTTATCTTTCAATGATAAAATGTGTTGTCATTAACATCCTTTTCTAAATATTAATAATAACATACATATTCGTGTAAGAACTCAATGGAATTCCCTTCTTTCTTTGTTTGATTCGAAGGGGAAGGCCCCATTGAGTTTTTAATAATAATCATAATTTTTTCCATCTAAATGACAAAACAAATTTCATTTTCTGATGCTTCAAAATACTCCATTCATTAGATAGAGAAGATCACCAAGATTTCGTGATCCACTAACGAACTTATTCCAATTCTAAGCGCTCAGATCGAATCGGTATTGATATATTGATTTGATCCGAGCTCTCCTATTGAATTGCTCATTCAACGAGCATCACATTATGCCTTGATGAGGACATTTGCTGAGATACTAGATGCTTACCAAAAGAGGGGAATTGCACATAAGAAAAGGGAGAATCTTCATGGATTGGTTTCCACCAAACGAAGTTTCGTGCATTTTAGATGGTGGTAAAGTGAGACCACATAAAGAGCTCTTCCTCATTCAGTCAAATTATTTAGTAAGATATTGTTCCTTTTTCCTTTTTGTTTGAATCTTCATATAGAAAGCCGGCTTCCTCATCAGTATCTAGCCGGGCCTTTACAGAGAGCCGACAAGGAATTCCATTAATAACTATTCGTTTTGATCCTTTGGAACAACTCAATGAATTTAGTTGATCCTTTTAGGAAGCCGACCACCACCTCCGACGACCAACTTTGGTTTCCAACGACCATTTTCCAACAATTGTTTTCAAACCACTGGTCGCCGCAACTTTCTAATGATAATCTGATGCGATCATTTTCCGACAACTTTCCCCACCCTCCTCCACCGACTCTTCCCCTTTAACAACCTACTCCAGCAACTACCCCTGGAAGCTCTCCCTATCATCATACTACCACCGCCACACCACCACCACCACTCAACAAACCCCACACACACACACACACACACACACACACAAAAAAAATCCATGACATGAATAACAAGTATTGTGAAAGTCAATGTTTTGTATATAAATACTAGTGGAGAAACTTGGTAACATGAATAACAAGTTTTGCTATTTGTCTGTGGGTAGACTCAAGGGATTGGAATTTGGCCTTTAGAAGATCTTTTCTAGTCTGGGAGGAGGAAGAGGTTGAAAGGCTATATGATATGTTGTTAGCAACCCCTTCTCTTCAACCAGGGTCGACTAATTCAATTGGGTGGACTGCATCTTCATCAGGACAGTTTACTGTGTCCTCATTATGGAAATGGTGTGAATCTTTCCATGGGCCTAATCTTGGAGTTCCTAAGTTGCTGTTGTGTAATGTATCTCCTCCTAAAGTTCAATTTTTTGGATGGCTAGCCAGGAAAGGAAGGGTGAAAACAACAGCTTGTGCTCAATGGTAATGTTTGCAATTTGTGTTCTTTTTGTAAGTCCAATGTTGAATCTGTCAACCATGTTCTTTTGTTCAGCCCTTTTATTTGGAAGGTATGGTCTGATATCATAAAATGGTGGAATTTTCAATGGGTAATGCCTGGATCAGTAGGATTGCTTCAGCGGTGGTCAGGAATTAAGTTCAAAAAACTGGAGTTGCAAATCTGGAAGGCTATTCATCTTGCACTGTTGTGGTCTGTTTGGAAACTCAGGAATGATGCTTGTTCAATGGGTGCCAACCAGATTTTGTTGAGTTGGGTTAAATTGTTAAGGTAAGAGTTTCTTTATGGATTAAGTACAATTCAAAAGGGGTGCCTTACTCAGTGCATGATTTTGTCTCAAACCTCAAGCAGATTAGATACTTCAGAGAGGTGGTTGGTGACTTTGCATTGGTCTGGTTTTTGGTTTTCTTTTTGCTGCTTTTGCTGTTGACCCTTTAGTTTGTTTCTGTTGTTCTGCTTCTGGGTTGGTTTTGTTGAGCTTTGTTGGAACCTCTACAACTTTTTTGGCTTTGGGTTGCATGTGATTGGTCTAGCATTAGGTACCAACCTAGTTGGGACGACATCATGCAATGACAATGATGCTCGGTGTTTTCCAAAGTCTTTAATCTCATTGTACTTTTTCTTCCTGTCCTGTTTTTTAATAAATTGAAGTTTCTTTGCTGATATAAAAAAATAAAAAATAAAAAAATCCCACAAAAACAAGCATATGTATATATATATTGAGAACATAATTAGAAATATATGAAATGTCAAGTTGACTGAACAATAATTCAACAAGCATACTAGTTTAACCCAGTCGTGTCCAATTAAATCATAAGTCACGTCCGGCATGCTAAAGCAGAATCCACCTAAGATATCTCTACCGTTTTAAATATCATTGACTTACCTTTTGATTTTTTACTGTCGCAAGGGTAATTTTGTTGTTCCCATGCTTCAATTGTCCTGCAATGTCAATAAGAATAAGACAAAGAACACATCAAATGCTTGCTAAAATTTGCCCAACTTTAGATGAGCATTTTAGGCCACGTTTGTTTCAAAGTAAACTAATTTTGAGGAAAATATTTTATCTAATTTTTGTTGTTTGGTTGGCCAAAAAGTAAGAAAAGTATTTTTCAAGTAAAATAGTTTTGGTCATGAGGCAAAAATTAATTATGTTTCAAAAGTCTGTAAGTTATTTTTTTGATCTATCTCAATCAACGCTTCTTGAGTTTCAATCTTTATCTTATTATTTTCTTTTCTTTTTCAAAGTTTTATCTATAATTAATTCATTATTAAATTTTTCTTGTAGAATGCATTTTGTCAACCAAACACAGAAATTCAAAGAAAAAATTTGCTCATCAAAAATCATTTTACATGAAAAATATTTTACGGTGTAAATATTTTACATCGAAACAAATAAGAGGGTAGAGTCAAATAAAATCCCCCCCCCCCCCCAAAAAAAAAAAAAAAAAAGAAAAAAGAAAAAAAAGAAATATAAGGGCTTACCTGTCTTTTATATTAGAGCAGCATGAAAACAAGTTCCTGAAAGAAAAAATAACAATTATAACAAACAAGAATATGCAAAAGGAAAGATACATGGAGAAATGTGAAGTGTGAATTATGGGTTTCCCTTACCAATTCATAGAAATGTTTCCAGGTGGTAAAGTTAAATTTGTGAAATTGTTTTCAGAAATATCCCTGCAAAAATGTTATGTCAAAACTAAGTAATGAACCTCTTGGTGGAACTCCAGGAAACTGCCTACTGTAGCATTTAGTTATTAGAGGCTTCAAATGGAAAGAAAAATAGAGCGAAAAAGAAAAAGAAATAACCTTAGTCGTTCTTGTTGTTTGAACTAAATTTTTATAAGTTTTCTTAAGTCAATCTATTGAGTTACCTAAAAGGGAGATATTACCATGTACACTCCTAAAAGGGTGAATAGGGAATGCCTTCCATAACTTTTCACAAAATTTCGTAGCATAAATTACAAATTGTCATAACTTTTCTCACAATAAAATGTCATAATAAAAACCATAGAAGTGCTATAATTTCGCCATTCATAACTTTAAGGTGTACATCATAAATTTACTATTCGTAACTTTATCACGAAGTGGCATAAGATGCTATAAACATTCATAACTTTTATCAAAAAAATGCATAACTATCATACGGGGCGCACCTTTTTAGGGGTGCAAGCTTTAGATTTCTCCTACTTAAAAACATCTTCTACAATTCTATAATTAACAAATTAGTTGTGTTTTGGGTAAAATTATTGAGGCAAGCTCTAATCACAGGAAACATAAGGATGTGTATCTACATAGAAATCACAACTGAAAAATAATAGGATGTTTAACTCTTTACTCTTTTCCCTAACCTTCATGCTACAAGTCTAATGGGTAATTAAAACTAATGAGAGTAGAGACAAACTCCTTATGCCTAATGTGACACCCCAAAATTTCAGGGACGTCAAGGTGACATAATAGCATGATAAGATAGGGTTTAACTAGCGTAGCACAACATTACATAAATAAATAATCACAAAATAAAATATATTAATAGTAATAATTACATATAAGAATTAGACTAGTTAGCAATACATAATACAAATTTGAGTCTTCCATAAATCTTTGAAAATAAAACAAAATAAAAAATAAATAAAAAAAAAGAAAGAAAATCTACATCTAACGAAACCATGGTTCCTTGAACGCTTCGGCAATGCTTTATTCTGAATAATACTCTTTTTCACTTAGCTTGAAACGCCACGAACTTGAAATACCCAATAAAATACACACACCCTAACCCTTATCCAACACAAGCAAACAAGCATGATACAAGGCACGATATAATGAAAACATACAACAATAAACATGTTAGAAGTTAGCGCATAATTCTAGAATCCCCTAAAGAGATCCTCTCCTCTTGATCGTAAGGAGTGAATTCAAGTTATTTGGTACTCTCCCTTTTGCTACTTTGCAGACCCCTACACCAATTATCCACAGGGTAGGGTAGCGCCAATCGAGAACCTTAAAAGAGACGGTAAAAACAAGGTCAAGACCCTGAAAGTCCCCAAAATGGACCCAACCGTATTCCTCCGAAATCAAACCATTGTATAGAGTCCGAATACACCCGTTCCATCCTAGGGCAATGATTCACCTCCTTCCGCAAGACTTAACTCAAAAAGGGGACATGTCCCGCCAACTTTCATTTTCAAATCATGAATTTCAATTATCTTTCCAAAACATGATAAGTGAGTGCAAAGCCTGTCATTACCACAATTAAGTTTCCCCATTCTTAAGTTTATTATGAAATACAATTAGCAAGAATGAACTGATACTATATTTGAGCGTGAGGCAAATAATACATGAACAAATATAACTAATAAAGGGACATATACGATATCATGGAGGCAAAACGAATAATAGGCAAGTCATTGATAATATACAAGGCAAGAAAGCACATAACCACAACTCATTAGTATTTCAGATTCGCAGGGACAAAAAGATTAAAAATACTTCCGGGACTCCTATGGGTCTGAAATTTGTTGAGATTGTAAGACAAGGAATCTAGTTTCATCTCCAATTTAAAAAACAGAAAAGGGTAACCATAGGTCCAGGAAATTGACACTGCTTTAGTTTTGTCCAGATTTGACAACAGTTTGGAAAAATGTATTTTCTCACAATCCGCTCATCATTTTTGCTCAAATAAATTTTAGATGAAAGTTAATATTCAAAGGAAACTTTAGACACAAAATTCAACTTAAGGGGATTATTCTTGAATTTTATAAAAATACACAAGTAGGCTGTTTTTCAGGAACAAAAACTTGAAGAAATTGGATGGGCTATAACAACATACATTTAGGCTTTACAGAAAATCGCACATACTCTACATACATCATATAATACCCCATTGAAATAGGTCTGAAGTTCATGAAGAATTGATATTGAAATAAAATCAAGGAAAAAAGGTGCAACATACCGGTAACAAGGAAAAACAAGGCGAGAACACTAACTTAAACTGATTCAAGAGCAAGCTATCATACCAACACACTATAACACGAGTAATACAGATATAATATCATTTATGAGAAAAAACTATAGGATAAAAATGGTGAAGAAGGGAGGAGGGGATAGTGTCTTACCTTTCTAGCAAAATTTTCTTTCTTTTCTTTCTTCTTCTCTTCTCTTTCTTTCTATGGTTTTTACTCTCTTGCTTTCTCCCTCTCCTTATGGCCCGTTCTAGTGTTTCAAAATGAAGGGGGTTGTGGTCTTATTTATAGAAGAGGATTTGGTGTTGAATTGTGTAAAATACCCTCGGTTGGTTTTCAATTGAATTGGTTGGCATTTGGTTGAAATGGAATGGAATACAGAAGGATTAGGGAGACCTAGTTATGGTTTAATTAAGGCTTTAGTTGGCTTAGGATACAAATAAGGGGACAAAGGGACACCATTTCCCTGAATCATGGATGGCACCATGCCTTTAGTTTAAAATTCATAAGATGTAAATAAAATTGTGGTGCCTCCAATCACAATAGCAAGTTCACACCCACACAATATGTTATGTGCACGCTGCAACTAACATATTAAATCAATTTATTTGGTTTCAGTTTATATCTAGAAAGCACACACCAAATTTTAACCTCGCCTCAGATTAAAACAAATATTAGAAATCAAAACAATTACAAAATAAAACTTTACCCGATGGAACAATTTACACAATTAGGTGCATCTCTAGATTAATTGAGATGATATGTAATTAAATGAAATATCATGCTATAATCTCATAATACTGATCATGAATACACCAATGATTATGTTATTAAAATTTCCCAGAAGTTACAAAACTTATTTTCCAGAATTAAGAAAAGGTTGCAACTTGCAAGCACTGAAATTGGCTCTGAAGAAATGGAATTTTGAAGTGTTTGATAATGTGGTTACCAAACTCAAAGCAGCTGAAGAAGAATTGCATTCCATGGATCTGGTTGTTGAAGTTAGATCTTTACAGGAGTCTGAAGCTAGTAGAACAAGGGAGATTCAAGGAGAGATATGGAAAACTAAGGAAAATGAGGGAATGGTTATGGCTCCCAGAATCTAGATTGGGAATGGTTATGGTTATCAAGTAATCTTGCTCTACCAAAAAAAATAAATAAAAAAAAAGGGCATCCACATTATCACTTCGACCTATAACTGATTGAACAATTTGTGAATGTGCATATAGCTTATCATTTCTAATTCTCTTAAATGATCAACAAAGCCTTGATTTGTTGAATAAATCTTGAGAGGAGAATAGTGAATCATACTTGCTTAGGGACAACTCTTGTAAAAAAATAAAGCAAAGACAAGTTTGATCGAGAAGGAACTATCCTTCATCATCCGTGATTGTATCATTAACGAAATTTAATGAAGAATAATGGTAGCTTTACACCTGTTAAATCACATTATACATTGTTACTGTATCACGTAAGTGAGTTTACTTGTAAACCTAAATGTTAGACAAGATTGTTTATTCCAAGGTCTATAGGGGTTTTATTTATTTTTTATTTTTTATTTTTTATTTTTTCACTTTTAAATATAAGTTTGGATTAATGTAAATGTTTTCATCAGGCTTGCAAATATGCTTTTAGATACATATATATATATATATATGAATATTTATTTTCGATTGCGGTTTCATTTTAGTCTAGATGAATTCATTAGGCCAAGTTTGGGAAGTATAAAAAAAGCCAAAAAGTCAAAAAGTTACTCAAAAAGTTAAAAAGTTAACACTATTCACCAAAAGTCAACAATTACGACTGCACAACTCTCAATCCTAATTTTCCCTACAAACCAATTTTTACAATTTTTTATTACACATTTTTCCATAAAAAGTCAAAAAGTTAACCCAAACATCCATATTTTTTCCCTCAACCTTTTTGTCCAAAAAGACAAAAAGTGCACTTATTTAGGACACCCCAAACAACCCCTAAAAAAGCTAATTTTAAGATAACTTCATTATGAATTAAAAAAATCAACTCGGCAATGGAATAGTATTTATGTAACTGAATTATACTTGGTCCCCCATACTTATATATTACTCATTAATTTTGTTAGGATTCCAAATATTACTCCTAAATTCATCTACAATGACCTATAGCATCAACTATGTCATGGTTGTTTACACAAATCAACAATTGACATTTAACCTTCCACATCATTTTCAGTAAATTTAAGAGTGAGATTTTAGAGTACTCAAACTTTTTCTTTTACTCATATTTCATGATTAAATGCACATTGTAGAGACCCCAACTTTCATTATTATCTTTGAATCTCTAATGTTAGAAGTTATATCAATAAAACCCCTAAAATTATCATTTTCTCACAGATTTAACCCTAGAACTCCAACTCATCGTGGGTGTATTTGATTAACCCTAATCACTCCTGATAACTTAGAAAGATCCCCTAATTACAAATTAATCGCTTAAAAATCTTAATCCTGGATAACACCATTTTTGCTCAATTTCTCGCCTTTCTTTGCGATTTAATTCGACCGGACCCAAATTAATTATTTTAACTATTTTATTATAATTATATATTAATAATAAGTGATGATTTATCAAAATTTCAGATTTGGTCCTTGTCCTTTTATTTATATTGCATTTGGGTCCTTCCTTGATTTTTTATTGAGTTCTGTACTACTTAACTATTATATTATATATACAATATCTTATATATATCTCATAAATATATGTAAAACAATCTGATTTTGGTACCTTAGGAGAGGGGTAGCCGGCTGCCTTGTACTTGAGAGGCTAATTGGCAATTTTCAATAAAATTAAAAAAAAAAAAAAATTAAAAAAAAACAAATAAAAAAGGAAAGAAGTCGTCGTTCAAATCCTTAATTTAGGGGATGTGTTCCCTTGTTCCCTATTATTCTAACTAAGCTAACTAGATCCTTAATAAAACAAGCTTAAGAGCCTTAATCCACTCCTATTCCATTTCATTCCAACCAAATTGTCAAAAATTCAATTCAAACCCAATTGAGGGCCAATCCTCAATAAATTGGCAATACATTCTCCCTCATATACACACATTACAGACCGCAGTACTAGGAAGAGGGAGACAGAAAAAAACTTGGGGGGAAAAAAAAAGAAAAAGAGGAAGAAAGAAAGATTTTGCAAATTCAAGTAAAACATACACTCCTCTTCTCTTCTCCAATCTTCCCACCCCATCTCATCCTATCTCCTGGTATGTCTCTTGTGTGTATGTAATGTTGATATGCATGGCCATAGGGTGCATGTGTTAAGTGTTAGCATGAAAAAGTAAATTTATCTAGCATTTTCTTCTCAATTCATGCACTGCTGTTACTTTCTCGTTTTTGAAAAAAATATCAACTTTACTTATTTTCCAAATCTGATTATAGGGGATAATATTTGAGGTGTGTAGAGCATGAGAAAATTTTGGTAGCCCCTAATTATGTGATTTTATAGCCTAGACATTTTTTTTTAAAATATGGTCCTATGTTCCAGAAAAACAGTCCACTTCTTGAGTTTTTATAAAATTCTAAAAAAATCACCCCATGTTGGTTCTTACGTAGAATGTTAGCATTTTGTGACCTCTTTCCAAAAATAAATTATTTGAGCAAAAGTTAATGAGTAGTTTGAGAGAAAATCTATTTTTACTAGAAGGTGGCAAATCTGGACAGATGTTGGAAAATGGCTTGTAGCTTAATTCCTGGTTGTGGTATGCTAATTCTACAAATTGGAGATGAAACTTGTTGTTTTATACTTTTGTTGAATTTCAGCTCCTAATTTGACCTAGAAGTATGTTTGCCATATTTTTATTGCCGTTTCAACTATTCTAAAAATTCTAGTAGTAAATCCTTAAACGCTTGTTACCCTCAAATGTTTTATTAGCATGCTAAATGTTAATTTCTTGCCTTATCATGTTTTGTATACTTTAGTTTGGGTTATATTTCCTCTCATATGTATGACTCATGTACGATTATGCTTGAATGTGACTAACTCGCCTTTTAAAACACCTAATTAACGGGAAATGTTAAGGGATTGGAAATGAGAACGTCACCAGTAATGTTTTGGAATGACTTATTAAGTGTATATTAATGAAATAGATTGTGATGAACTTGTACACCTAATTAGTTCTTGCCACATTAACCCTAGGGTAGAATGGACATATTCGGACTCTATGCAGCAATTTGATTTACTGAGATAAGGTTGGGTTCATATGGGATATTTAAGAGGAAAAAACCTTTTTTTTTGTCTTTGGAGGGATAAGGTTGGGTTCAGAATGATAAAATCTTTTTCTTTTGGCTGCCTCTTTTGATGTCCATCAATGGCGTCGCATGTATATAATCGTTTCAGACATCCGTGGTAAGGTCTACAAAACAGCAAAAGGAGGAGTTCTAAATAGTCTGGTGTCCAATTCTAGCAGTTAGGAGGACGGGTCTCTTTGGAGGACTCTAGTGGTCTTACTAACTTTTTAATGTGTTAATTCTATTATTTCATTACTGTTATTTGCTTAAAGTGCTTATTGTTGTATTATTTTATGCTTGTGTTAAATTGTTAAGAGTTTTGGGTGTTTGTGTATTTACTGGGCATTTCAAGGTCATGGTGTTTTATGGCAAGTAAAGACAAATTCTATGCTGAGGATGGGTTCCTTGAAAACTTTGAAGAAACTTGGTTGCCTTAGGAATTAGGTTATCTACTTCCGTTTTGGACACTTTTTTTGTAATCAGAACTTATGTTTTGTAATTATTGACCTAAAAACTTAGGTCTGTAACTAATATTTTTTTTAGTTGTTAATATTTTATTTGATACTTAATTATCTGTAATATATCGTGTGTCCACTAGTTAAGCTCTACTATTTTATTATATTGTGTTACCTTGATGCACCCGAAATTTGGGGCGTCACACACATAGCCCCTCAAAGGTTTTTTCTTTTAAAAAGTAATTAATATTTGTATTTCCCATTGTGGTTATGTTATGAAGATTAAAATGTTACAAGCTATTGCGTTGACAAAAGTTGTGAACAATTATGGTTTTGTTATGAATCATTGTGATATAGTTTTAAAAGAGCATATAGGTATGGACCTTTTGCATGGTATGATTTATAATCTATTATCATTCATGTAGTATGTGAATTATGTGATATTACTTATGCTTTGTACTTTTCTACTTGTTCATCATTGAAGTTCAAGTTCGTATAACACATTTAGAGTGTTCTCATTATTTAGTAACTTATTTTGATAGTGATTTATTTATTTTAATTATTATTTAAATCATTTAAATATATCAACGCTTGGATTTGTTGAAGCCTTATTTTTCCCTCCCTTCAATCATCAACTCCAGGCTCCGTCCCTAGAATAGTAGCTTCATACTAATTAAAAATAGACCAATGCTTCAAAAAACACAATCTAACATCAGGAAAAGAAAATGAAACATAAGATATTTTAGTTTCACTGCGCAAGTAAATGCAAATTCTAGTAACAAACACCTACACGGATGAATTTGAGATATTAGTGAACCAGCTCAGCGATGAATGGTGGAGCTTATTTCCCCTGAGGTATCTGACCACAAAAATAAAAAGATAAATAAGTTCATAATCAAAACTAAGCATATGTATTACAGATAGAACACTTGGACATCCCACAGAAATGAAGAAATCTTTTATTTTTCACAGCATTTTAATCAACTTTTACAAAATTAATGGAATACAAAACATAATTTGACAAATATGTTGCTTGGTGCTCAAAATAAAGTCAAAACAGATATCCAAATAATTTGTGCCCTTTTTTTGTTACAACTCATTGTGAGAATATTAGTATATATTACTGTATGAATATTTTAGATTGTGTGAATCTTAGGTTTACGCTTGTTTCCTATTTAGGATTAGGCCTAGAATTGCTTTATATATCAGATGTACACTTTATATTGTTTGATGACTTAAATATACAAAAATCATTCAGAAATTCTACATGGTATCAGAGTCATGTCTAAAACCCTAGTTCTCACCTCTGATTGTTCGAAGTTCCCTCTAGTTCGAAGTTCTCCCTTCGATTTGAAGGTTCCCTCTGGTTCGAAGTTTTCTCCCTCTAGTTCGAAATCATCTCCGGTTTTGATCTCTCGATTCGATCGAGTTCGAGTCGTCAGTTCACCCTCTGCCTCGTCAGGTTCTTTACAACTCTTCTGATTTTCAAAACGTGTCTGATTCGAGTCTTGTGGGCGACCAACGGAATCAAGTTTTCTAGGTCGAAATCGCGATGTTGTTTGTCTCGTGACTTGGTATGGACTCCAGTGTCCATCGGCTCGACTCCAGTGGCTTGGGTTCATCTTGTACAAGTTCTAGTTCGTGGTTGCCTTCTAGTTCATTTCTCGTAGCTTACCTACGGTCAGTCAACTAGTTCTCACGACTCACCTGGTGTTTCGTGAATCATCTGGCGGTTGACTCTCTCTTTGGACCTCACGACTTTATCTCTCTCTGGTTCTGGTTCACCTCGCAACATCGTTTTCTCTCGCTGGTGCTGGTTCACCCCCCGACTCTCTCTGGATCTTGATCTGATCGGGTGACCCATCTGTGGTATTATCTTTCTTAATCGATCCATCTCCCCTCTGATTCGCTACTTCTGCTTTGGAATTGCGCAATTCCCAAATTCCCATTTTGGTTCTGTTGGTCATATTTGACGCATCTAGTATTAAATAATATTATTTTGCCCTATCCGACTTTTGTTTATTACGCTTTGATCCCTAGTTTGGCTATTTAAGTAGGGATGGCAATTTGAAACCGGCCCGACGGGGATCCCCGATCCCGACCCCGATTTAAGCGGGTTTTTCCCGAAAAATACCTCCACGGGGACGGGGATGGTATTTAAAACTTAATCCCCGAACAGATTCGGGCCGGGATCGATTCTCCAACCCCGTGCCTACCAAATTATATATTATTTATATATATATATATGTTCAGTGTGGTTTGGTTGGTGAACACAGCAGAGTCCTTAAATATTATATATTATAATATATTATATATATATTTGATTAGGATGGTCAGACCAAAGGTCTACACTCTCTCTGTCTTATCTCTTACACACTCTCTCTCTCTTCTCTTCTCTGATTCTCTCTTCTACGCAGAGTGCGATCTCCTCTCTTGAGGCTCAACCTCAGCCTCTCTCCCTCTCTTTACGCAGGTGGTCTCACGGCGCGAGCCCTCCTCCTCATCACCGCCGATCGCCATCGCCTCCTCTCTCACGCGGCGTGAGGCTTAACCTCAACCTCAGTAGTTGTCCCTCCTCTCACTCATCTAATTTTTTTAGCTCAGATCTGTTTCGATCCGTTCTTTATATATTAAATCTAGTGTTGCTATTGTTGATATATATGTTAGATATTGTTGATATATTGTTGATATATGTTAATATTGTTCTTGATTTCGATCGTTTTTTTTTAGCCTAGATCTGTTCTTATATTCAGATATGTTCTTTGGTCGATCTATTTTTGGTCGGGAATTTACTGGTCGGAAACCCGATCCAGATTAGAGACGGGGTGGTGAGAGACTGTCGAGATCGTGACGGGCAGAAATTCCTACCATCGAGGATCGGGGCGAGTGTGATCCTACCACCGCCTGCCATTCCTATATTTAAGATTTAGTACACTTGATCCTCCCAAACTTTCGATTATTATAATATTTCTTGCTTTTAATAACTATGCCTTCACATCGAGAGGTTATTGAAAGTATCACTTTCTAAGAAGGGACGTTCATCTATTTTGTTGTCTCAGTCACACTTCCAAGTTCCTACTTAGAATACTTTTCAGATTTCTACTGTTTATAGTACATCTACTCCGTTTTCTTATCCTAACTTGGTTTCATTGAGGCCATGTTTGTTTGGGCGGACTGGATTAACATTCCCATGACTAATAGTCCTAGGACTATGAATTCGTTGGATTATATATCCTATCTTAACTAATAATCAAGTTTAAAATAATTAATCCGTACTTTAATTGTTTAACCAAACATCGGATTAACAATTTTATTGGACTATTAGTCCAATCCCAAGCTCATGTCCACCCAAACAAACATGGCCTGAGGATTTAGATTTATAAGCTTTAGCGTATACTATTTACTTCCCAGCCAACACGATATGTCTCTATTGTTTCTTTTTTTTATTCAGGTTTGCTTAGATCTTCTTTAAGTATTTCCTCGTCTATCTGACTTTTTAACTCAAGTTTCTCTCATTATATGGGCCTCGTTTGGGAAGTGGCTATTTTAGTAGGCTATTTGACTTTTTGACTATTTTAGTAGGCTATTTTAGTTTTGTGTTTGAGAAACTGGATTAAATTTTTGGGTTGATTGTTGTATTGAAAAATGTGTTTGAAATGATGTTTAAATTGAAATGACAAATTTACCCTTCATTTTATTTTTTTTAAAATTGATGTATAGGGGTAAAAATGTAATTAACCAAACCTGCAGCCTACACTATTAGGCCTGGTTTGGCATGACCTGTATAAGTCAAAAAGTCAAAAAGTTATTCCAAAATCCAAAAAGATATCACTATTCATCCAAAAAAAAAAAATTAAAAAATCAATTTTTTTTCCCAAAAAAGTACCATTTGAATTGATGGTGCGCAGTTTGCGGTTTGTCAGGCAGAAACAAAACATGATTCGGTGTAATTTTCACACACACCGTTGTTCATCTTATGGGAGTCATCACGGGTCCCGTTTTGATAATCTGAACCGTTCAATATGTAGAAATCGTCGAGTAGTATATGCCTGCAAAAAATCACATTGATCGGATATCTATAACTATATGATCAAATCAGTTATGTACAACAAATGGATGGTGTTATATTAATGATTAAAAAAATATAAAATTGATCATATAGCTATCGATATCCGATTAACGTGATTTTTTATAGGTACGTAGTGTTCGACGAGTTACACACATTGAACGGTTCAGATTATTAAAATGGGACCCGTGATGACCCCACAAACCAAACAAAACCGTCCACTGCTTTGTTCACTACTCACCCAATAATTTTCAAGTCCAAGACATGGCTTCCATTTCAACGGCTGGGCCCCACCCCTCTCAAATCATCACTTACACACTTTTTTTATATAATTTTTTAATACACATTTTTTCATAAAAATCCAAAAAGTTAACCCAAACTTCCATATTTTTTTTTCAACTTTTTTAGTCCAAAAAGACAAAAAGTGCACTTTTTTAGGACACCCCAAACCAACCCTTAGTGGCAGTGTAGGCTGCGCTCTGCAACAGCCGGCCAAAAGTCAACTTTTTTTTTTTTTTTTGAAAATCAAGGAAAATGTTGCTACAGGAGGGCTTTTGGGATTTTTTGTCAAAATAGCCTAAACCCGGCTACTTTTTTCCTTCCCAAACACCCCCATGATTGTTCATCTCTCCTTAATTCAAAATTGTACTCTCGCTCCTTTTCCTGTTACTATTGATCTTTGTTAATGGATTACGTCATCTATTATATCTGTTGGGTCTGTCTTACCATCTAATATGTCTGATGTTACTATTTCATGTCCTTTATGTTCCTCAGTTATATGTCAATTTATTATTTATCAATCAGATTAATGCCTCAAGTTTTGATGTTATCTTTTCTTCTTTTATCTATTCTGTGTAGGATCGGATGTCCAAGCAGCTGATTCAAGATGCCCATGACTACCTTTTCGATTGTTTTTTTCTCTTTTCAATTAGATTCTCTGTCAAATCCTTTTTATTTATGGCATTCTAGATTGAGGCATTTGTCTGTTGACCGCTTACAATCTTTAGCTCAATCAGGTTTATTGGATAAAGTTTCTCCTAGTCAACTTATCGAGTGTTGGGAGTGTAAACTAGCCAAAATGACAGCCCTATCTTTTCGTAAAAGTACTTATATTTCTGATACATGGTTTTCTTTTCATTCATACTGTTATATGGGGCCCTCTTCCTATTCTCACCAAAGGGGATTTTGCATTCTATATGTTATTTATTAATGACTATCATACTTTTTAGTCTATGATCACTACATAGTTTGGGTTTACTATCAAATTATTGCGCCCTGACTTGGGTGGAGAATATTTTAAAACTGAATTCTATGAGTATTTGGCCAATTTAGGTACCATTTACCAAATTTTTTGTACTAATACACCCGCCTAAAATGGTCGAGCTAAGCGTAAACACTACCATCTCCTTGAGATAGCTCGATCTCTTCTTCTCTTTACCTCTGTTTTGGCTCCGTTTTGGGGTAAAGCAATACTTACCACTGCTTTTCTTCTCAACCATATGCCTACTCCCCTTCTCTCTAGTCGTTCTCCTTATGAGGCTCTGTTTTCTCAACTTCCAAATTACTTTCTACTTTGTGTTTTTGGGTTTGCTTGTTTTGTCCATATTTTCCATAAAGATAGAACCAAACTTAATACCTGGTTTATCCTATACATCTTTTTGGGTTACAATCTTACTCAGAAAGGCTATCGTTATTATGACCCTATTTCTCGTCACCTTTATATCTCTCAGCATATTGTCTTTCTCGAACATTTGTCATACTTTCAGCTTCCTCCTATCATTGCCCACGTTTCTAAAGAGGATTTGGATCACATTGATCCATTTCCTTCCGAGGTCCCTTTTGAGGAGTACATCTTTACAATTTTGCGTGAGCTTGTTCCTTCTTCTTCTCTTACCCTTTTCCTACTGAGTCCCTCTCTACTATCCCTCCCAAGTATGTTCTCTCTTCTTCTCATCCTCTCATCTTGCTCTTCATTCTCCTCCATTGTTAATCTATTCTTGTCGCAAGGCTCTTCCTCTACCAGTTATCTTTATCCAAGCTGTTGATCCTCCTATTTCTAATAACTTTGATCTAACTAATTGTAAGTATCCCCT
The DNA here is from genome assembly GCA_025200525.1 of Camellia lanceoleosa. Lineage (NCBI taxonomy): Eukaryota > Viridiplantae > Streptophyta > Magnoliopsida > Ericales > Theaceae > Camellia > Camellia lanceoleosa. The sequence continues at coordinate 65,198,717 of CM045765.1, forward strand.
TCACAACCATAAACATGTAGTCAAACTTGGTTTTGCTAAAATATATTTTTCTCCTTCATACTACACATTTTTGTTTGCTAGTCACTCTTTTTCAGAACCCTAGTCTTACAAGGATCCTAATTAGGTTCAAACAATGGAGGATGAGTTGTCTGCATTATAAAAGACTACTACTTGGAAACTGGTTCATTTGCTTGCTGTCAAGAATCTGGTGGGTTACAAATGAGTCTATAAAGTCAAGACTCATTTTGATGATTCTCTCGAGCGCTACAAAGCTCACATGGTTGCCAAAAGGTTTCTCACAAGAGTATGGTATTAATTATGAGGAGACCTTTGCCCCTATTGCCAAGATGATTATTGTCTGTACTTTAATTCCTGTCGCTGATGTTCGTTATTGGCCTCTCTATCAAATGGATATTAAGAATACTTTTCTTAATGGTCATCTCATTGAGGACGTTTACATGCGTCCTCCTCCTATCCTTCACCATTCCTCTGGACAGGTTTGTCGTCTTTGGCATACTCTGTATGGTTTAAAGCAATATCCTTGTGCTTGGTATGATCACTTTCAAACAGCTGTTACTCAGCTTGGGTTTCATCATTGTGCCTAGGATTCTGCTTTGTTTCTTTTCCACACCTCTGCTAGTTTTGTTGCCCTGTTACTTTATGTGGATTATATATTATCATCATTGGCTTTGACTCTTTAGTTGTCTCTCAGATCAAGCAGCATCTCTTTCCCACCCTCGAAATGAAGGATTTAGGCCAATTGTGGTATTTTTTTGGTATTGAGGTAGCTTTTTCTTCCAAAGGTATTCTTGGCATCTAGTTGATCCAAGAATGAGAGGTAACAATGGAAATAACAAGCCGAATAGAGGTAAGCTTCGCGACCGATGGAAAAGTAGCCCCAAAATCCTTGCTAGGAATATGAGCAAAGCCCTTGGTAACCAGCCTTGCTTTATAGCAGTCCACAGTGCCATCTGCCAGATACTTAATAGTGAACACCCATTTGTAGCCAATAGTCTGTTCACTAGAGGAAAGAGAAGCCGCCATGTCTAATTGTGTTCCAAAGCTGCCATCTTTGTTCGCATAGAAGCAACCCACTTGGGATTTTGGAGAGCTTCTGACATAGAACGAAGAATAGTTTCCAACTCAAGCTTGCCAAGAAAATACTGTCAAGTAGGGGTAACATTGTCATAAGAAAGATATTGGGAAATAAGATGGTTAGTACAACTAAAATAACCAAGATGATCAAGGGGATGTCTCTTGCGAGGAAGGTTGCGACAAAAAGCAATAAATAAAGGAGAAGAATTACCTGACCTACGAATCGGAGAGGACGTTGGTAGAGTGATGTAGATTGAATTTCAGAAAATAAGTATTTTTATTTTATTATTTTATTGCTTATGTCCACCATAATAGTAGTCCTTATTTTATTATTTTATTGCTCATGTCCACCATAGTAGTAGTTTCCATCGTATTCGGAACAGAGTAGCAGGTTTCCTAAGTTTGCTTATTTTATTGTCTCTTATTAGGACATTGCCTATTTTTGGTCATTGTTTCCAAATCTGGTTGTTTCTGTTTTTTGCTTATAAATATTGGGTGTAAGCCTTAGGGCTCTTTAATTTTTGATCATTAATATATTTTGAGTTTATATACTCTTTTGTTCCAACTTTGGTTATTCTTTGTGAATTAACTATTGCTGAGCCTTTATTCTCGGTATTCTTTGTGAATCAACGAGTCTAGAGAGGAATCTTACTTCCGGTATTCTTGTTTGAATCAACGGATTTTAAGATTGTTATTATTTCACGTTTCGCGCTGCATCAGTTGGTATCAAAGCTTGCTACGTTCTTGCTTCATGCCTAGGAATCACAGTGATGCTCGAGAGGTTCCTGTGGAGAAGGAGGTAATAGATGATGATTCTAACCTGCTGAGTTTTCATAGTGAAAGACCGAGGAGAGATCATGCATTGAAAAATTATAAAGATCACGTGAACCAAATCACTAAACAGGATGATCTGATTAAATGGCCTTTCACATCAAAATTTATTCCAGATCCGATTGTGGATTGGAGTAAACCACCGACTTTTGATGATGAACTATTCATTGATGGAATTAATAATATGTTTAATCATATTTTGTCTGTTGGATGCATAAATCAGAGTTATGGAAGGGTTGGTGTTAATTTTATTTTTGTGGAAGATCATATACTTGGTTTACATGAGTTCAATGAGCATTCAAAATCGATTTATAATATGGAGAATATTTTCTATGACCCGTTCGAAGAGAAATTTCATGAAGAGTTGACAAATATGAGTTTGAACCGTTCAAATTTGGGCTTTGGTGAAGATGTGTTAAATTTGTTAAAGAAATTTGTTCCTTTAATTTTCGGAGACTCTTCTTTGAAGTTTAGATTTGAAAAAATTAACCTCAAATACAAGGTTGATGCGGATAAGTGCAGACGTGCCAAGTTATTTCGAGCAATAGAAACTCGAGGTCGAGTTTTCTCCAGCAGGGAAGAATGATGCAGATTGAATTTTAGAAAATAAGTATTTTTATTTTATTATTTTATTGCTTATGTCCACCATAGTAGTAGTCCTTATTTTATTATTTTATTGCTCATGTCCACCATAGTAGTAGTTTCCATCGTATTCGGAACAGAGTAGCAGGTTTCCTAAGTTTGCTTATTTTATTGTCTCTTATTAGGACATTGCCTATTTTTGGTCGTTGTTTCCAAATCTGGTTGTTTCTGTTTTTTGCTTATAAATGTTGGGTGTAAGCCTTAGGGCTCTTTAATTTTTGATCATTAATATATTTTGAGTTTATATACTCTTTTGTTCTAACTTTGGTTATTCTTTGTGAATTAACTATTGTTGAGCCTTTATTCCCGGTATTCTTTGTGAATCAACGAGTCTAGAGAGGAATCTTACTTCCGGTATTCTTGTTTGAATCAACGGATTTTAAGATTGTTATTATTTCACGTTTCGCGCTGCATCAGTTGGTATCAAAGCTTGCTACGTTCTTGCTTCATGCCTAGGAATCACAGTGATGCTCGAGAGGTTCCTGTGGAGGAGGAGGTAATAGATAATGATTCTAACCTGCTGAGTTTTCATAGTGAAAGACCGAGGAGAGATCATGCATTGAAAAATTATAAAGATCACGTGAACCAAATCACTAAACAGGATGATCTGATTAAATGGCCTTTCACATCAAAATTTATTCCAGATCCGATTGTGGATTGGAGTAAACCACCGACTTTTGATGATGAACCATTCATTGATGGAATTAATAATATGTTTAATCATATTTTGTCTGTTGGAAGCATAAATCAGAGTTATGGAAGGGTTGGTGTTAATTTTATTTTTGTGGAAGATCATATACTTGGTTTACATGAGTTCAATGAGCATTCAAAATCGATTTATAATATGGAGAATATTTTCTATGACCCGTTCGAAGAGAAATTTCATGAAGAGTTGACAAATTTGAGTTTGAACCGTTCAAATTTGGGCTTTGGTGAAGATGTGTTAAATTTGTTAAAGAAATTTGTTCCTTTAATTTTCGGAGACTCTTCTTTGAAGTTTAGATTTGAAAAAATTAACCTCAAATACAAGGTTGATGCGGATAAGTACAGACATGCAAAGTTATTTCGAGCAATAGAAACTCGAGGTCGAGTTTTCTCAAGCAGGGAAGAATGATACAGATTGAATTTTAGAAAATAAGTATTTTTATTTTATTATTTTATTGCTTATGTCCATCATAGTAGTAGTCCTTATTTTATTATTTTATTGCTCATGTCCACCATAGTAGTAGTTTCCATCGTATTCGGAACAAAGTAGCAGGTTTCCTAAGTTTGCTTATTTTATTGTCTCTTATTAGGACATTGCCTATTTTTGGTCGTTGTTTCCAAATCTGGTTGTTTCTGTTTTTTGCTTATAAATATTGGGTGTAAGCCTTAGGGCTCTTTAATTTTTGATCATTAATATATTTTGAGTTTATATACTCTTTTGTTCCAACTTTGGTTATTCTTTGTGAATTAACTATTGTTGAGCCTTTATTCTCGGTATTCTTTGTGAATCAACGAGTCTAAAGAGGAATCTTATTTCTGGTATTCTTATTTGAATCAACGGATTTTAAGATTGTTATTATTTCACGTTTCGCGCTGCATCAGTTGGTATCAAAGCTTGCTACGTTCTTGCTTCATGCCTAGGAATCACAGTGATGCTCGAGAGGTTCCTGTGGAGGAGGAGGTAATAGATGATGATTCTAACCTGCTGAGTTTTCATAGTGAAAGACCGAGGAGAGATCATGCATTGAAAAATTATAAAGATCACGTGAACCAAATCACTAAACAGGATGATCTGATTAAATGGCCTTTCACATCAAAATTTATTCCAGATCCGATTGTGTATTGGAGTAAACCACCGACTTTTGATGATGAACCATTCATTGATGGAATTAATAATATGTTTAATCATATTTTGTCTGTTGGAAGCATAAATCAGAGTTATGGAAGGGTTGGTGTTAATTTTATTTTTGTGGAAGATCATATACTTGGTTTACATGAGTTCAATGAGCATTCAAAATCGATTTATAATATGGAGAATATTTTCTATGACCCGTTCGAAGAGAAATTTCATGAAGAGTTGACAAATTTGAGTTCGAACCGTTCAAATTTGGGCTTTGGTGAAGATGTGTTAAATTTGTTAAAGAAATTTGTTCCTTTAATTTTCGAAGACTCTTCTTTGAAGTTTAGATTTGAAAAACTTAACCTCAAATACAAGGTTGATGCGGATAAGTGTAGACGTGCCAAGTTATTTCAAGCGATAGAAACTCGAGGTCGAGTTTTCTCAAGCAGGGAAGAATGATGCAGATTGAATTTTAGAAAATAAGTATTTTTATTTTATTGCTTATGTCCACCATAGTAGTAGTCCTTATTTTATTATTTTATTGCTCATGTCCACCATAGTAGTAGTTTCCATCGTATTCGGAACAGAGTAGCATGTTTCCTAAGTTTGCTTATTTTATTGTCTCTTATTAGGACATTGCGTATTTTTTGTCGTTGTTTCCAAATCTGGTTGTTTCAGTTTTTTGCTTATAAATATTGGGTGTAAGCCTTAGGGCTCTTTAATTTTTGATCATTAATATATTTTGAGTTTATATACTCTTTTGTTCCAACTTTGGTTATTCTTTGTGAATTAACTATTGTTGAGCCTTTATTCTCGGTATTCTTTGTGAATCAACGAGTCTAGAGAGGAATCTTACTTCCGGTATTCTTGATTGAATCAACAGATTTTAAGATTGTTATTATTTCACGTTTCGCGCTGCATCATAGAGGACAAGAGCGACGAGAATATACCTACAATAGTAGAGGAGAACGAGGAGGAACCTCAGTAAGGCCAACCTCAATCTCATCAAAGATGGGAGTAAGTAGAATAATATAATCTACAAATGGGATAGGAGTGGGTAAGGAATCCTTCACAGAAGGGTGAGTACCAAAAAAAGCACCTCGTTATGAAACGTAACATCACAAGAATGATAGTACCTATAAGTGTTAGGGTCATAACATTGATACCTTTTCGACATAATAGAATACTCTAACAAGATGTGCCTAATGGCCTTATCATCCAACTTAGTGCGAGAAGGACTTCTATTCTGGACAAAAAAAGTACACCCAAAAACCTGAGGTAATAGAGGAAAAAGAGTTTAGGCAGGAGATAAGACCTAAAGCGGGGCACGGCCTTGCAAGACACAAGTAGGAGTCCTGTTAATGAGATAAACAATGGTGAGGGCATCATTATGCCAGTAAGACATAAGAATATTCATACCCCAAACAAGACAATAAACCACAGACATTATGTGATAGTTTTTTCGTTCAACAACAGGTAAGGGTCCTCAGACATCAAAATGAATAAGGTCAAATACACAAGAAGCACAATACATACGAGGAAAATAAGTAGTACGAGTATGCTTATCTAACTCACAAATATCACATTGAAACTTTTGAGTGTTACAAGCTTTATTAAAATATGAGAAAAATAAACATAAATATTGAAAATTTGCATGACCCAAACAGGCATGCCACGATGCTAAAGTTTGAAAAGAAAAAACACAGGAGGATGAATCCTCAAGTAACATAGAAGCTGAAAAACTAGAAAGAGGTGGTGGTGGTGAATTTGGTGGGTAAAGTAGTCTAGACCATCTCACTCATATCCCTTACCGAAAATCCTTTTCGAATTCAAGTCTTGTAATAAACAAGAAGTGGGTAAGAAAATGACAGCACAATGAAAGGCCTTGGCAAGCTGACTTACAAGCAAGAGATTATATACGAAATTAGGAACATGTAAAATAGAAGAACGAGTACTATCAGGAGATAAAGTAACACCACCCTAATGGAGAACAGAAGTAGGAGAGCCATCAGCTAGACACACAGTTTGGGTTGTAGTAAGATTGAGAGAAGAAAGGTATAAAAGCTCACCCATCATGTGATCATTAGCACCAAAATCCAGAACCCAAGTAGGACGTATAGAGCAAACATGGAAAGTAACAGGAGTACCTATAGGCAATGTGACAGTCCAGGATGAAGGCCTGGAGGAAGGAGAAATTAGAGAAACAAGTTGTGCGTGAATCTAACCAATTTGAGTCTGAAGGAGGTGCAAATCAGGAACTTAGGACAGTCTCCACAATAGCAACAATATAAGATGAGCCAAATGGGTGAGCATGGGAAAATCACTGTCTTAACTTAGAATGAAGTTTAAATCGGCGAGCCTTAACATGGCCCGGTTCTTCATAATGATGACAAGTGACCATTTAGCAGAAGAACGAGCTCGAGAGCTAGCAGTAAGAGCCATCTAATCAGAGGTAGCAGGTGGTTCAAAAACAGCGGAAGAGATCACTATTAATAATAGCAAAAGCCTCATAAAGAGAAGGCATAGGCAATGTGTTTAAAATCTGAATCCGACGAGACTTATACTCAAAAGTTAAACCCACAAAAAACTGGTAGGTGTGTTGACGAGCAAGCCGCTTGGTAACAATAGAGGCAGCCTCTACAAAAAAATCACTCAAATGCTCATATTGAGCCAACTTCTCCTAACGAGCCAGTAGATACCCAAAAAAACCAGCCACTGAAAGACCTAAAGCTAACTAAGATGCATGAGAGATATTCTGATAAAGCTCAAAATGCGAACATCATTATGAGCATGAGCATACATCTAAGTTAAGGCATGCCATAAGTTTAGGATAGTATCACAATATAGGAACTTATGATAGATAGAAGTCTCCATGGAATTGAACATCTATCCCAAAATGGTGCAATTGTCAATATTCGATTAACTACGCTTGGGATTCGTTGCTGGTGGCTAAGTTTCTGTAGAAAACAACCAATATGACTTTCCCGTTGCCCCTAAATAGAGTTTAAGGGAGCGAATCCAAGCCACAACATTATTTCCATTCAACAAAACACTAGTAATATGATGAATAAATGCTTGTTGGGACAAGGAATAATCTACAGTAATCGGCTTACTAGGGCTCTCAGGTACAACATCAGAAGTAACCTCGAGCATGATGATAACTAAAGGAATTTGCAACATGTATAGTTAACAATATAGAATAATACACAAAACAACAAAAATACCTCTAACCCAGAAGCTAGAATCACCAATAAAGAAGCCAGAGAAAACAACATACACCAAGACGTGCTACCAAACAACCCGGTAGCAAAATGAACAAAGAAAACACAGACAAGTGCTTACCACATCAGCACGCGAGCTTCAACCAATCAGAGACGAAGATCACAACCAGCAGGTAACAAAAAACAAGAATCTAAGCCCTTTGTGAGAGGATTGCCGATGCCAAAACAAGGGCTAAAACCTACCACAAAGGGTTGTGTCATGACTGAGAATAACCGACTAAACTTGTCAACCACCAAGGTGTGGTGATGGACCTGCCCATAACTAGAAAGACCAAAGCAGGGGTTGGGTCTCACACTAGAGGTGCCAACACAGCTTGAGGGCTTGCCTAAGCAGAAGAAAAAGAAGAGAAGAGAAGGGAAGGAGCTACCAACTAAGGGGAAGGGTTGCTGGCTGAAAAAGAAGAGCTGCCGGAAGAAGAGATTTGGTGTAATTGACATACCTTTGAGACAAGGTTAGTCATGTATATATATTGATGATATGTGTAGAGAAAGGAAACGAAATCAAAATCAAGACCTAAACAATGGCCATAAAATAAGGCCTAATTGATTCTAGATAATTCTAATTCCAACAATATGCTATAACCTTAGTATATCTCAATACGAATTATGATTGTCTCAACCTAAGCAGACCACAAAGAAATGCATTATTTCCATGAAATGCCAAACTAGAACTTCTAATGAGAGAGAGAGAGAGAGAGAGAGAGAGAGAGAGTTTGGAAAGTAAGTTCCCTCACATATATTTTAGATTGCTTGCAAAAGTTGGAAGTTCACCAACCAGATTGTTGAAACTCAAGTCCCTACAATAGAAAATAAGCGGCAAGTTACAAAATGAACAAATTCATTACAATTCAAAATATCTTAAATAAACATCTAATCTGGTGTAGATATTATTGGAGGAATACTTTCATGAAAATAGATCCCATAAAACAAATTTTTGTTAGTAAGATGGTATTAGACATCTTAATATTTACTGTTGGACCCATTTCATAAAAGTCTAAACTTTTAGACAATAGGTGATCTACCATGGTATTGATTTAAGCAGGTCCTTTATATGGCCTAACTAGGTTCAAGTATCATAATCTCATTAATTCCCTGTTATGTGGTATTGTGGAATTTGTTTTGTTTATGTTAATTTCTATACCCTATTCAAGTTAATTTGTTTAGTTTCGTTGCCTCTCACATAAGAGGCGTTATTTATTTATTTATATTTTTGTGAGCACATTGGGGTGTTAGATAGGTTGAGGCACATTGTTGAGCCCATTTTATACAAATATAAATATAAATATATATATATAATAATTCAATTTTAATTAGTTGAATCGAATTTTTATTTTTTAACTTACTAATACTATAAGAACTAAAATTAATTGGAGGTAAAGATGAGAATTTTCGACACAATTCAAACAATATATAAAATTAGCAAGTTAGGGTTGACTATTTTTCAACATGAATTCAAATATGACATGACTCAGTAACATGAATTATTAGTTATACATTTTAACGTTCAGTAAGGAATGCCATAATATTTTTTTAATCTTTTATTTAACTCCATCTAATTGAATAAAAAAGTATGTAAAATAATAATTAAGGCTAATATCTTTTTCTCATTTAAGATATGTATTTTTTTGTTACCTATTTTAGAGTTAATCTAGTAAAAAATATATAGTAATAAGGTACAATTTTTTTAATTATAAAAATGCAATAGAATTGAAATCAAACATTCTATGAATAATTTCATTTAGAAGAAACAAATTTTATAAAATTAAACTTATGGAAAAAATTTTAATCTCTCCATACACTTGCTAAGTTATTTTTAACTAAAAATGAAAGTTTCCACATTAAACATCAATCGGACACGAATCAAAATAACACTATATGACAACATGAAAATAAATAGATTGAGTTAATATTGAAGTAATTATAAAATAATATATGATACACACCCTTAATTGGGAACCCTAAATTTTGTTCAAATTTGGAGACCCAAGATGACCGCCTTAGTCGCCTTACCTCATGGCCGGCCCTGTCTCTTGGACCATATTTGATACAGGACAAGTAATCGAGAAGTTTCTTTGAATAAATGGAGCATCAGAAGTCCATAAGGATCGATGCATTTATACATCTATGAAATAATCAGTTTATATTTGAGTTAGTTAGGGACAACGGAACCCTCTCAATAACTAACTTCCGATATTTTGAGATTGTAAATTTCAGATCTATAGCTCTTATATCCCAATTTAGGAATTCTTCTCTCTAAAAATTCAATTATCTTTTGATTTTTGACCATTATTTGGTATAAAGACCCTAGATTCTGAACCTAATTTGTTCCTGATTGATTGGACGTCACATTCGTCAATCATTGAAGTGTTGATCTCAGTTTCTGTGGTTTATGAGCTCCTTCAGATTATATTAGGAAGTCCAGACCTCCCAATAGGTGTAAAAAAAAATGTTTAAAATACCCATTTCCATTGAGTTTAATGACTAAAATACAAATTTTTCATCGATTTTACTGAACAAAAATATACAGATAGTTTAGATTGAAAACAAATCAAAATATTAAGATTTAAATTTATATAATTAAAAATTCAGAATTTATTTTGTTATAAGACTCAAACCTCAAGTTTTTTCTTTGTAATTTTCCCAAGTCTCAAACAGTGGCAAATAAAATAAACTTTACTAATTGCGTCAAATTTAATAATTTACATTCAAGATGAGTATCTTACAAATATTGTAGGGATTGACTTTGCCAAATAAATTTACGGATTGGACCACCAAGTAAGCAATTCCGCAGTGTTCTGGAGCAATTATTTTGATTAGACTGCCAAAGTTCACATACAATGAAAGCAGCAGATATAATTTTATTGTGTTAATACATAATGAGAGACTCACAGGTGTTTCAATGACTGAGTATTGACAATGGGGAAATATCTGTCTTGTCTGGGACTTCCAGTTATGTCAGCAAGCTGCCTGAACAAAGAAATGGGAATGGGAATGGGAATTTAAAACAGCAAGTTGTAATCAAAATAACTTGAGTGAGGAAACAAAATATATGGCCTCAGCCAGGGGTTAAAATTTACAAGATTTCAAGATTCGTCAATGATTGGAACACTTCATGACTAACAGGCCATTCAAAATTGTTCCCTATGAGGTACCTATGAAGATCAAAAGTCGAACGTGAAAAATAGGAATCAAACTTCCATGGTGCATACATGGGTAGCTTAATTAGACTAGCTCAACTGAATGCTTACAATGCCTCAATATCTTTCCATTGGGCTATGAAAGCAGGTATTTGTCCATTGAAGTTATTCCCGTGGATGTCGGGAAAGTCTATAGTACATTTTGTTTAAAAAATGTATGGTACATCGAAAATTAATGGTTCAGATTAAGCCACATCATTAAAAGTGACCTGGTAAGCAGGTCACTTTTGATAGTTATGAGCCAAAATCATATTTGTTCATAACTAGAATCAAATTAATCATAACTTAGTTATGAGCTCTCATCACTTATCTCATAACCATATCTCATAACCCGCACCATTTTGTTGATAACCAATATCACATATTTCATAACTACAATGACATATCTCATAACTACATCTCATAACCAATATCCTTTAGCTCATAATCACACCACTTTGATCATAACCACTATCACATATCTCATAACTATTAATCACATATGTCATAACTACTACTCATATAGCTCATAACCACATCTTATAACCAATCTCCATAGCTCATAACCACATCTTATAACCAATCCCCCTTTGACTCATAACCAACATTACATATCTCATAATCAACACCCTTTTGCTCATAACCACATCACTTTGATCATAACCAATATCACATATCTTATAACTAATAACCACATATCTCATAACCAAACACCCTTTTGACTCATAACTACATTACTTTGCTCATAACCAAAATCACATATCTCATAACCATTACTCATATATCTCATAACCAACACTCTTTGGCTTATAACTACAATCACATATCTCATAACTACAATGACATATCTCATAACTACATCTCATAACCAATATCCTTTAGCTCATAATCACACCACTCTGATCATAACCACTATTACATATCTCATAATTATTAATCACATATCTCATAACTACTACTCATATAGCTCATAACCATATCTTATAACCAATCCCTATAGATCATAACCACATCTTATAACCAATCCCCCTTTGACTCATAACCAACATTACATATCTCATAATCAACACTCTTTTGCTCATAACCACATCACTTTGATCATAACCAAGATCACATATCTTATAACTAATAACCACATATCTCATAACCAAACACCCTTTTGACTCATAACTACATCACTTTGCTCATAACCAAAATCACATATCTCATAATCAACAATCATATATCTCATAACCATTATCCATATATATCATAACCAACACTCTTTGGCTCATAACTACAATCACATATCTCATAACTACATCTCATAACCAATATCCTTTAGCTCATAATCACACCACTCTGATCATAACCACTATCACATATCTCATAACTATTAATCACATATGTCATAACTACTACTCATATAGCTCATAACCACATCTTATAACCAATCTCCATAGCTCATAACCACATCTTATAACCAATCCCCCTTTGACTCATAACCAACATTACATATCTCATAATCAACACCCTTTTGCTCATAACCACATCACTTTGATCATAACCAATATCACATATCTTATAACTAATAACCACATATCTCATAACCAAACACCCTTTTGACTCATAACTACATCACTTTGTTCATAACCAAAATCACATATCTCATAATCAACAATCATATATCTCATAACCATTACCCCATATCTCATAACCAACACTCTTTGGCTCATAACTAACATCACATATATCATAACTACTAATCACATATCTCATAACACCCTTTGGCTCATAGTCACACCACTTTGATCATAATTAACATCAAATATCTCATAACCATTAGTTATATATCTCATAATCAATACTCTTTGGCTCATAACCATACCACTTTACTTATAACCACTAATCACATATCTCATAACCAATATTCTTTGGCTCATAACCACACCACTTTACTCATAACCACTAATCACATATCTCATAACCAACATTCTTTGGCTCATAACCACACCACTTTACTCATAACTACTTTACATATCTCATAACCAATACCTTTTGGCTCGTAACCATACCATTTTGATCATAACCACCATCACACACTGCACATTTGCCGTCGCAAAAAATAACTTTTTGCGACAGCACAACTTACTGTCGCAAAAAATGTGACTTTTTGAGACGGCACAAATTGCCGTCGCAAAAAATATGACTTTTTTGAGACGGTATAACTTGCCGTCGCAAAAAAATGTGACTTTTTGAGACGGCACAACTTGCCATCGCGAAAAATATGACTTTTTGCGATGGCACAACTTGCTGTCGCAAAAAAAATAGATTATTTGCGACAGCAGAGATTGCCGTCGCAAAAAAATAAAGTTTTTGCGACGGCACCAGCTGCAGTCGCAAAAAAAAAATAAAAAAATTGCGACTGTAATAGGTACCGTTATAAAAAAAAAAAAAGAGTAAAAAGTATATATATATATTGTGGCTTTGAGACGCCTTCATATATATATAGTCACAAAATGGTTTAAATAAATGCAACGGTATTTTTTTTCTCACAAAAAAAAAAAAAAAAGACGTCATCTTACTCTTTTGATATAATATTTATCTTTTCACCCATTTTTTCATCTTTTTGTCTCTCTATCTCTGTTTCTGTCTCTCTTCTCTTTCTCTCTCTCACTCATCACTCTTCTCTGTCTATCTGTCTCTCTCTTTCTCTTTGTGTCTTTGTCTTCGTCTCTCTTCTCTTTCTCTCTCTCACTCATCACTCTTCTCTGTCTGTTTGTCTGTTTCTGTCTCTGTCTTTCTCTTTCTCTTTGTGTCTCTCGCCCATCTCTTTTCTCTCTATCTCTCTCATCTCTTTTCTCTCTCTGTCTCTCTTTTCGCTCTCTCGCTCATCTCTCTTTGTCTCTCTCTCGTTTATCTCTTTTTGCTCTTTTTCTCTCTCTTTCTCTGTCTATCTCTTTTCATCAATTTTTTCATCTTTCTCTCTCTCTCTCTCTCTCATTCATCACTCTTCTCTCTCTGTCTATCTGTTTCTCTTTCTCTCTCTGTGTCTCTCTCATCTATCTCTTCTTTCATCTCTTTTCTCTCTCTCTCTTTTCGCTCATCTATCTTCTCTCTATCTCTATTCTTTCTATCTCTCTCATCTCTTTTCTCTCTATGTCTTTTTTCGCTCATCTCTATTTTCTCTGTCTCTCATTCATCTTTCTTATCTCTTTCTCTTTTTACATCTCTTACTCTCTATCTCTTTCTTTCTTTGTCTCTCTCTCTTCTCTCTCTTACTCATCACTCTTCTCTGTCTGTCAGTCTTTGTCTTTGTCTCTGTCTCTCTTTGTCTCTCATTCATCTCTCTCTCTATCTCTCTTCTTTCTCTATCTCTCGCTCATTTCTCTTCTCTCTATCTCTTTCTCTCTGTCTCTCTCATTTCATCTTTCTTCTCTCTCTATCTCTTTTTTCTATGTCTTTCTCTCGATCATCTCTTTTCGCTCTCTTTCTTTCTCTCTTTGTCTATCTCTCGCTCATCTCTTGTTTCTCTCTCTTTTACATTTATCTCTATATATCTCTCTTTCTTTCTCTCTCTCTCACTCATCACTCTTCTCTCTCTACGTATGCATTTATGCATCTCATTCTTCTCTCTCTCTATGTGTCTACCTATCTGTCTAGCCCTCTCCTCTATTGTGTTCACCTTGCTCACTCTCTCCTTCTCATCTTCTCTATTTACCGAGCTCTCCACTACAAGAAAATGCACTTTTAGCAACCACAACTTCACCACTAATCTCCTTCGCCACCATTACCACCACCACTATCATCTCTTATCCACCACCTTTACCACTACTGCCACTCCATATCCTCTACCACAAAAAATTAGTTCTTGATTTTTAGTATAAAAAAAAAAAAAGGTTGCAAAAAAATATTTTTCATTAATCACAAAAAATTAACTTTATTTTAATAGAAAATATTTTTCATTAAAATATTATCCATACTTCTACCAAATAAAAATAATAATAATAATTTTTTATTCATTAAAATAAAATGAAATAATTAAATTTTCAACCTTAATAACTAAAAGAAAATAAAAAATAAATAAATAAATTTATTAATTATAAAAAAATTTATTTTAACAAAAAATAAATTTTATTGTGATCGTGAAAAAAAAAAACCATTTCATTATTTAAATATCCATTTGTGATGGAAATTTAAAAAAATAAAAATAAAAATTTTCCATTCCCGCCCCCTCCTCCCCCTTTCCATTCCTCCCCCAGAAACCCAAAATCCCCAATCTGCTCAACCAAAATCCCCAATCGGGTCCCCCCAACCCAAAAACCCAAAATCCCCAACCTCTTCAACCAAAATCCCCCCCAAAAACCCAAAATCCCCAATCTCAAAAACCAAAAATCCCTAATCTCTTCTTAGGGTTCTCTCTCTCTCTCTCTCTCTCTCTCTCCGGCGAGCGGTTGCAGACGGCGGCGAGCAGTTCCTCATTTCTTCTCTCTCCTTCTAGACCCTTCGAAGCCTCCTCGCCTCCCCATCTGGTATACAAATCCTTGTGAAAGATGAATACTTCTACAAACTTAAATCAGTCGGCATCAATTGTGAAAGATGAAGCTAAAGTCACTCGGCAGAGAGCTCGCTTAGAGAGAAGGCGAATGAGGATTATGAGGCAAAAGATTCCTTCTCCTCCTCCTCCTCCTCCCCCTCATAGACCCTTGCCCCTTCACTTGTTGGTAAGATTGCTGAGGTTCTAATTGTATTACAGGAAACTCTTACCTAGTGAATTATTTATTTTTTATTTTTTGGTGTTGAATTTCATTTTTAACTCTGTAGAGACATATACGGTCATTGACATCTGATAAGGTGCTTGTGTATGCTAAGAAAGAGATGGAGAACATCTCATCTGTCCTCAACGATCCGGATCCAGATCTCTACGCCCCTTTATTCCGAAATGTTTCTATTTTTGACAAGTATATCTCATTTGCTCTTGTATGGTTTATTGTTTATATGGTTACTATGTTGATTTAGAATTGCGATTCATAGTGGTTGTTCTTTATGGGTTTAGGGTTTAGCAATAAATAAATAAATAAAACTTCAATTTACACCTATCAAATGAATTTCAGTTTATTTATTAGCTGAGTTTTATAGTGGTTGTTCTGATTCAGTTTTATTTATTTATTTTTTATTTTCTTAGTCATGTTCACTTAAATTCGTTCTGATTTTGCTTGATTTTGGTTTTCAGTACATCAAAGCAATCGTCACGAGTGAAGAGGTTGATGCAGTCTCTGTGTTTGTGTGTTTGTTCAATTTTCATGTTCTGCAATTTGAACCTTTTTTTTTTTTTTGGTAATGAAATGAAATTTAAGGTTGGAGTCAATTATATGTACTGAGGGCTGTTTTTTTTTTTTTTTTTTTTTTTTGGCTGCAAATTTGTGATTTTTGTGTTTGGGAAGGTATTGCTTCGAGACCCGCTAGATGATAATGTAATCCCTATTGTGGAAGAACTACAAAGAAGATTGCCTCCGGTGATTGCTATCAGTCAAGACCAAGGAGAAGATGAAGAGCAGCAGGGGGCAAAAGACAATGTTGAATCCGGTGAGCAAAATGGGAAATCCATTATCAACAAGAGTGTTTCTAATAATTTTTCTGGTGACCTTAAGAATGAAAAAGTTACTAAAAACGAGTGAAAGCCTTGCTAGCATATTCTAATCAATTTGTTCTATATTTTTGTACACATTAATTGTTGGTTGTTTCTGGTCTTGGGCTGTGCTTTGATATACTGATTGATGGTTTGAGCAATCTAATGTAGAATTCCCATTTGAATTCCGGGCTCTAGAAGGCATTTGTAGTTTTCTTGACGCACGTACAAGAGAATTGGAGACAGCTGCATACCCAGCTTTAGATGAGCTGACCTCAAAGGTAAAGGCTTCTTTCACAAATTGTTAGTTTTCATTTTCTTTTGTTAAATTCTTTGAAGAAGGAAAAAAAAGAAGAAGATATTTTGCTGACATAACAGTGCTATTTCTTTGTATCTAGTGTAGCCGAGTTTCTTCTTCACATAGGCTTGCAAACAATAAACTGGAACTTGCATGTTTTCTTCATTGCTTTTGTTGATTAGAATTTACATATGTTATGTTGTCCAGGCCCATGGGGCCCACTACACTCTCGTTTTGATGATTTGAACATTCATTTTATAAGATTCTTTGTGTATATCATCCACATAAAAAATTAGGTCAATCCGATCATTGATTGTGTTTGTCACAAGAAATAAATAAATAAATAAAAATTGGATGGTTTATTTTTAAGAACACATTTGTTGTTCATTTTTTTGGAGACAAATGCGATAAATTGAATAGGCTGCGATTATTAAATTGATCGAATTTTTTGTTAGCATGATATACTCAAAGTGTCTAACAAAATCAACGGTTTTGATCATTGAAACCAGACCCGTGGTGAGCCCCACGGGCCCGTACAGCACCTTCCAGTCCAGATCATGGACTCTGGACTGGAGGGAAGCCAGCTCCCATACACATTATGCCTAACAGACTTGAGTTATATTTTAATTTGAGGCTGTTTTAGTAAAAAAAAATATTTCTAGAGTTCATTATTGATATTAGCACAGTTCTTAAGCAGAATAGCTGCTCAATGTTCTGAATTTGTCAATTATATTGACATCGTCAAAGATATATGATAAATATTGATGTTATGTTGACAGATATTTGGACATTCAATATTCACCATATCTTTAGTAGTACTTCTATTGTAGGGTAGCTATTGAAGATTTAAATAGAGAAACAAAATTAATCATATTTAATGTGTTCTAATTACATCCCAAGAAAGAGGAGTATCAGGATATCATCTATCTATTTTCCTTGTAACTGTTACCTTGTGGTGTGACCTGTGCATTTCCGATAAAGTGTAAACACACATGAAAATGAAAAGTAACATTTGTTAGAAAAAGGCTCTATTTTATATTGGAATGGAATTCATTTGCTGTGCGGGGTGGTTGCAACATAATTTGACAGTTTTAGCTTCAACAAACTCCTTTTTATTCTCAAATTGGAACATATATAACTTTCAGGACTGGGCTTCCTAGTCTTCTGCAGTATAAAAGTTTATAAATTATCATCTTCAAATAATCTCTAGGGTTCTTGTATCGTTGTTACATTTGTAATTATCTCTAGGACATTTGTCTTTTCCTTATCAATTTGTTTACTTATATATTTTGAATTTGATGCAATTACAATTATGCGCAGATTAGCAGCCGTAATTTGGATCGGGTGCGTAAATTGAACAATAGGGCTGTTACGCTCATCACTAAACTTCTTGGTGAGTTGAAATATAAGGTTGAATCGATCATCAAAAGAAGAATTAGGCCAAAAATTAGAATACACTCCGCCAAAATAAAACTTCCATGTTACTTATTAAAAATATATGTACTGAACCCAATTCTGGTTGGATTTTGCTTTGTCATGGAAGTCTGTGAAGTCATTGTAGCTTTTACGGTGGTTGTGAAGTTTGCAAGAAGCTGTTTGGCAGTTTTGATGGTAGAAAGAGATTGAGTGAGGTGAGGTTGAGAGAAAGAAATAGCCTTGTAATTTCTTATTCAATTTAGTGAAATTTTCGCTACCCGTGCATGTAGGCGATTTGCCGAATTACGTAAATCTTTGTGTGTTCTTTTTTTGGTTCTTATTTGTGTTTGTTTCTGAGCTCTGAGCACAACAATTATAAGAATAGTTTGCTTGATAGATATATTATTTTTAAAATTTATGATAGGTTTAATATTTTGAAAATATTATATGGTTTTTCTTATGAACAGATTATGTGAAACCATTGTTTCAAATCCAATCGAACCGTATTTAAATGATTTGGTTCGAATTGATTCTATAATTTTAATTTTCATGAAACCTTAAATAATAAATTAGTGCCTCTATCACGCCCATCAGTACTGCCATTGCACATAAATGGTTCTTGTTATTTCTCCACACTAGTGTCAGTTGTATTTTTGGTAACATTCGAAGGAAGTCCATATAATTTGTCCTAGAAAAAAATAATGAAATAAATATGGGTAAATTATAAATATATTTTTTAAAATTTATTTAAAATACGAATTACTTTTATAATTCTGAAAATTATATCTTATCTCTTTTTGTTTCTAATCATATAACAAATAAGTCGTTTTATTAATAAATTATAAAATCAATTAACAATTTTTAATGACATTAGAAATATATTTCAATTTAAGATTCAAGTAATTTTATTATTATATAAGAGATTAGTTAAAAAATTTATTTTTTCGATTAATTTTGTTAAATAAAAAATTTTGATAAAGGAATGTTTGTAATTTTCAAAATCACAATAGATAATTCGTATTTTTAAGCAAATTTCAAGATGTATTTATAATTTATCCTCATATTTTATTATTTTATTTTAACGTTGTCAAATTCACATGCCATTTTTTTTTTTTTTTCAAATTTTGGATCCCACTGACGTCATAAGAAGGAATACATGGTGATTTTTCTTGTAAGGCTTCTGTAACATTTAACAACTATTGAGAAGTTTGCTTAGAATGCCTTAATAATTTCAACAGGCTGACCATTCAAACAAAAGGAAGATGGAAAGCCATTGAAGTTCTTCTTGTCAAGCGATATGGAAGTTAGAAGATCATTGTTCATCTAATTTTGACACAACATCAAAATTATTTGTATAAAATAGCTATATATACTCAATCTTGAAAGAGTAATGCTAGAGAGCTCGAAAGTTCTACCAAAATTCTTACTAATGTCGTACATAGGTGTAAAATCCACACCATAAGAATCCCATTTGGATCCCACACATGTAAGACATTTGGTAAAAATTTTAATAAATTTTTTGAAATCTCTAACATTTTTTTAATCTTGAAATTACATTTTCATGCTTGACCGCCCAAGTTTTTATCGATCTTAAAAGACCTTTAGTAGGTGCATACCCATTTCTACTATTCAGCCAGACAAGCATTTCAATACCCAAATGGGTTGAGAGCAGTAAAGAAGTTCAGAGATCCAAGAGACAAGTTTTTCAATACCCAAGTGGATCAGCAGTGAAGAAGTTCACAGATTCAAAGCTGAATCAATTACACAAATTACATTTTATTACAAAGCCTAATCAATTACACAAATTACACTAAAATGAAGAAGGATACACTGAACAATTATGGCCACCAAAACAAAGCCAAGTGATCCATTTCAGACTCATCCGTATCAGAACCAAGTTAAACCTAACAAACATATAGATATATCTATAGCTTCCTATTTAAATAGAAGGTAGGAAAAAATTGTCACAGAGGTCAAATTACATGACAAGATGAATTCTTTAATTTAGGAACTTTGAATGTGGTCAAATTACATGACAAGATGAATTCTTTAATTTAGGAACTTTGAATGCAGACGTGAACAATTTTGGAGTCTCTGAAACAGGCATCAACTAGTTTTCTCTTTGAACTTCCACACCCCTATATAAAAAAAAAAGGATCAAAATCTTAAGTTTAACAAGTCAATATAATTTCACATATGCAAAATGCCTCAACTTCATCTTTCCTACTTTATTATATCAAAAATAACAAAATTTGTGTTATTGAACAGAAAAATAAAAATTAGCATCCCAATCAAGCTCCAAGAAAGGGGAAAAAAATAAATAAATAAAGAAATAGTTAACCATTCACTATACTATACATACAGTCTTAATGCATTATCCACTTTCAACAAGGCGATCAAACCATTTGCTAGAGAAAAGGAAAAAATAAGCAACTATTCATCATACCGTGTAGGAAAAAAAATCAGCAGGTCATGATATAGGAAAATCCTCCAACAGGATGTATTTGTGTATAAACAAATACACAGTCCAGTCCATGAAATGAGATTGAGACAACTCATCATTTTGCTTCATGAATAGCTTAGATCCCGCCACATATGTGAAGTCTCAGCCATTTTATTTAAGTTATGTAAATGGACGTACATTTGACGCCATTTTTCACCCTCCCTCCTATACCAGAGTCTGATCATCAATCTCTACTCTCTCTTCCAAATCCCAAGTTCCAACCTGGAAACCAAAACTGCAGCCTTCCTTTCTATCTCAGTTGGGTTTCCTTTCTCTCAACTGGGTCAATTGGGTCTTCTATCTCACTAAAGTGAACAGGAATTCCATCTAAATAACCTTGTCATTTTTTTTCCCTCCATTCTCTACTAATGTCTGTCTCCCCCCCCCCTCCCTCACCCAATTTTCTTTGTTGATTTTTTCCCCCATCTCTATTGTTCTCATCTCCTCTCTTCTTCCCCCTCCTCTTGATACCCACCCCCATAGAGTTTTTTAGAGGTGGCAAACTTAGCATGGAAGAAGGCAAGGTAAAGGCAATCAAAGAGTGGGAACCACCCACTAAGGTGACAGAGCTGCAGTCTTTCCCAAAGTATTAATCTATAATAATGGTAAAAATGAGTTTTCTACTCTATATCAAGACAATCTTATAGAACCAATTATTTCAAAACTGGAATTCAGGGTTTAGTTGAAGTAACAACCTACAAGCAACAAGGCCAACCAGAAAATTCTCTTTACACTAGCACTCAAATAAACTCAACCAGTTTGAGAGGCCGCATATACTACTTATACATCACTACTAACTCAAGTTGTTCTTCAAGGTAAGTATCATATATATGATATATCCAATAATGGCCATCCAACACAAGTATCTTTGACATGGAAGCTTGATACATTAACGACAGTGTACCAAAACAGGAGAAGATCATAAACTAAATTTTTTTGTAAATAAGATATTAAAATATGATAGAAAAATAACTGGCTGATATGCTCCAAGCTATCACTTAAGGAAAACATTTTATGGTGAAACTAGGATGTGTTGAAAGAGGTGTGTAATGCACAGTCCGGGACTACATGTTGTACCAGTAACAGTTGATAAATGTGTGAAATTATTGAATTGCAAAATTCAGCGAGTTGGTGGAGTTGTATGTCCTTGTAAATATATCTTAATAAATGTGTATAATTGGGTTTAGCAGGCTTATCCATTTTATCTACATTCTGCTTTGTAGATTTTTGGTGTTGTATATCCTTGTATATACATATATAGTCTTTTTTTATTTCACCTCCCTTTTTGATGCCTTGCGTTAGTATTATATTTATATTTACTTATCAAAAAAAGAAAAAAGAAAAGAAAAAAAAAAAGAAGTACTCAATCTATCACTGATGGGCTCAAATCACCTAAAACATTCCATAATTAATCAAAGCTATTTTTAATAATCCTCAATTACCTTCTCAGAAACTTGTGAAGGATGTGATTCTTTCTTTACAATCGTATTACTTGCATCTGTGCCTCTGTCTTTGTCTCCCGATCGAGATTTTACTAAGCAACCGCGTAATACAGGTGTAACAGAATTGCTTCTAGCCTTTCTTAACAACTTCATTTCCCTGGAAAGTCTAGAAATTTCTTCACTTTTAGTTATTGAGGTTGTTTCAAGCTCAGCAATGTTAGTTTTCAATGTTAATATCATACTATCCTTCTCGCTGTTTGACAATTGTAATTGCTCCAAACTAGTGAGAAGTTTCTGTATCTTCTCATTTGCCCGTGCAACTTCATTACTTTTACTGTCCAACCGATCAGTGAGGTCACGTTCCCTCTTTTTATACTGGTTCCTATTACAGTCCCTCTCTGATAAGAGAGCCAACATCTCAGAACAGGTGTCCTGCAAATGCATTGAAAACTGAGACCTCTTTTCAGAAAAGGAAATCCACAAAAAATCTTGGCATGATGGCAACTATACATACATTTGTCTCACAGCATTTATGAGAGAGGTAGTCAAACCATTCTCTAAAATCCACCAATTCACTTGCTGCATTATCTGCATTTTTAGGAAGAGAAAAGTTCAATGTATGATATTATTTGCAAAACAAAAATATCAATCCCACATGACCACCACTGCCTACAATCCAAACCTCAACAAAACACACAATCTCACCCTCCCACATAAAACAAACAAATACTAAGACCTTATGGTGATATCACAAACACTTTGAAGTGATGAAAAAGAAAATGCAGGAAGAACTCCATCCACATGTATCAGGTTTGACTAATATTCTCAAAATTCAGAAGCACTGCCGTTTCCTAGTCCCTCGATGCCCTTGCATTCATGTGCATACAAACATCAATTTTTTATGTGTTTATGTGAAGCTTAAGTGCATTGTGTATTTGGCAGCTCTATCACCTCTCTCGGTCATTAATAAATTCACGGTAAATTTCACACTGTGTAAATAACCAGGGCATATACATGGGCGCACACAAGTTCAAGGTTTTTTTCTCTTACCTAGTAAAACATTCAATTTTTTTTAAAAAATTTTTGTTAATGTTAACTTCCAAGTTTCAGAATCAACTTTCACACTTCATTTGGAAAGGCCAATTTGGTGAGAAATTATGAGGAAGGTAACTCTTCTCTCATGTTTAGTTTATAAATTAGGTGAGAAATGACAAGAAATAGAACTATGTTATTTTACCCATTTCATTTATTACCAAAAGTGATAAAATTTGGCGAGAAACAAGAAAATTACTTATAAAATATTTATAATACAGAGATTGCACATTAAAATACAAAGAAAGAAAGAAAAATCTCACTTATATCCTTCTCTCACATGCTTTGATCATCCAAGCATGATAGTGAAAAAAACACAATCATTTTTATTCTTTTTCACACCTAATTTAGAGACTAATATCATTTCTTTCACATTTTGGAGAGAGGAACCAGAATCTTAAATCCCAAAATTTCTAGTTCATTCATCTCAATTTTCATACATACCAAACAAGCATTAATGGTATATATATTAATTAGAGCAAAACCCCCATTTATAAGAAGAAAAACTAACCTAACTTAATTTTGTACATAAACCCTTCCCTCTGCTTCTGACCCACCTCCAGATCCGACTTCGTTGCCTCAACATTGCTCACCATCTTTTGCACTGCAAAATATGTCTTCATTTGAACAATAAATTCAAAGAAAGCCTCTTTAATTGTCAGAAACCCTAAAACAAAGAAAACTCAAAACCCTAAATTGATTAACAGCAAAACATTAAATTCTGAATAATTTGGGGGTTTACCTGAGAGATTTGATCTGAAACAGATTAACATCAGAGACCCACCGATCGTACTGCAATTTAATCCGATCTTCAAGAAATTTTCTGTCTCTTGAGAGAGACTCAAGCTGTATTTGTTGTGTTTCTAAAATGTGTACGAGAGAGTTGAAAACTTTGTTCCATTGTTGAGGATCGGAAGAAACTTTAGAGCCTTTTAGTGTTCTCATCGTATAACTACAGAAGAAGAAGAAGAAGAAACTAGGGTTTCAGATATGGTTAGGGTTTTGAAATCAAAGCACCAATGGCACATTTAGATGAAGCTTAGAGTTAGCAACAAACCTGAACGACGGAAAAGAGTACTCGGAAAAATTCGATTCGACTGGAAGGGAAGGGAAAAGACGATGACTAGGACTTTGGTCACAAACCCATGGTGGAGACGTCCAGAGAGTGATAGCTTGCGAAGAAGATGTCGACATGGTTGAAGCCCGGATCGCCGACGAGGCTGGTCGTCCTTGGAAGCTTCAGCTATGGCGGAAGAGAAGAGGGAGGAGAAGAGCCAACAAGAGGCCAAACACGACTGATTCACTTTTGTTTCCCCTTCTAACCGGCTACACCGGTTGCCTGGTTGAGAGTTAAATTATTTAAGTAATTTAGTTATGACCTGGTTATGAGGTAATATGGTATAAATAAATAATTGAATATAACTAAGTTATGAGTCAATATGATAGTGGTTATGACTAATATGATATTGGTTATGACATAAAATCATATAAATTCATAACTAAATGTATGGTACATCTAAATGTACCATAGCATCACCCGTGGATGTCACTACAAAAGATAAATGAATGAACTTAAAAGAGATGGTGCTTAGTAGCAAAAGTGAAACAAGAAATATAATATCGACATCCACTTACAAATATATCATGTTTTTAAGTTGATGAAATGGTTGACTCAAATTTCCACGAAAATTATTATTCGCTAGCGACCTGAAATCAAAAGCGATAACACGATTGTTATAACAGTACGAGTCAAGAAATGTACTTCTCTAGTTGCAGTTGAAATGTATTTCTTCGTTTTCCTAATCTTCATTATTTTCACTAGTTAAAATTGTTGTTCCCAAGAGTTTCCATGTATACCATTTTTGGGGTACATTTAGAGCATCATCGAATTTTTAGGATTTTTTAATTTTGTAGGTGGGGTCCAAAGTTTTGATTGGGTGCTAATAGCCATTAGAGTTTAACCAAATAAGTTTGAAAATTGAATTAATGGCCTGAGTGCCCTTAAAATAAAAAAATAAAATAAACAAATAACTCAAATGAACAAATAGGGTCCAAAATATAGAGAAATATTTGTAAATAAATCTATCAGTTTTGTGACATGTATTTTTTAGATTTCAACAATTAAATACTTCTATTAATCTTTAATATAAGGAATTTTACAAGTAAATGATGTAATAGAATTTGAGAAGGTCTTCTACATTGAGTAAAGAATCAAATATAAAGCAAATCAATATTTATAAAAAAAAAAAATTAACATTTAGAATTTTAACTGTAGTTCCATATAAATTAATGGATTTGAAGGATATGACCATAATTTAAGAACCAATAATTTAGAATTAAGATGGAAAAACCAAATTGGTCTGTTTACTCTGGTAACCAAATAGTCATCAAAGGGAGGCTTACAGAGACACAAGATTTGTGAGATGTCCTAGCTCATCGGGAAGTTCCCCTGAGAGCTCATTATCAGCTAAACCCCTACAAAAATATTAATAAAATAAAATGTCGGGAATAGAATAGTTCACTAACAATAAATAAATCATATACGAAACAGGATCAATAGAGTTTTACAGATCCGTAAGGTTAGAAAGGCTCCCCAATTGAGATGGTATACGTCACGACAATAAATTACCACCTAGAAGCCTGTAATTTGTTAACAATAACAACAGAACAATAGACCATCATATTACTATCCACAACACTACCCAAAAAAACCAATCAATAGATTTGAGATAAATTATGAGTTAAAAAGGGTGGGTTCATATCATTGATGGATTACTATTATTGTGTTAAGTGCTATACTAAAAATTTACCCAGAAACATCAATGTGTGTTCATATTCATTCTACACATATCCAAATCTGGGACAGACTTATTGTTGTGTTAAACCCGATAAAACACGGTGTCGATTCTGCAGATAGAGAGAGAGAGAGAGAGGAGGAAGTCGTCACACTTACAACCCTCGTAGAGATGGAAGAGCACCCAATGCAAAGGGATTGGACCATTAAAATTGTTGTCGGATAGGGCTCTGCGGAGGAAAAAGATGCTTCTTATTGATGTATGAAAAGAAAATTGATATATGCCTAAGCAAGCGACAGAGAAAACAAATATGATATAAAAAATTCAGGGAGGAATTAAAAAAAAAAAATTTAAGAGTTTAAATCTAATAACAAATTAAATTATAGATTTTTCAATTTTTTCAATTTAATCTTAAATTTTCTTGTTATCTCAATCTCAACCATCGGTTTATTTATGTTAAACAAAACTACTAAAGAAGAGTATTTTAGTAATTATACACAATATATCTGGGAAGGATCTATTTGCATCCAAAATTTAGATTGGAAAACAATTCTTTTTACACACTGCTAATTCTTTCAGTACATACCATTAACAGATTAAATTTATATATTTTAATAATATCCTCCAATGAAAAGATCATTAAGGACAATATGAGAGTATATTTTAACCATTCAAAGATTTCATGTATAAAAACATAAAATACTCTTCACACACTATTATCACATATAGACATATAAACATCTAAAATAAAACATCCAAAATAAATTAATTTTAAAGATTTTAGGGTTTAAGAATATTGAAATCAATTGATTTTAGGATTTAAGAATATTGAAATGAATTGATTTTAAAGATTTATGGTTTAAGAACATTAAAATTAATTAGTTTTGAAGATTTGCACACCATAAATAACACTGAGATTGTTGATTTCGAACAATGCAAAATGAAAAGGTTAGTTTACTACTTCGCTTTTTAATTTTTTGTTTATCTCGTTCGTATAGTCATTGGGAAGATAACTTTGTTTATCACGTATTTGGATAACCAGAGTTGAACTTTTACACAATGTTCAATTATTTTTATTTGAACAGAACAATTTTGTTCAAATTATTAAGGTTGATCAAATTATAAATGTTCTTACATAAAAAATTGAACATTTTAATTCCGTAAGAATTTCATTGCTCAAATTTAATTTAATTCAATAATTTAATTTATTTTTGATATATTTTTTTGTTCTTTTTTACAAAAAGTACATGTATTGAACATTTACATAATAAATAACATATAAAATTTATTATATATTCCACAGAATAAAAATAAACATATAAAAATATTTAACTCAATAAGTCGGAACGAGTTGAAATTGATGGATCACTATTATTGTTTTCATATCCAAATCCGGGACAGACTCACAACTGTTGTGTTAAACCTAATAAAACCTGTGTATGGGTTAATGCGAGAGAGAGAAGTCACACTTACAACACTTCTAGAGATGAAAAAGCACGAATCACAGGATTGGACCATCAAAATTGTTGCCGGAGAGGCTTCTGCGGAGGGAAAAAAAGATGCTTCTTATTGATGTTTGAAAAGAAAATTGATATATATGCCTAAGCAAATGACGGAGAAAACAAATATGATATAAAAAAATTCAGGGAGAAATTAAAAATAAAATAAAAATTAAGAGTTTAATTCTAATAATAATTTAATTTAATTCTAAGAATAAATTAAATTATAGACTTTTCAATTTTTTAATTTAAATCTTAAATTTTTACTTTTGTCCCAATCTCAATCATCAGTTTATTTCTGTTAAACAAAACTACCATAGAAGAGTATTGTAGTAATAATACAACTATTTTACAATATATATGGGAAGGCTCTACTTGCACCCATAAATTAGATTAGGAAAAATTCTATTTACACACTACTAATCCTCTCGGTACATATCATTATGATTAAATTTGTATATTTTAATAATATTCTCAAATGAAAAGTTCATTAAGGACAATATGGGAGTGTATTCTAACAATTCAAAGATTTCATATATAAAAACATAAAGTATTCTTCACACACTATTATCACCTATAGACATATAAACATCTAAAATAAATTAATTTTAAAGATTTTAGAGTTTAAGAATATTGAAATCAATTGATTTTAGGATTTAAGAATATTAAAATCAATTGATTTTAAAGATTTAAGGTTTAAGAACATTAAAATCAATTAGCTTTGAAGATTTGCACACCATGGATGACATTGAGATTGTTGATTTCGAACAATGCAACAATGAAAAGGTCAGTTTAGTACTTATCTTTTTAATTTTTTGTTTATCTCGTTCGTATTTTCATTGGGAAGATAACTTTGTTCGTCACATGTTCGGATAACCAGAGTTGAACTTTTACATAATGTTCAATTATTTTTATTCAAACAGAACAATTTTGTTCAAATTATTAAGGTTGATCAAATTATAAATGTTCTTACATAAAAAAATGAACATTTTAATTCCTTAAGAATTTCATTGCTCAAATTTAATTCAATTCAATAATTTAATTTATTTTTGGTTTTTTTTTCTTTTTTACAAAAAGTACATGTATTGAACATTTACAAAATAAATAAATAAATAAATAACATATAAAATTTAATATATGTTCAACAGAATAAAATAAACATATAAAAAATGTTTAACATAATCAGTCTGAACGAGTTGAAATTGTTTAGCATATAAAATATGAATGTATTTATTTTGTTCAACATAAATATTTTGAACATATTCAATTTGTTCAATTTTATTTTTTTGTACGATGATATTATGTTCAAACAGCCAGAGTTGAACAAAACTCGAAATATAAATTACAATATAAGTTGAATCGGAAACCAAATCAAAAGAACATAGGGAAAACATATCAAGGTGATAATCAAATGTGTGAATCAATGGTGAGAATGACAAATCTTCTCGCCAACAATGCCTTGACAAAACAATGGCGAGACAACGCTAGAAGATGGAGGCCCGAGGCAATGAGAATCAATACCCCTTGCCGGCGATGGAGATCAACAACGTCAATGATGGAGATTAACAACGCCGATGATGGAGATCTATGGTGTTCTAAAGATAGAGGTCTCTCGTGTTCTGAATATGGAGATATTTGGGTGTGGGTTGTGGTGTGTATTCAAACATACTGGTAGTGTGTTATCTTAGGGTTAGTAATGGAAAGTTACGGTATAAATTAAAATATTTTCATACCCCAAAAATGATTATGTGTGTGCTAAGTAATGGTGTGTACTGAGAGAATTAGTGGTGTGTAAATAGAATTACCCTTAGGTTGGGCATCCTAACTTAATAATAATAATAATAAAAACATACTATTATGTCCCTATTTAAAATGACCAAAAAGCACTAATATTGGAACAAATACAAATCAAAGTGTTTTGGACACTCCATTTATAATCAAACTCAATCTTCCATTCTCTCTTCTATTCTCTTCTTACTCCTTTTACCTTGCATCTTCATGTTCAACCCTATTTTACTTGAATCCATCATTCTTTCATTTTATTTCATATTGAATCTAACAATGGATAATGAAGGAGACATTTCTAAGTAGTTATATATATATATATATATAAGTTAAGTTTTCTATTCATGTTCATCGTTTTTAGCTATCGGGTTTATGAAATTTGTTCAGAAATTCATTACCAAACAAATTACATTTATTCGGAAACTTATTTATAAACAAAATTCATATATTTGGTAGTGTTTTTCTGAAATAATGGTCATTGTTCAATATTTAATATCCGAACAATTGTCAGTGTTCGACTTTGTATTTTTGAACATTTAATTTTTTAACTTTTTCATATTCCAATTTCGAACAAAAAGAACTATTTAATATTATACCTGGTATTATATATGTTCTAATTTTATATTGTTCAGATCTGAGTATCCGCACATGTTTCAAATGTTCGACATCAAGTATTCGAAGCAATTTCATAAGTATCCAGATGGAATAGCTAGAACGAATTTTTCTTTTTCTTTTTTTGTTTTTGTTTTTGTTTAGAATTGAGTATGCAAACATATTTAATTTGTTCAACATTGAGTATCCGAATGAAAAAGCTAGAACCAATTTTCTATTGTTCATAACGAAGTTTCGGATATATTTTATTTATTCGGCACTAAGTATTGAAGAAACTGTAGAACTCACTTTTTTCAAAGAATCAAAATCAAAAGGCCCCAAATTGATAAAATGCCAAAATATCCTAAAACGATAGGGTTTGGAGATGAAGTGGGATTGGAGATGCTGGGTTGGCAACGAGCGTGTTGCAAATAACAGGTTAACTTTGCCATGAAGGATGAGTTTGTGCCTCTATTGTAACTAGGAAAATGAGTGGGAGCACTAATTCGTGCCACCACTAATGATGTGGCAGTGGGTCCCACCCACTGCCACAGTGTTGTTGTGTCTGTTTTTAAAAAAAAAAAGAGTGAATGCCACATCATTAGTGGTTGCTTTAGAGCACCACTTTTAGTGGTCTCTATCATTGCCCATTGTAACTATTAGACTAATGGGATATGGAAAGTAGGTTTCTAGTATATTTTTAGGATTTTTAGGAGCATAATAGGTATTATTTGGGGTGTCCAAAAAATTAATTAAAAGTTTAAATTTTTGATTGGGTTGCCCAACCTAATTTTTTGGTTGACACCTCCAGTTTAATGAAGTTTTTTTTATTACTATTATGTTCCTACTTAAAATTACTATAAGTACTTGATATCGAAAAAAAGTATAAATTTGGGTTGTTCATGATTTTAGAGAAAGAAAGTAGAGGCTACGAAGATAAGTGTGACATTCCGGGTCTTGAATTGACTTGAATTAAAATATTTGGACTTGTCATTTTAGTTTCGGAGCCTTTACACATAGTTTAATGTCTTCAAAATTGTGGTTGTAGTCGTGTTTGTTGATTCTATTGTTTTGGCGAACTAAAATTTTTGAATTTTGGGCACAAAGCCGAACTGGGAAAGTGTAGAAGTGCCTTGATGAAGGTTTATTCACAACAGGCAGTCCTGCATGTGCGGTTGGCGAGTCCACATGTGTTGCGGGTTGCGCCTGCACGTGTGGCAAGGTGGAGCAATAGAGGAGTTTCACACTTTAGTAAACCGCACATGCGGCCAACTAGCCACCGTACATGTAGCCCATCACGTTGTTTCCTCGAATTTTGTGCACAACACACTCAAGATCTGATTTCTTTCTTTCTTTTCATCACTTTTATGCACTCTCTCTCTAAACTCCTTTCTCACCCTTCTTTCTATAAAGCTACACAAAACTACACAAATTCTTTAATACAAGAAAATCGAAGGAGATTTTGACACTAGCTCTTTGGACCAAAGTGACAAGCGTGTCAAGGGTGTTGTTTCAACCGAAGTGATTGAGATTTCAATAAATCTAAATTTGGGAGTTTTTCTTCTTGGTTCTTCTCTTCTCTCCAAGAGGTAGGGATTTCTCTAATTCTCTTTAATATCGTTCTCATGAATGGACATGTGGTATTTTCATTATATAAATTTTAGAAATTTTGTGCAGATTTCAAAGCATGTATAATGAAAACCTAGGGTTTGTTTGCGTTGTGTATTTCTTACTATTCTCTATCAAATGTGAATTTAATAGTCTTAGAATGTATGGATATTTTGAAATAGAAAAGCCCCAAATTTTCTTAAAGAAAGCCCTATTATTTTTATACAGATTTTATGAGCAAGAGAAATTGGATATACAATCATTTTGGGAAATTGGAATTTAATTTTATTTATTGAAGGGATGATGAGCATAGAGAGTATATATGTATTTTGAGCAATTGATTAAGATTGTTGATGATTTGCGAAGTGTTCCTATAGCGATCCTGATTTTTCCTCTCTTTATTTATTGTAATCCGGATTCGGTTCCGTGGATGTGTTGTTGTCTCATTCTCATTTCCATCCTTTACTCTTTGTAATTGAGTCTTGGGTTGTGTTGGGCAGGTTTGAAACACGTTGGTTGTGCTTTGAAACCAAAAGTTGATGCCCAGAATTTGGCCTTCACTCTTGAGCGGGGCTTTTAACGTTCGAGCGGGCCCTTTTTTTGTTGCTTCTCTGCTCGAGCGGGCGTTTTGACGCTTGAGCATGAATTTCCATCTCCTAGTATTTTTCTTTGTCGGTCTTCGTATGCTCGAGCGGGAGTTTTGACGCTCAAGCGTGACCCTTTTGAATTTGTTCCTCCGCTCGAGCGGGGACCATCGCCTACAAAACTTCTGAGAGTGTGCATCCGACACTTGAGCGGGCGTTTGGCGCCGGCGTGAGTCTGTGTCCGACGCCGGCGGGGTTTCACGCCGGGGAGAGTTTTATATCAGTCCGAGTTTTACCTTTTTGGATCACTTTTTGATTTTCTTTCTCTCTCTTACTTTTCCAAAACCTCAATTGGAGAGCACCTCACTCTAAAACTCCAACTTCTCTCTAGCGTTTGATCTAGTATGAGTGATCTTCTAACCTTGGGCCTTTGTAAAAAGTGTGGAGCTTGTTGAGGGCTACATTTTGATCCGAAAATATTGGGGTTTGGAGCATTTTGAATTTCTCCATCTTCTTCCTTTGAGCTCTGAATTTGAGGTAGGGATAACTATTCATTTATATGATCTTTGACATAAATTTTTAGTCATTTTGATTTAATGTTGAAGTTGGGTGATTTTGGGTGTTAGCGTTTCTAAATATATAAAGAGGGGTTTTGTTATTTTGACTCATAAATATGTATTTTGGGTCTTAAAGTGATGGTATTGTTGTCGGTTGTTGATATTGGTGCCTTTGGGTCAAAGTTGAGAAAGAGGGAGGAAAGCCCTAATTTTTGTTATGAATTAGTTGATATAATTAATTTGGGAATGTTATAGAAATACAAAATTAAGGTGGAAATGATGAAATTTGCATAATATGAGATAGAATGGTGGAGTTGGATTTATTAATCGCTCACTTTGAAAATGTTGAATATATCTGTTGAGGCATTTATTATCTATTTAGAAATAACTGCTTTGGGCTATCGGTGGAGGATAGTCTTGATTGTTGTAGACAATGCATGATGATTAGGCGAACTAAAACTAATCAATTGAATATGTCATCGAATATGACGGTTAGAATAATACATCAAATTTATGTATTGATTGATTATGTATATGATATGTGCTTATATATTGTATTGTGTGGGAGGAGATAGGGGATGTACTCCACGATTTAGGGGAAGATAGAGGATAGACTCTTAAATCAGATATTGTTTGGGAGGAGATAGAAGATGGACTCCATCGATCTGACAAATCGTGTATCTATTGAAGTATTGATACAGCAAATCTGTGTATCATATATGAAATAAGGAAGTGTTTTATTTGAGTTTGATACAGCAATTATGTGTATCTATTGTGAAGTATGAAGTGTTTAATTTGAGTTGTTATCTCAATTGAAATATAAGTACTGTTGATATAAGATGTAATCTCATTTAAATTGTTTGGCCAGGTTTTGAGCCATAGTTATGAATTGAGAAATTAGATAAGAAATGGAAAATGGGATGAAACATGGACACATTTGTCATGTAATTGAAATGGGTTATGAATTGATTTATGTGAGTTAAACATTTATCAAATGCTAATGTTTTAGTTATTGCTCATATTATGTTTAGCATATCTCTACTGGGCGTTGGCTCACCTTATATGGGACATCATTTTTGAATGCAGTATTATGCCACCTCCAAGGACGTAGCTTGGAAGGCGTGAGGCTGTTGGACTCTTTTTGTTGTTTTTGTTGTATTACATGTATATCATGCCAAGGGCTTATTTTGTGTAGAGTTAGTACTCTCTTTTTTTGTAACCAAGTGTTGACTTGGAAAGTTGTAAGCCCGTAGAGCATTTACTTTGGTTGTCAACATGTAATACTTTTGGACTAAATACTCTGATGAATATAAATATGTTTATTTCTCTTATGTTTATGAATGTCGCGAATGCATGATTTATGGGTTTATTTTGAGGGCGTTACAACTTGGTATCAGAGTGTACCAGGTTTGAATACTTTGGGTACGTGGGAAGTGATTAGTATCACAATGGGTTTTTCTAGCTTGTTAGAGACTTAGATGTAATGTTATGTACTTATGTGATAACATGCTTATGTGACTGCTTGGGTATGGGATTTAGTTTCTAGGATGTTGATTGGATCCTTAGGTTTCTGTGAGTTATGTTAGACAAGCACTTGATCAATGTTGTTTCTAACCAGAATTCTAGTAACGCCTCGGGACTATCATTATCCGGAAATGAAATTCGTAAGTGCTTATGTGATTATGTGCTTACGTGGAATGAATTATTGTTGTCCAATGTATTAGGGCCTTGAGTGTTATAACCCGGCACATTTGCGAATGTGCAAATTACTTCGTTACTATTATTAGGATGTCAGGAGGAGGATGTGGTGGTAGGCGAGGAAGGCAGGAGATGCCTATACCGGATGAGATTCCGGCGGAACATGAGGGTATTGGTCAGGCCAATGTGGTCGAGCTAGTAGGTCAGCAAGCCATGGGCGCCTTAGCCCTAAGATGGCTAGAGCTTTGAGGAATCCTTGGGCATTCTCGGTGAGAATCGAGTCGAGCCCATGTTGTTGAGCGGACCGTCTTTTACGAAGAGGAGTTCTTGATCTAACCCGAACGAGTTTGTTGGGGATCCGAAGGAGCCACTGAAAGCTAATGAATGGCTCGAACAAATGATGAAGACGTTTGAGATGCTTGGCATCGAAGACGGGGCTTTAAAGGTGACCTTGGCATCTTTCTAGCTAAAAGGAGATGTGGGTCAGTAGTGGAAGTTCATGAGAGGTCGTGTTGGAGGGACATGGGAGGCCTTTGTAGATGCTTTCTAGGAGAAGTTCTTATCTCCAACTGTCAGGGAGAAGCTGAGGGACTAGTTTTGTCAGCTCAAGCAGCTGAGTTTATCAGTGGCCGAGTTTGAGGCCGCAGTTACTATTTGTCCAGGTTTGCACCTGAGCTTGTAGCGTCTGAAGAACGCCGTTCGAATTTGAGAAGAAGTTGAGGCATGGGCTCAAGATGAAAGTTGGGAGGTCTATGACCGAGATTATGGGCGCCTTGTAGATGTTGCGGCCCATATGGAGATTATGATCAGAGGAGGAGGAGGAGGAGAGAGGCTCCAAGAGGTCGGGATGGTCGAGGGGACGGAAGAGGCGGAGGGTTCTTACCCTCAGCTGATCCAGGTGCATTGCTAGATCGACCTTTCTAGTGCCGAGTCTGAGCTCTGGGAAAGGCGATCAAGGAAGCGTGACTTGTTACAAGTGTGGTCATGGGCCACAAGTCTCCAGCTGCCCTTGAGAGGAGGAGGTCGAGAGCGACTTCATTTCGGCTCGACCTCAAAGCGAGTCGAGGCGAGCCAACCGCTCTCTTGTTACCAGTGTGGTTAGGCGGGGCACCTAAAAAGGTTTTGCTCGCAATTGAGTGCCATATCGGGCGCGTCTGGTACTAGGTAGACGTAGGGTTTTCAGCCAGCACAGTCAGTTAAGGCCTCGAGGGCCAATTAGGGAGCTTCGTTGTCCCAGTCTGTGCTGCAGTCTTTTGCTCCTAGAGGGGAGCAGGTAGATCAGGGGCCTACAGGGCATGTGTATGCTGTTACCGCGCAGGATATTGTACCGGCTCCATTTGTTGTGAGAGGTACCTTTTTGTTTTGCAACTCGATTGACAATGTGTTGATTGGTACGGGTGCATTCCATTCTTTTATATCTGCCGCATTTGCATGTGTTTTGGGGTTGGAGTTGGCACAGTTAGCATCGCTTATTTGTGTTGCATCACCTGTTGGGGGTGAGTTGATTTTGAAACAAGGGTGTCGGGGCTGTGATATAGAGGTCGCCGACCGTCGGCTTCCATTTTCTTTTGTAGTAATGGCTATGTCGGGTTTTGATATTATTTTGGGTATGGACTGGCTATCGTCATACCGAGCTATTATCGATTGTTACCGCCAGAGGGTCACAATATGTACCTTGAACGGGGATTGTTTCCATTTCTTGGGGGATCGGGTTGGTAGTGTGTTGCCATCGGTATATGATCGCGAGGTGGAGTGAGCTTAGTGGTTTCTCGCTAGCCTTTTGAGTAGTGAGTGTGATGAGATCAGTTGTATTGCCGAGAGTGGTTTGTGAGTATTCGGATGTTTTTCCTGAGGATTTCGTTAGTTTGCACCTCACGGAGAGATTGAGTTCTCTTTCGATTTAGTGCCTGGCACGGCGCCGATTTTTATGGCACCTTACCGTTTTGCCCCAGCCGAGTTGAGTGAATTGAAGGTTCAACTCCAAGAATTGCTAGATAAGGGCTTTATCCGCCCTAGTGTTTCGCCGTGGGGAGCACTGGCCCTCTTTGCTAAAAAGAAAGATGGTGCCTTGAGACTTTGCATCGATTATCGGAAATTGAATTGGGCTACGGTTAAAAATAAATACCCTATGCCTCGTATAGATGATTTGTTTGACCAGTTGAAGGGGTCCCGTTGTTTCTCTAAGATAGACTTGAGATCAGGTTACCACCAGTTAAGGTCAGGGAGGAGGATATTAGAAGGCGGCATTAAGTATCTTGGTATGGCCATTATGAGTTTCTGGTGATGCCTTTTGGGCTCACCAATGCACCGGCAGTATTTATGGACTTGATGAATCGGATATTCCGAGAATTCTTAGATCGTTTTGTAGTCGTTTTTGTGGACGACATTCTGATTTATTCACCTTCTAAGGAGGAGCACGAGGAACACTTGAGAGTGGTGCTTGGGTTGCTTAGAGCCCATAGGCTATATGCCAAGTTTGGGAAGTGTGAGTTCTGGCTAAGAGAGGTTAAGTTCTTAGGCCATGTGGTTTTTGGGGAAGGGGTGTCTGTTGATACATCCAAGATAGAGGCAGTGTAGGATTGGACACAACCTAAGAGCATTTTTGAGATCCGCAATTTTCTGGGATTAGCTGGGTATTACCGTCGATTTGTGAAAGATTTCTCCAGGCTAGCTTCACCGTTGACTAGATTGACGCGGAAAGGAGTCAAGTTTGTACGGAGTGAGACTTGTGAAAGTCGTTCCAAGAGTTGAAGGTTAGATTGACCACCGCTCCGGTTTTGATTATCCCGGAGAGAGGTTTGGGTTATGCAGTTTATTGTGATGCCTCACGAGAGGGTTTGGGTTGTGTGCTGATGCAAGAGGGGAAAGTGGTGGCCTATGGCTCACGTCAGTTGAAAATACACGAGAGGAATTACCCTACTCATGACCTAGAGTTAGCAGCTGTGATTTTCGCTTTAAAGATTTGGAGGCACTACCTTTATGGTGAGAGATTCGAGGTATTCTCGGATCATAAGAGTCTGAAGTATCTGTTTACACAGAGGGACTTGAATTTGAGGCAGAGAAGATGGATGGAGTTCATTGAGGATTACGACTTGAGTTGCACTATCACGGGTAAGGCCAATGTTGTGGCGATGCCCTTATGAAATCCATTAGTGATGTAGCTTGTATAGCCATTGGGAGTGGGAGATGTTGGGTGCACTTGGGGAGTTTGATTTGCTTCAGGCGAATCCGTTGAAATCTTGACCTTGTTTTTACTGTTGTTGTGACCTACACTTGTGACTCGAGTGTTAAAAGGCCTGAGGCGACCTTGAGGTAGAATCCTCCGAGAGAAGATCTCGATTGGGAAGGTTGAGAAGGATTTAACTATGTATCGACTTGAGTTTGAGATCTGAGACCGTTTGTTTGTACCGGAGTCTTGCCAAGAGGAGGTACTCCGAGAGTTTCACCATTCACGCCTTGCGGTGCATCCGGGAGGCACCAAGATGTATCGTGATTTGGGTTGCCAGTTTTGGTGGTGGGGTATGAAGAAGGATGTGGCAATGTTCGTGTCTAAGTGCCTTACTTGTCAGCAAGTGAAGGCCGAGCATTAGAGGCCAGCGGGTTTGTTGCAACCCTTGCCTATTGCTGAGTAGAAGTGGGAGCACGTCACTATGGACTTCGTTGTAGGTCTTTCGAGGACTCAGCGGGGTAGTGATGCTATTTGGGTGGTTGTAAACCGGTTGACTAAGTCGACGCACTTTATCCCTATGCGCATGAGAGATTCGGTAGATTATCTTGCCGACTTGTATATTCGGGACATAGTGAGGTTACACGGGTCTTAGTGTCGATCATCTCAAATAGAGATCCTCGTTTTACTGCTAGGTTGTGGCAGAGTTTGCAGAGTGCCTTAGGTACTAGATTGACCTTTAGCACGGCTTATCATCCTCAGACTGGCGGGCAATCCGAGCATACTATTTAGATCCTTGAGGATATGCTTTGAGGTTGTGTTCTTGACTTTAGTGGGTCATGGGAGAGGCACTTGCCCTTGGTGGAGTTTGCCTACAACAACAGCTTTCAGTCGAGTATCGGTATGGCACCGTTTGAGGCGTTGTATGGCCGACCGTGTAGGTCTCCAGTTTGTTGGGCCGAGGTGGGTGATGCACCTTTGTTAGGCCCGGAGTTGGTGAGGGAAACGATGGAGAAAGTTGAGCTTATCCGTAGGAGGCTTGTTATAGCCCAGAGTCGTCAAAAGTGTTATGCTGACCGTAGGAGGAGGCCTTTGGCATTTGAGGCGGATCATGTATTTCTGAAAATATCACCTACGCGGGGTTTGATGAGGTTTGGGAAGAGTGGAAAGTTGTCCCCTCAGTTTATCGGTCCCTTTGAGATCCTTGAGAGGATTGGAGAGGTTGCATACCGTTTAGCCTTGCCGCCGCAGTTGTCCGAAGTGCATGACGTATTTCATGTTAGTATGCTTCGGAAGTACGAGCCAGATCCATCGCATATATTGGATTGGACCGACTTAGAGGTTGATGAAAATGCCTCGTATGAGGAGAGACCGGTACGGGTCTTGGATAGGCGGGATCAAGTCTTGCGAGGCAAGACCATTCCCTTGGTAAAGGTTTTGTGGAAACATCACGGAGTGGAGGAGGCTACTTGGGAATGTGAGTTGGAGGTCCGTGAGAAATATCTGGACTTGTTTGTTAATGTGTAATCATGTTCTGGAAATTTTGTAATATTAATGAACCCTAAGAGCATTGAATATGTCTTAAGTTGTAAAACATTGTATATGTTTTGATTTATGGAAGTATTATGGAACTTGCCTTGAAATGGAAGTTTATTTTAACTTTGCATATGTTAACACTATTTTAGAAATGCAATATATTGATTGGCATTGGATATGTTATAGAATTGTGGAAAATATGTTGAAATTGGTAAATTTCAAGGGAAAGCATGTTGGTAATGCATATTGAGTTATATATTGTGATTTGCCTCTTGAAAAGAGATGGGATGACCGGTATTGGGTCAAGTTGATGAATGTTGAGTTGTAATACTGTTGAGAATTGAGAAAAACATGCTTTTGAAAACTTGTACTTAATTTCAGGGACGAAATTCCTTAAGGGGGGGGAGGTTATAGCGATCTTGGTTTTTCCTCTCTTTATTTGTTGTATGCCGGACTCGGTTCCGTGGATGTGTTGTTGTCTCATTCTCATTTCCATCCTTACTCTTTGTAATTGAGTCTTGGGTTGTGTTGGGCAGGTTTGAAACAGGTTGGTTGTGCTTTGAAACCAAAAGTTGATGCCTAGAATTTGGCCTTCACACTCGAGCGGGGCTTTTGACGCTCGAGCGGGCCCTTTTTTTGTTGCTTCCCACTCGGCGCGTTTTGGCCTTCGAGCGTGAATTCCATCTCCTAGTATTTTTCTCTGTAGGTCTTCGTACACTCGAGCGGGAGTGTTGACGCTCGAGCGTGACCCTTTGATTTTGTTCCTTCGCTCGAGCGGGAAGTTTGACGCTCGAGCGGAGACCATCGCCTGCAAAACTTCTGAGAGTATGCATCCGACGCTCGAGTGGGCGTTTTGACGCTCGAGTGCGAGTCTATGTCTAATGCTCGAGCGGGGGTTTCCACGCTCGAGCGGGGAGACTTTTATATCAGTCTGAGTTTCACCTTTTTGGATCACTTTTTGATTTTCTTTCTCTCTCTTACTTTTCCAAAACCTCCATTGGAGAGCACCTCACTCTAAAACTCCAACTTCTCTCTAGGGTTTGATCTAGTAGGAGTGATCTTCTAACCTTGGGCCTTTGTAAAAAATGTGGAGCTTGTTGAGGGCTACATTTTGTTCCGAAAATATTGGGGTTTGGAGCACTTCAAATTTCTCCATCTTCTTCCTTTGAGCTCCGAATTTGAGGTAGGGATAACTACTCATTTATATGATCTTTGACATAAATTTTTAGTCATTTTGATTTAATGTTGAAGTTGGGTGATTTTGAGTGTTAGGGTTTCTAAATGTATAAAGAGGGGTTTTGTTATTTTGACTCATAAATTTGTATTTTGGGTCTTAAAGTGATGGTATTGTTGTCGGTTGTTGATATTGGTGCATTTGGGTCAAAGTTGAGAAAGATGGAGGAAAGCCCTAATTTTTGTTATGAATTAGTTGATATAATTAATTTGGAAATGTTATAGAAATACGAAATTAAGGTGGAAATGATGAAATTTGCATAATATGAGATAGAATGGTGGAGTTGGATTTATTAATCGCTCACTTTGAAAATGTTGAATATATCGGTTGAGGCATTTATTATCTATTTAGAAATAACTGCTTTGGGCTATCGGTGGAGGATAGTCTTGATTGTTGTAGACAATGCATGATGATTAGGCGAACTAAAACTAATCAATTGAATATGTCATCGAATATGACGGTTGGAATAATACATCAAATTTATGTATTGATTAATTATGTATATGATATGTGCTTATATACATTCTATTGTGTGGGAGGAGATAGGGGATGTACTCCACGGTTTAGGAGAAGATAGAGGATGGACTCCATCGATACAGCAAATATGTATATCTATTGAAGTATTGATACAGCAAATCTGTGTATCATATATGAAGTACGGAAGTGTTTCATTTGAGATTGATCTGACAATTATGTGTATCTATTGTGAAGTATGAAGTGTTTAATTTGAGTTGTTATCTCAATTGAAATGGAAGTACTGTTGATATGAGATATAATCTCATTTAAATTGTTTGGCCAGGTTCTGAGCCATAGTTATGAATTGAGAAATTGGATAAGAATGGAAAATGGGATGAAATATGGATACATTTGTCATGTAATTGAAATGGGTTATGAATTGATTTATGTGAGTTAAACATTTATCAAATGCTAATGTTTTAGTTATTGCTCATATTATGTTTAGCATATCTCTACTAGGCGTTGGCTCACCCTATATGGGACATCGTTTTCAGGTACAGGTATTATGCCACCTCCAAGGACGTAGCTTGGAAGGCGTGAGGCTGTTGGACTCTTTTTGTTGTTTTTGTTGTATTACATGTATATCAAGCCAAGGGCTTATTTTGTGTAGAATTAGTACTCTCTTTTTTTGTAACCAAGTATTGATTTGGAAAGTTGTAAGCCCGTAGGGCATTTACTTTGATTGTCAACATGTAATACTTTTGGACTAAATACTCTGATGAATATAAATATGTTTATTTCTCTTATGTTTATGAATGTCGCGAATGCATGATTTATGGGTTTATTTTGAGGGTGTTACAGTTCCACTTTACGTTTATCAAATCCATAGAGAATAATATGATACATTGTTATTAACTATACTCTGATATTGCCTAATTGCAATATCTTAATAGAGATAACTATTTTTGGCAATCGGTGGAAGATTGCATTGTTGTAGAAATATTTCCAACCTACAGTGAATTGAAACCTAATTTATAATCAGGTAATGAGATAGAGACTAATGTGGTGATAAAGATGCTTAAATTTATGAATTGTACAATTGAATCGTTGAATGAGAATGAATGAATGAAAAGAAAATTGAGATGCATTGTTATGTATATTATGATTGTGCTATCTGAGGTAGCATTCATACGGCTAGTAATTGATAAAGCGGACTATGGTATATAGAGGTAATGTGTTCCTTTTGTCTAGCAACTAGTAAAGTGGGTAGTGGTATATGTAAGCACCGCATTCCTTCTGGCTAGCAACCGGTAAAATAGGACTGTTATGTGGGGCTTAGCGATACCATGGAGAAATGATTGTGTTTGAGATTCAACGTTAGTACATATATATATGCATTGAGATCCTTTGTTAATGAAGGTGTGTGTTGAGAATTGTTTTAGATCATGCATAGTATCAGAACGAGTTATGGGTTATGTGTGTTGTAGATTAAGCATGTATATATATATATATTGTAGGGAAATAAAAATGCTTCGGAGAAAATTGTGTATTTTAAGTATAAATGAGAAATTGACATATTATACACTTATAATGTGGAGTGTCATGATCATATACATGTATGGAGTATACTAATTGGAATTAAAGCAATTGCCTATTGAATTAAAGAAATTGCCTATTTGTGGCCACAAGGCCTTTACTTGTAGCTGGAATACCATGTGTATAAAGGGCTACACCCTTTCTCTTTTTCTAATGTAAGCCTAAGGGCACTTTTAATTTTCATTGTATTTGTGGTAACCTAAAATATCCCAGGAGAGCATCCCATAGAAGAGAGGTATACCTTATCTCTACAACAGACACACACAAACACTTTACAAGTTCTTCATCTATTTTATTTGATTCAAGGGTTCTAACTTTATCATCAGAGTGTCCTCAGCTGGCAATCCTAATTGGGTGGCGTTAACCATGTTTATCTTTGCAGATCTATGGGACAAAGCTCATCTCTTTGGATCTATTCAACAATTCATGTGAGAGGATTTTCTAGGTCTCACAATTGGCACTACTTATGGGAGAGACCAAAAGAATTCAACGAAGAAGATAACAAACACCACCACTCGGATCATTGTTTCACGTTACTTCTAATTATAGTTTTATTAATATGGAATCTTTCCATCTTGGAAATAGCTTTGGATCGGGATCACTTCAGCTGCTACCTCTTACTTAGTATGGGTTTGTTATCATAAAAGTGAGTCTACCTAGCAGCGAGTGACCATTGCTTCGGCTCGAATAGATGACGGTTGCTTGGACCTGATCTTGTGGGTTCAAATCAGCAACCCATCACCGCAACCTTGTGATTTAATTATGGTCTCTTAGCCATCATTTATCAATTCGACAATTGGATCGTGTCCACGACATCCGATTTCTAGGTAACTGCAATACCGCTACAATGCCAAGAAGATGACGACACCAAGAAAACAATTCAGCGGTACATGGAGATAGAGCTATTGACACTTCCTCAAAGGGTTGTTGACTTGAAACGAGAA
Organism: Camellia lanceoleosa; assembly: GCA_025200525.1. Classification (NCBI taxonomy): domain Eukaryota; kingdom Viridiplantae; phylum Streptophyta; class Magnoliopsida; order Ericales; family Theaceae; genus Camellia; species Camellia lanceoleosa. The sequence goes on from CM045765.1 coordinate 65,241,975, forward strand.
ACAACAACGACCAACTCACCTTAACTTCAGTTTGGCAATGCCATAATCATCCTCGTGGCGACGTCGAGCAACATGCATCTCAAAGACCTGCAACTGGGTCTTAACTGTTTCTCTAGAAATGTTCTCGACAAGCTAAAGACCAAGAAAAGTTGCTGACCGAGTTTAAGTGCCCATTTTCTCTCTCTAGAAATTGAGTCTATGTTTTTCTTCATGAGAGCAACTTTTTGGCAATACAACAAGAATTGCTTGGCCAACCAGCTCCATGGTGTCACCTTTTCACTCCAACAACGTTGTCGCTGAGCACTCGCAACACCGCCATACAAAAGCAGTTACCAAAAATCAAGACACACCAACTTGGCAAATAGGATGTTCCTTGGACATCATCCACCAGCTCGAAAACACATCTCAAAAGCTTGCTCGACAACATGCATCATGCCCTCATCAATTATGCTTCTCGACAGACTTAGTCTTGCTTGGTATCAAAGCATCTATAAAGGAAATTTTCATAATTCAATTCCACTAGTGGTATCAGAGATAGTATGGGCCACTTTTCAAAAATTTTGAAGATACAAAGCACGGTATCAAATTTCTCAAGATTTTGAAGGTGGCAAAATCAAGATCTGAATATACCAGAGGGTTCATGTCGACTAGAGGAGTCCAAACCCACCAACCAGAAGAGTCAAGAACTACCGAAGTTCACCAATAATTGCGAAATAGATCAAATTTTCAAAAACTAAAAATTTTGAAGTTATCGAAATCCAGTTTTAAGAGAATTTTTTGGGTCTCACAATATTCCATGATTCTCATGTATTAAATGACCTTCATATGCATGCATTTATTTCAGAGAGATTCCAGTTTCTTATATTTATTATGGCCTTGTCACTATCACTCGAGTTTACTTATATATGGTCAGACTTTATATTTTTGTGGGCGTTACATATGCATAACTAAAGAGCTTCTCTCAGGATTTGGATTAAACTCTAGTTAAGTAAAGGGTTTTTTATTATTGATTCAATAGTTATATAAGATTAAGGCCTGCTTTTTTTTTACTAATTTATTTTGAATCTTCATATTTAGCATATGTTCTTAGTTTATGTGATTCTAATTGCATACTTATATAACGATTTTCATTGATTAACTTTTCTCGGTTAAGATAGTCTATGGTAAGAGAGACGAGTTTTGTCATGAGACAATTCGTGCAAGTACAAGAGAGACTATGCTAATCGATAAATTGTAAATATCCCTTAGAAGATAATACTATTAGGACTTGTAGTCATTAACGGATCAAAAAAAACAAATTGAAGATATGAGTGACCTTAACACCCAAAACAAAAACATTGCTATTAATTATAGGCTAATATATTAAGTGGTTAATACAGTTAATCCTCTTAGTAAATCTGTACATGAAATGTAGTTATTTGAAAAATGAGTGCTTGTATTAATAAATTTTAATCTAGAAAGGTAAATGTAAAACAATATCATGGCCTAAGAAATAGATTATTGAAAAAATTTCAAATTGAAAAAAATCTTGAAAATTTAACAATTCAGGAAAAAAGAGGTATTGTTTCTTTAAAGAACTTAGATGAAAATCAACAAGTGATCGTTTTACTAGATTTAGTTCTACAAGTAGCGTAGAAAGAACAAAAAATAAAGATAAGGATATAATAGAAGAATATAGCATACAAGAAAGTTTAAATAAAAAAATAATAGGATACGAAATAATAAGTATCTATATTACAAACAAATCTTCATCAAAAACATCAACAGAAAAACAACAAAACCTAAAAATGGTTTCTATAGATAATCTTTCTATCACTATAAATAAGCAATTGATGGAAAGATGATTATCAGGTGATGAACTCCAAAAAAGAGTAGAAGAATAATTCAAAATATGTTAAATTATTATTCATTTTTTCAGGCTATCATTTTTACACTATTGTTGCATTAGTTGATACTAGTGTTTCATATAGTTTGGCAAAACTTGGACTTTTACTTCTAGACAAATGAGTTCTATATGAAAATTTTACTATATTAAAATTGACAAATTATCAATTTCTAACCATAAAATATGAAAGCTATCATGTTCCTATCATTCTTAATCAAAAAGAATTTTCTATGGAAAGAATAACTCAATTCGCATTTTTACATGGAGACTTTTTGGTTGGAAATGCATTTTTTCAAAAAAAAAAAAAAAAACATTTTCTTCAAGATCAATCGCATATTACTCCCAAAATGCCTAAAATTTCATTACTTAAATATTCCTCTCAACAATGTAAATTTGGCTTTGTAAAATTCAAAGAAATTACTGGAGAATCAGTTTGAATATCGCAACATGCAACCACAAAGTATTACGGACAATACCTCCCATGCCAGGGCAGGTATCAGCTTGGCATCATGTCTTCTTAGGACTATTCTAGATGTACAACGCAATTTTGGAAGTAATATTCTATTTCAGTTGGAAAATAGCACATTTTGGAAGTTCCTATTAAAGAAAGGGACTATTACAGGATGTTTTGCATACAAACTGCTGCATCCCTTAGATGGTTGCCTTCTACTTATGGAAGGACTTACTCTATCATGATCGCACACTCGATGAAAGTGGTTTACAAGTGAGAGTGACAGTCTTGAGTTTACAACGTTCTAGTTCTAGTACCTAGTGAGAATTTCTATTTATATTTTTTATAAAAAGAATCGAAGTCTTTTGAAATCTCATTGTTGAAGGCATAGAGAGGGCAGAGGTCAACTGGAGTGGAAGCCAAACGATCTTACTTCACTTTTGAAGTCATGAACTCAGGAACTAGCTTTCAGAATGACTTGAACTTACTAAAGGAATTCTCAAAAAAAAAAAAAAAAAGAAAAGAAAAGAAAAAGAAAAGAAAAGCTAGTCTCCTGAATGAACCTATGGGAACAAGTAGGCTTCCTTGCTTGACTCTTTTAGCTTCTAGGATTCCTAGCTCTAATCAATAGGTAAAATGGGATTAGGCTAACCAACGAAGAGCTAGCTTACAAAGCTTACTCATTAAGGGGTTGATGTGTTGTTCATGCTTGATCTCCGTCCGTTGACCCTTGAGTCACTTCAATATGACAATAAGTTGCCTGGGATTTTAACCCAGAACTAGTCGGATGGAGTAGATAATTTCTTTGTAAAACAAAGCCAAAACCCCTCCTCAAGTCGTGCTTGCATTTTTCATTGTACATAGCTTTCCCTATGGAACATTCCAAAAACTTGGGGATCCATACCTTATCTAATAGAAGAAGTTAAGACTAAAATGCTACGTTTCCTTTCCTTACCTCTTCTTATACAGAAAAGGAAGATTCGATTGGACCAAAAAGGCTTGAGTTCACATCCATTCAATAAGTCGAAGCTCGGCATGTGAAAAAAAAAAAAAAAACCTACTATGAGCTAGCCCATTAAGATGCTTCAATAGAATATAGAATGATATACAAACAAAAACCAATCCGAATGAAAAGGTAGAAGCAATTGGTTGGGAAATAATATTGTGGGAGCCGTATAATTAAAGGGGAGAAGTCCGATACGCACAGAGAGCCGGGTGTTAAACGGCTCCATTCTGCTCTGCCGAGACGCCGAGTAGGACTCTCGGGCCGAGTATACTGGAAAAAGCACGTCAGGATAAATAAAAGAATAAATAAACGATTTAAAAGTAGACTCTTGCCCGAGGTTTGGAAAATGGCTATAAATACAAGAGATTGATTTATAAAGGTATGTAAGAATTACTTCTAGAGACTTAGCAAGCAAGCTTTCTTGAGGAATCGACTTGTCCGTCGAGTGCTAATTCGCACCCCACCGGAGTTTGTATTTTTGCAGGTGACTAGCAGAGGCTCATTGGCGTCTTCCGGGATCTGAAGAGTATTTCCAAACCACATTCACCACAATTGGCGCCGTCTGTGGGAATACTCAAACATATCCATGGAAGGCGTGACCGAAGATCCTCCGATAGCCACCGACGCCATCGCGCAGGAAGACGACCTCACCCCAGCGAACATGCTCGGAAAAGAAACCATTGCGGCACGACGCACCTTGCGCTTCGACTCGCCAACGACTTCAGCACAAGAAACAATGCAGGCTGTCATCGAACAAGCGAAGCAGAACGAACAAAGGCTCGAGAACATGATCGCTGAGAACGAACGACTCCGTCAAGACTTGGCCCTGGAGGTAGCAAAATCTAAGGAAGCCATGCGCCAGAAACCGGAGCCATTCCCAAGGATGGGCGGACAGAGACCACGGGCCCGACCAAAGGTTACCAACAGCGACTCCAACTCATTATCCACGGAGCTCGACGCGAAGGAACGATCCGAAACCTCCAGCTCCTCTGACAAAGATTCGCGATCAAGAAACAAGCGAAGAAGAAGCAGCTCGAACGAGGAAGATCGTCATGACCCTTTCGTTCGGAGAATCACGAGGGCGTCCTTGCCCAAGAAATTCAAAGCTCCGTCATTCACTCTTTACGACGGAAAATCAGACCCCACTGATCATATCCGTCACTACAAACAGGCCATGACCTTACATGCGGACAACAAGGACCTCATGTGCGAATATTCCCCGATAGTCTAGGACCGCTAGCGTCGGTGGTATTACAAGTTGGAGCCGTCGATCAAGAACTTCCACCAATTGCAAAAGTCTTTCAGGCCGGTTCATTACCAGCGAGGTACAACCAAACAGCCGACTCCTGGGCGTCTGAGATCGGTCGGGAGGCGCCAGGCGTATTCACTCGATATTGGGAGTGCTTCAACGGTTGACGACGCTTAGCGACTCCATGGCCATAACCGCCTTCAAAATGGGCTTACACCACGGCGATTGCTCTGCGCGACTCCTTGACCAGAGGCCCCCAAAAGCGATGGGCCTTGATGAAGAAAGTCGAAGAATATTGCAAAGTCGAAGATGATGCCACGAGAACAAAGGCCGGACAAAGCTCGAAAACGGAACTCCCGAAATTGCTCGGCCAATAAACTCCGTGCCACCAAGCCTGAACCACGACAACGAACCAAGCGAGACAAAAGGCGTGATTCCGCCGAACAAGCGATCAATGCCCCTACCGAGCAAATGAGCGATTACAAGTCGACGGAGACGCTCAAGGCGAAACGACAAGAAATATCACGGAGCTAATAGAACCGATCGCGGCAATAATGACCAAGGTCCGGCATCTCCGTTTTTAAGTGGCCGCCAAAATGATAGGACCCCGACACGGAGGCGGAGATGCGATCTGAATACCACAAAGATCACGGCCACGAAACCGAGAATTGCTAAGCACTGAAGGGTCATCTGGAAGAATTGGTGCAGAATGGTCGGCTGCAGCAATATGTTAGCAAGGGAACGCCGATTAAAGCATTAGCCCTGAGACAGGATTCACCTCCGCTTGGCGTGATCCATATGATCTACGGTCGGCCGACCGCCCCGGTCATCCACACGATCCAATCGCACCCGTCTCCCCAAAAACATGACAGGCAAACCGGCAGCCCCAGTGAAGCCCCGACGATTGGGTTCGACGACTCCGACCTCCTCGGAATGAAGGCCAGCCACGTCGACCCTTTGGTCGTCACGCTACGGGTACGTCAGTTCAGCGTTGAACGCATCCTCATAGACCCAGGGAGTGCTGCTGAAATCCTGTACTACAAAGCTTTTGTAGAACTCGGCCTTAACGAGTCGGATCTGTCACCATCGTCCCAGCCGCTGTTCGGCTTCAACGCGAATCCAGAGTACCCGCTGGGGAAGGTCGTGCTGCCGGTTCGGGCTCAAGCGGCCGACACAGAATTCTTGGTTGTAAAGCTTCCATCGCAGTATAATGCCATCATAGGCCGCCCCTGGTTGCACGTCATGAAGGCCGTCCCAAGCACCTACCATCAGCTTATGCGCTTCCCAACAGATCGCGGGATTGAAGAGATCCGTGGCTCGGAGCAATCCACAGGAATGTAGGTCTTATGGGAATTCATCTGCAGACCCAACTTGTGGGACCTGATGCTTGTACTGGAACTTCAATTTAATGAAAACGGATTTTTGTTTGCCTGACCTTCAACCCAATTGGGGCCAAAACAAGTCTCCGGATTCGGAGCGCCCTGTCGATGCACGTCATCTGGGGCCGAATAAGCCTCCGGATTCGGCCGTTAAATGAGGATGTCACGATTGGCCAAAACAAGTCTCCGGATTCGAGCGCCTGTCGATGCACGCGTCATCCGGGCGAATAAGCCTCCGGATTCGGGCGCCGCCGTGGATGTCACGATTGGCCAAAACAAGTCTCCGGATTCGAGCGCCTGCCGATACCGTCATCGGGGCGAATAAGCCTCCGGATTGGGCGCCCGCCGTGGATGTCACGATTGGCCAAAACAAGTCTCCGGATTCGAGCGCCTGCCGATACCGCGTCATCCGGGGCCGAATAAGCCTCCGGATTCGGAGCGCCCTTCGTGGATGTCACGATTGGCCAAAACAAGTCTCCGGATTCGGAGCGCCCTGTCGATGCACGTCATCTGGGGCCGAATAAGCCTCCGGATTCGGAGCGCCCTTCGTGGATGTCACGATTGGCCAAAACAAGTCTCCGGATTCGGAGCGCCCTGTCGATGCACGTCATCCGGGGCCGAATAAGCCTCCGGATTCGGAGCGCCGTTCGTGGATGTCACGATTGGCCAAAACAAGTCTCCGGATTCGGAGCGCCCTGTCGATGCACGTCATCCGGGGCCGAATAAGCCTCCGGATTCGGAGCGCCCTTCGTGGATGTCACGATTGGCCAAAACAAGTCTCCGGATTCGGAGCGCCCTGTCGATGCACGTCATCCGGGGCCGAATAAGCCTCCGGATTCGGAGCGCCCTTCGTGGATATCGCGATTGGCCAAAACAAGTCTCCGGATTCGGAGCGCCCTGTCGATGCACGTCATCCGGGGCCGAATAAGTCTCCGGATTCGGAGCGCCCTGTCGATGCACGTCATCTGGGGCCGAATAAGCCTCCGGATTCGGAGCGCCCTGTCGATGCACGTCATCCGGGGCCGAACAAGTCTCCGGATTCGGAGCGCCCTGTCGATGCACGTCATCCGGGGCCGAATAAGCCTCCGGATTCGGAGCGCCGTTCGTGGATGTCACGATTGGCCAAAACAAGTCTCCGGATTCGGAGCGCCACAGCCGATACCGTCATCGGGCGAATAAGCCTCCGGATTCGGAGCGCCCTTCGTGAATGTCACGATTGGCCAAAACAAGTCTCCGGATTCGGAGCGCCCTGTCGATGCACGTCATCCGGGGCCGAATAAGCCTCCGGATTCGGAGCGCCGTTCGTGGATGTCACGATTGGCCAAAACAAGTCTCCGGATTCGGAGCGCCCTGTCGATGCACGTCATCTGGGGCCGAATAAGCCTCCGGATTCGGAGCGCCGTTCGTGGATGTCACGATTGGCCAAAACAAGTCTCCGGATTCGGAGCGCCCTGTCGATGCACGTCATCCGGGGCCGAATAAGCCTCCGGATTCGGAGCGCCCTTCGTGGATATCGCGATTGGCCAAAACAAGTCTCCGGATTCGGAGCGCCCTGTCGATGCACGTCATCCGGGGCCGAATAAGTCTCCGGATTCGGAGCGCCCTGTCGATGCACGTCATCTGGGGCCGAATAAGCCTCCGGATTCGGAGCGCCCTGTCGATGCACGTCATCCGGGGCCGAATAAGTCTCCGGATTCGGAGCGCCCTGTCGATGCACGTCATCTGGGGCCGAATAAGCCTCCGGATTCGGAGCGCCCTTCGTGGATGTCACGATTGGCCAAAACAACTCTCCGGATTCGGAGCGCCCTGTCGATGCACGTCATCTGGGGCCGAATAAGCCTCCGGATTCGGAGCGCCTTTCGTGGATGTCACGATTGGCCAAAACAACTCTCCGGATTCGGAGCGCCCTGTCGATGCACGTCATCTGGGGCCGAATAAGCCTCCGGATTCGGAGCGCCCTTCGTGGATGTCGCGATTGGCCACAACAAGTCCCCGGATTCGGAGCGCCCTTTCGATGCACGTCATCTGGGGCCGAATAAGCCTCCGGATTCGGAGCGCCCTTCGTGGATGTCGCGATTGGCCACAACAAGTCCCCGGATTCGGAGCGCCCTTTCGATGCACGTCATTTAGGGCCGAATAAGTCTCCGTGTTCGTAGCGCCTTTTAGATGCACGTCATCTGGGCCGAATAAGCCTCCGCCTTCGGAGCGCCCGTCGTGGATATCACGATTGGCCAGAATAAGTCTCCGAATTCGGAACTTCTTTTATTACACGACACCTCCCGGCCTAAATGAGGGCCGAATGCCCCGTTTTAGTCAGGCAGAATCACTAACGCGCATCCCGGACAACATGCCTTAGCCGGCCCGGAATACAACAATTTGGCCAATCCGCCTAAGGCAGGGGCCGACCCCCGCTTACAAAAAAAAAAAAGAAGAAGAAAGAAAAAAAAAAAAAAAAAAACGTTTAAACCACAACAGTTTCAATGGCAAGCTAACAGCAAACTATTAAAGCATATGAAGTAAAATACATAAAATAACACTCTTTATGTAATGACACTTTTTATTCGATTAAAAAGTTGTTACATCGACGCAACTGCGTTCGAACATTACAATATCTATTTCTAACTTCTAAGACAAACGAATCCATCGATTCAAGGGCACATCCGTGCCCGAATCGCCATCCCCCCGGGCCTCTGACGCCATCGACAACGTCAAGGCCAAGATCCAAGACAAGGAAGGTCTCGAGGCGATTTGTATCTCTCCTTTGAGGCGATCTGCTTGACAACAGGTACGAGTTTCGGTTCCTCCTTTCACGGGTCCACCGCCCACGGAAAATCCTCCGCCGCCAACCAGCGGAACGCCAAGTTCGCCGAAGTGAGCCTACTGTCATCACGTCACGCTCGATGGCGAGAACTCTCGATCTGCATTATCCCATACAATAGCCTCTGGGGAACTAAATAGGTTCGATCGCATAAGGGCCCTGTCGTTTTTATTCTCAGTAACAGCCCCAATTTCGAGGCCCAAATCTCGAAGTAATTCTTATCAGCGTTAAACCCCATGAGACAGGCGTCGATCAACATTCTCCATGACTTGGTTAAACCAACGGTTGACTAAAACGCGCAAGGGTTAGAACCATCTATCCCAATCGGCTAGATATGCGGCATTTGTGCCGTCTTGCAAACAAAAACAAGAATGCCGACACCCCTTCATCCCTGGCTCATGGCTTACCCAATTTGAAATACGCAATGGTTTAATTCTAAATCAAACGGCCATTACATGGAGGCCGATCAAGCCAACCAATCGGCGCATCGAATTAAAACGCCGAGTACGATTAGTATATTTTCATCTAGCTAAACATGCAATAAAATTAAACATGCGTACGCCGAATGCGGGAGAGAATTTGATATTTCCCATAAAGCATCTTTTATTAAACATCAAGAAATTACATAATTACGAACGCGACTAGCGTCCGAACCATACAACAAATAAATATTATGCGGCATCACCCTCATCCTCACTCTTTTCGACCTCAAAAGCAGAAAACGGGAAGTCCTTCTCACGGTAGCGAGGCGACGCCGCATCAATTCCTGCCAGGCGAAGAGATTCGGCAACTTGAGTTGCCCTGATCCAACCATGCCTAAACCCACGATTTTCACATCGGCAAACTTCTTCGGCGAGCTTTTCCTTGGTCTTTTGAATTCCGACCAGCCGTCCTTCGTGAAAACCTTTTTCATAGGACCTCCCCTTTGCGGACTCCAAGGCGAACATACTCGCCGTATCCCGATCGGCAATGGCAGCGCTTATAAGCCGACTGGTAACCCTCTCTTCAACGATTGGGTTCACCTGCCCCGCTGGCTGTGCCTGAGCTGCCTTGATCGTCCCTAACGCACGTTCAGCCGCCTCCGCTCGAGCCTCCAAACTCCGGATACGCTCTTCCTTTTCCGCCATTTCTCGGCGGGCGGCGCGCAATCGCATGCCAACTTCGTAAGCCGTATAGAGTCCTTTCACCGCTCCATGTATACCCTCGCGAAACACTTCGTAGTCTGACGACCAACCATCGATCGAACTTCAGGAGGAAATATTTGTCGAGCGAACTCGACCGCTACATCTGGATCTCGCACGATCGAATCCGCTTCCGTCATGGGCTTATTCTTCACAAACACTGCAAAACTCAACGGGCACGGAGTCGCGTCTGATTTCCTTTCGACGCGGGCGTGTGGCAACTTCGCTTGAGACTGCCTCTCTCGTCTGGGCGACCTGCTTCGACGTCGAGGAGATCGACGCCCCTCTCTACTCATAGAGCTCTTGCTCCCCGCGCACAAGGGCGCCTCGATGTTCATCTGCGATTCATAGCGCCACCCAGCTCGACCAATGTCTTCGCTTCCCTTTTGTTTAAAAAGCGTTTGTTCGACATTCGCTGTCGACTTCCTTCGAAGTTCGAACACGACTTACGGACCCTTTAAAGTCGCCGAACACGGTACCTACGGACTCTTTAAACACTCGCAAAGGCAACGCGATCGAGGCAGATTCATTAATTACAAACCTAATCGTCCGACGCCGAATGGGATGACGGCGGGGCAGGTGGTTGGTTCAACGCTCCTGCAGTTCCCGAGGCAATGGCGATTCATCAATCTATTCGCTCGAGTGCCCGATCGACCCATGATCGGTGGCGTGAAATTGCAAATGCCGATTTTGATAGAATCGATTGAATTCCACCAAAATTGTTCGGCCAGGGTATCCAGCCGGCCTGCGAATTGAATCCAAAGCGCCCTTATCATGAACCCACTGGGGCAAGGGCAGCTTCATCAATATATTCGGCTCGAGTGCCCAGTCGGCCCATGATCGGTAGGCAGTGAAATTGCAAATGCCGATTTTGATTGAATACGTATTGAATCCTACCAAAATTGTTCGGCCACGGTATCCAGCCGGCCTGCGAATTGAATCCAAAGCGCCCTTATCATGAACCCACTGGGGCAAGGGCAGATTCATCAATCTATTCGGCTCGAGTGCCCAGTCGGCCCATGATCGGTAGGCAGTGAAATTGCAAATGCCGATTTTGATAGAATACGTATTGAATTCCACCAAAATTGTTCGGCCAGGGTATCCAGCCGGCCTGCGAATTGAATCCAAAGCGCCCTTATCATGAACCCACTGGGGCAAGGGCAGCTTCATCAATATATTCGGCTCGAGTGCCCAGTCGGCCCATGATCGGTAGGCAGTGAAATTGCAAATGCCGATTTTGATTGAATACGTATTGAATCCTACCAAAATTGTTCGGCCACGGTATCCAGCCGGCCTGCGAATTGAATCCAAAGCGCCCTTATCATGAACCCACTGGGGCAAGGCGATTCATCAATCTATTCGCTCGAGTGCCCGATCGGCCCATGATCGGTAGAGGGCATTGAAATTGCAAATGCCGATTTTGACAGGATATTTATTGAAATTGCAAGAACCCGGTTCTTGCGGATATATATTAAACGAACGATATTGCATGTACGGCTTGTTCAGAAGAGTTCTAGGTAAAAATCACCAATGCCACAGTAAAATTTATCCAGTCAGACCAAGTACCCCAACCGGCACACAAGAGGCAATTCGTTTCACGAACCCCCTGGGGTACGGGCAGGCTCACCAATTAGGATTTCCCCACAATACATACAATTCTATTTTACCAAATGCATGGACAAAACATAGAACTCTTTCATTAAAATTAAGCATAGAGCCGTCTCATACAAAATGTGTGGTGGCGTGAGAATTAATCGTATTGAAATTACAAGGAAATTTTCATTCATAAATTAACGCGCATATGCTAACCAATTTATACGAAAACTACCAACGCACTATCCAAAAGAAGAAAAACAACAAAGACAAAAAAACAATACCACGCCCGCTCGGTAAACGGCTCCCAGATCACTCGTCGGTATCGGATTCAAGCGGCTCAACATCCACCTGCTCATAAGGAATTGGCAAATCCAATGTAACCTCAGCGGCAGCAAGGGCTTTGAGCCACCCATGCTTGAACCCGCGATTCTCAAATTTGGCCACTTCTTCAACATACTCCGACAAGCCGCCCGGCGTCTCTGCCTCAAAGGCCTCCGATTCGGCTTTCTCGCGGGTCGCCTTAAGCTCGTCTAATTGAGCCTCCGCTTCAGCAAGCGCTTTCTGGGAAAGCTTGAGCGATTCCTCGCTCATATTTGCCCTGCCTTCTGCATCAATACGAAGCTGTTCGGCGACTCGAACCCTCTCTTTCTCCCCTTCGGCAAGGCTCTCCATCTCGCCTCATAATTTCGAATTCGCCTACTTCTCGACCTGCTCTGTTTGCAAATGGTCAATCCGCCCGAGAGCATCACGGAGGCGGCGACCCAAGTCGGCGACCCTTCCGATCGTCTGCAAGACAATTCGGTGTAATTAGACGCCGTTAAACAAACAACAAGGAAACGAAGCCGACTTACCAGGAGCGCCGATTGAGCAGTTAAGGCAACTGCCATGACATCAGGCACGCACGAAAGCTTTCTTTGTCGGCAAGGAAATTGAAGCCGCCAGGCTAAGGGCGACGGCCGGATCCTCGCTAGCCGAAGCATCGGATAAAATCGGCGTGCCCCTGATCTTCGGCTGAATAACGAACGGAGCCACCGCGACCGGTTCTTCAAGTCGAGGCCGTTTACTAGCAGGGCCAGCTTCCGAAGTCGCTTCTCCTGCGGCATCGCGTTTTTGGCCTTGCTCCGAAATTAGCTGCACCTGATCGGCCTTTTCTCCGCCCTCCTTATCCTTGACGGACACAGCAGCCTCAACCGTGCCCTCAGAAACGGCTACAAATGGCTTGATCAAGCTAGGATTGGATTCGGCACATTCAGTCTTCTGTCGGGCGGCCAAGCGCTCGGCATTTCTTTTGCGCGCCATCTGCGTTAAGCTCTTCTTCGCCATATCCTCAGAAAAATCGCCTGGTAGATCCCCCAAGTTCGCAAAAATATCCCCAGACAAATCTGCTCGTCCTGAGGTAGATGGTTGAGGGGCCTCGGATGCTGCGGCGACGGGTCTCGCCGCCCTCGACCCCTTGGCGATCTGCGATCGGATCGTGATCACTTCTCTGATGCTCCGCGTCTTCCCCCGAATCAGAAGCTGCAAGACCGATCTGCCGAAGATTTCTGAAGCTGGGAAAGATAAGGGCCGAGAGCTGTTGATCGCCCAATGGAATCGGAATATTATCTGCAGCCGAAAAAGTGGTGTAGGTGGGTTCGTACCGAAGAAGGATATGGGCGGCCCTCCCCTGTTTTTGTACGTTTGGACGGCCGAAATACGTCAATGCAGTCTTAATTTCCCCAAGAACCGCGTCATCAACCGAATTCAGAATTTTCTTCAACCTATTACCTGCGGAAGCCAGAGATGCGATCCTCGGAGAGGAGGTCTTTCAAGTGTTTTGCCATTCTAGTGGAACCAAGTATTCGCCGAGGCTAAAAATAGCAGGTAGAAAATAGGGTTACGATGAAGGGAGAAGAAGACTTACAAAAAACGGATGAGACAAAGGAAGACAGGAAGAGGTTGCAGAAAACGCGAGCCACAGAGGGATATGCACTGGCGATCCAAAAAGCTCAGGAGACCGACGAAATATGAATTCGAAAGGACTAAAGTTTCAAATCACAATAAATGCTGAGATATACGAATAGAGCGGGAAAATGTAATAATGAGTAAAAAAAGGGGCGTGCGCCTCCTGACGTATTGGGACACGCAGCGCCCGATGATAAACTTTTTTGAATTCGAGCCAAACACGCCGATTTAACCGCGGTTAAATAGGGGTTCGGGGCAATTGGGAGCCGATAATTAAAGGGAGAAGTCCGATCGCCAGAGAGCCGGTGTTAAACGGCTCCATTCTGCTTCGCCGAGACGCCGAGTAGGACTCTCGGCCGAGTATCTTTGGAAAAAGCACGTCAGGATAAATAAAAGAATAAATAAACGATTTAAAAGTAGACTCTTGCCCCGAGGCTGGAAAATGGCTATAAATACAAGAGATTCAGATTTATAAAGGTATGTAAGAATTACTTCTAGAGACTTAGCAAGCAAGCTTTCTTGAGAGGAACTGACTTGTCCGTCGGAGTGCTAATTCCGGCACCCCCGACCGGAGTTTGTATTTTTGCAGGTGACTAGCAGAGGCTCATTGGCGTCTTCCGGGATCTGAAGAGTATTTCCAAACCACATTCACCACAAATATCACTCATAGAATTCCTAATATAAGAACTAATCCTAGGAGATGGGTAACAGGGACTGGAAGATGTCGGATGTGGAAACATGACTTGGAGTTACTTGGAAGCAAAAAGAAGGAGTCAGAGGATTCAACTGCTTATTAAGGCCGAGATAGGGCCAAGCTCAATTCCATTGTTACGGGTTGCCACACTATGCACTTTCTTTTCTTCATCTTTCTCTAGGCCTGGGAGACAGAGGTTGTTTAGAGCTCTCATGTTAAACTTATAAAACCAATTTTTTTGACACCTATTAAACCTCTTTATGTAGTCTAGCGTAGTGAACTCAAAATGATTGACAGTTAAGAAAAAACTTGGCAACAAGTAATTGAAGATAATATTAATAGTGAAACTAAGGGGGTGTTTGATAACTTAATTCAACACTTAAAACTCAATGTATTAAGTGATAAGCAATTAAGCTTGTTTGATAACCACAATTGATATCACTTAAAAATTTAAGTGCCTCTTAAAATGTAGGAAATGATGTTCTGATACCGCCTAACTGAGGGTGTGGAAAAATCTTTTGGAAGCAAGAGGCTTTGTTCTTTTGTGATTATTTTGACAAGCCAAGGGTTTTTTTTTTTTTTTTTTCGTATGGGTTAGTAACCACTTTTGTGTAACCAGCCTTGAGTCTCGGAACATGTAGCCCTTGAGGCATTTTCTTTGTTGTTTATTTCTTGTTATTGTATATAGATTCAGCTTAGGAGAGTTTGAATATGTAATGTATGTGGATCTCTTTTGTAAATCTCTCATAGAAAAGAATTATGAATTTATAGATTTAATTAACCATTTTAAAATTGTTGATAGATGGATTAGTCGGTTGTCTTATGTCATTTATTTTGGGGCATTGCATAACCAACAATGGGGAGCACGATGATCAACTTTGATGGGGCTTGGCAATAGAATTTAGCAATAGGTGGTGTGGGCATTGTTCTTAGGAAGGCTTATGGTGTTTTTGTTGTTGGATGGACTATCCATGTAGAGGATGTACGGTCTACATTAGTGATGAAGGCTATAGCAGCTCGAGTGGCAGTCTTGTTGATTGTGGAATTAGGTTTTGCTTGCATCATTATCGAGGGTGATTCTCAACTAGTGGTGGGTATGCTTAATGGGACCACAAGAGTTGATGGTAGTGTAGCAATTGTTGTTAAGGATATGTTGTGTTTACAGAGAGGTTTAAAGGAGTGTTAGTTTGGTTTCATCTGTCGGGGGTAGAACACAGTGACACATAAAATGGCGAGCTTTACTATTAATGGAGATGAGAGCATTGGATGGAATGCTACCCCTTCTACGTGGCTAGAGGGTCCTTTGCTTGAGGAATCTTGAGTGTTTTCTAGTTTCTATGTTTTCTATCTCTTGGTTTTTCTATCTGTGAAAAAAAAATGAAAAAAAAAAGTGTTAAAATCCTAAGGATATTGAAAAAAAACTAAGTCTATCTAACCAAGGAGATAAATTAATCTTAGAAGTATATGCTTCTAAAATAATTGGGGAGCAGTATCAAAATCATTACCCCTAATCAATCTGAAGAACAAACATATGGATATTGGAGTGGCAGTTTCAAAAATGCTGAAACAAGATATCACATAAATTTTAAAAGATTTTTTTGCAACAAACTAGGTCAGAAAGTAGAGAATTGCATAATGAAAAATTTTAAAAATTCTTCAACTGGCAAGGCATGCATGGTTGAAATTGTGAAACAAAGGAGAAGATTATGAATTATAAAGTGAAATATTCAAAAGGATTCTTAAGAAGAGAATCATCAAAGGAGTGAAAGGATGAGTTAACCTCCAAACTTAAAGAATCTGAAGAAAAAAGGAGAGTATGGTAGAAATCTCTTCTATAATTCAAATTTTGTTTTACAATCTTAGGCTAGGGGACCAGAAAGCAAAACACTTTTCAAAAATTTTTGGTTTGCACTATTTTTATTTTTATTTTTTGAAATCCTCACATCCTCCTGCAGGTCTAAGGTAGCGAGTTTGCACTATGCAATAACAAAAGAAAGGATTTGTGCAAAATAATCAATTTTGTGAGTTTTTTTTTAATGTTCTTAAAAAAAAAAAAAAAAAAAAAAACTATTTAGAGAATTGACCCACTTTTCAAATTATTTGGGAAACTAACCTACTTTTTGAAATCACATTTTCAAAATGCAATTTTGAATTTGAAATTGCATATTCAACATGCAATTTCACCTTGAAATCGTAGGTTGAAAATGCAATTTATGATGACATGGTGAAATTGCATGTTGAAATGTAATTTCAATTTCAATTTCAATTTCAAAATCTCATTTTCAAAATGTGATTTCAAAAGCAGGTTAGTTTCCCAAATAGTTTGAAAAGTGGGTCAATTCTCTAAATAGTTTTTTTTTTTAAGAATATTAAAAAAAAAACTCCAGTTCTATTACTAATTATGTTGGGTTCTTAGAAAAAGAACATAATGTCATATACCGTGATGTTGATATTATGAAAGAAAGGGAAAAAAGAATTTTTGTTTTAAAAGAAATAGAAATATTTTTTTTCCAAAAGATCTTATTGAAAAATCAAGCAAATTGAAAAAAAGGAGAATGAACATGAAGAATTTCTTAAACTGGGATTATGACTGGCCAAGTTCTAAGTTACTAGTGAATAAAATTAAGACACACTAGATTGAGCTTGGAAGTGTGGATACTATGGAAATTGACAGAGAAGGTGTTCAACTCTTAAATGAATTTTCGATAATAGTTAAATGTTCTATTATAGTTACGGGAGCAAGCCCATGAATTATTACTGCACAAGTTGTGTCTACTTTAGTTGAAAAATGTAAAACTTATTATCAACCATGTCAAATTTGGTTTCTCTACTCAACAATTAGTTCAAAGCTCCCTTTCAAGAGAGAAGACAAACCGTGGAAAGGGTATGACCCTGTCATTGACAAAATTGATAAGCTTATATATATTTTTTTTTCATAATACACCAGTCACTCTTCTCCAACATGATGAACTTACAATTTAATGTAATAGCAAAAGAGTTATGGTTGTAAGGAGCGAAACTATCTTTGTGGAAACCTCCAAGCTAGGACATGATAAGGCAAAAGAAATGCTCACAATGATTAAAGAAGAGATAATTGAAGTACCAAACATCTTTTTAGTCATTTGGGAGCTCTATAAGATCAAAAGAGCAACCCAAATCCATTGTGAGTCAATACAAAAATGGACATCTGCACTTTCGAAACAATAAGTAGGAATCTTGTAGAAAATTCACATAAAGGATAAAGACAAAATGAGCTCACATGAAAAACAATACCAAAAGAGACTCACATGACAAATAAAACCAAAAGAGGCTCACATGAGAGATACAACCAAATAGACATAACAAAGTGGATCACATGATGCATAAAACCAAGGTGTATCACGTGATGAATAAAGCCAAAGTGGTGGAAATATCACAAAAAAATATTGTCTTTTAGTTTCAATAACTTAGATATGTAAAAGGTTCTTTATCTTGGTGCAAGAACCTTATCTTTTAATTTTGTGTATTTTAATTCCACAATTGAAATCCGCTCTTTGCGTATAAATAGGTTTGGCTGCAACTTGTAAAGCCAAAGTCAAGAAGTAGAGACTTATAAGTGAACAAGAGTTTTTTTTTTTTTTTTTTTTTCTTGTAAGCTTTGAGTATTCAATAAAAAAATATTTTCTATTTCTATATACACTTTGTCTATTGTCTTTTTATTTTCTAGAGGTCTGAAAGTACGATATAAACAAAGAAATATTCACTAAGTAAGACATTACGCTTTTTGTCTAATCATTGAAAAGCTTGAAAAATATTCACAACAAACGAAGGAAGGTGGGCATGGAAAAAAAGAACCTTAAGGTTAGTGTGTGCGCTGTGCCTTTTTCAAGTCTAAGGCTCGTTTCCCACACAAATGTTGGATTAACTTGCTTTAACAATAAAGAGTCGCTACTTAATTTTTAAAGGCGAATTAAGAAACCTTTAACGATGAAAACTAAGTTAAAGTCCAGTGTGTCATAACTAGAAAATTTCTAGGTTTGGGAGCATAGATACAAAACGGAAAGTTATTTTCATAAAAGCACTCCCTTTTGCCCAATCCGAAGATTGGCCTCTATTCACTCTATTTTATGATTTTAGTGGTTAATTATTCACAAACTTCGTTTAAGCCTAAAACCTTTAACTAACCTAGAACTAAATGATTTGAATAAAACAAATATCATTTATTTTGGATTTAAAGAGTAAAGCCATATCTTTTCTAAAAATGTTGATTTCCAAGTAAAGAAGATCTTTGATAACTTATGGCCTTAGGTTTAATCCAAAACAAATAATATTCATAAAAAATATTCAAAACAACCAATTTTGCAAGAAAAAACAAATATACTTGGATTATTGAAAGAGACAACAAAGACACACACATGCTATGGAGATTTAGAGGACTTACTCGGATGCCCACTTATGCATCTTTCATGCAAAACACAAAATAAATATAACCTAAACATGCAACTAATAATACAATAATGAACCTAGGCTCGGTTTGAGGGTACTGGCATGATGATTATGCAAGAAAACGCAAATAACAAGTAATGAAAAGAAAGACAACGATACTAAATATTTAAATGATGATTCAAACTGGGCCTAACACATGACTTTTACATGGTTAAATGAACCTAAACATGCTATTCTAATGAAAATAAAAGAAACATAATGAAAGAGGCGAGAAAAAGTGAGCAACATGCAAACTTATATGACATGTGCATGAACTAAAACCTAAGCATGCTTGGCTACTGAAAAAAAATGGAAAATAAGTTTTGAAATTAACAAAAAAAGAAAGTTTTACCTTCTGGTTTTCAAGAATCGAAGAGCACACGAAGAACAAGCCAAAGAAAGCTTTGCTTCCTTACTTGTAGGCTTCCCTCAAGCTTAGGTTTTTGATAGTAGTCCAAGTTTCCAAGCCTTAAAAGGCTTTGATTTCTTTAGGTTGTTGTTAGGATGAAGGAATTTTAGAGTTAGAGTGTAGAAGGGAGATTGCTTTCTCTCAAGCTCTCTAATGCTCTCAAAAGGCTTCAATTTTGTCAGCACCCAAAGAAGGAAGGAATGGGTGCTTTTATAGGCACTCCTAGCTTGGGGAGGAAGCCAGAGGAGGCTGTTAGGGTTGAGCATTGCTTTCTCCCTAGCTCCTCTCCTCAATGTCGCATTGCCATCCTTGTAAAGTTTACATTCCTGTTTGTCGGGGGAAAGTGCGGCCACAGAGAGGAAGTACGACCGCACAATTCAGGTGCGTCCGTTCCATGCACATGCGGACACACATGTGGCCAGTAGTTTAGGTGTCAACTTTGTAGGTTAGGTGTGGTTTTGTATGGCTTTTGCCTATTTATGGCCCAAGCAAGCTCTAATTGTTCTCAGATCGATGTTTTTGATAAAATCAGTTAGTAATTTTGGATACTACCATCAATCCAAGTGCAATCAGGCTCCCCTTACTTCTCGGGGTTAAAAAAATTAGTTTTTGGCTGAAAAATAGGTTCAGGTGTATTTTGGTCATTTTTGAAAAATAGTTAGTTTTTGCCAAAATAGGGTATAACAACAACTTTAAGCAATTTTCAACATTTTAAGGATTGAGGTATCAATATTTCATCATCAGGAGGCCTATAAGCGCTCAAAGTCTTAGGGTCAGTCAAAATGGAGTGTCTACAGTTAATATGTGATACTTTTTTAAATAATTAATATTTGAAATCTTAATTTGCATATAGTATAATTCTAATTTTGTTTTGTAGTTTTAGAATAATCACAAGTGTAGAAATACCATTTGTTATAGAAATCTAGGGTTTGAGCATTATTGAGCATTTCTTACAAATTTCCTTCTCAAATGTATTTTTTTAAAGATTTGTAGCATGATGATGCTTTAATTTGAGAAAGTCCCAATTTTCAAACCCTAAAATCAGAAATGGCTTAATGCTATTGATGTTGTCCCGCGACTTTGAATTGAAATAAGATTCTTCAAATTATATCTTATTGCATGTGTTAGAGATTGATATTGTTGGCAATTGGTGGAGAATTGCATTGTTGTAGAAATCACCAGCCTAGGATGAATTGAAACTCATTTTGATAAATTGAATTGTTGAAGCTTTGAGATTTAGAAAAACCCGTTCATTAACGACGGTCCTGTTGAATATTTTTTAATGATTGAGAATGTAGTTGGATTGTGGTTTGACAATTCCATTAATTTGAATTGAATAAAAACAGCGAATCTGAAAAGTGTATAGAAATGAGATTAAGTTGGCAGGAGAGTCCATGGTGAATGACTGAAAACTTGTGCGAAATAGGTAACAATTTCCTTTCAATTAGCAATCGATAAAGTGGTAAATTGTAGTGCTTTGAACACTTTGAGTTAATGGGTCAAGATTTGATCTTTTATTATTATAATTGAGACCTTTTTCTACATGTTAGAACATTGATTGGTGTGTCATGTGATAGTTGGGTAACATTGGACCAAAATCAAATTCAGATATTAGTAGTTGTGACAACCCCATTACGCAACATGCTTTTATCTATTTAATTTTGAGTGTTATTTATGTGTTTAATGTGTATTTGAATGCAAATCTGTTCATTGTTAGAATATCTGTTATAACTACCAACCACACTTGTTTATACTACCATTGAATGGGTCCCAATTGCTACTTATTATCTAGTTAGTTGGTTTGGATATCGACTAAGGTGTTGGGTTTGGTGGTTATTGTCTAGAGTGGTGAAAGTGAGTAGACAAGTGGCATAGATCAAGAGAATGGGTAGAAGAGTGGCAAAAATGGGTGGAGAAGGGGCAGGGCTGGCCACAATGGGTAAGAGAGGACTAGGGTGAGAGGAGGTGGTTGGGGGTAGTAAGGGAGAATGGAAGAAGTGAAGGCACTAACGGAAGAAGTGGCTAGGGTTATTTCCAGAAGAAAACTAAAGAGACAAGGGTAATTTCATAATTCTACCAAAAGATTCCATATTTTTGTAATTATTTTTGGTTCTTCCACTTGTGATGTAATGTTTGAAAACTTCCCCTTGTTTGGTAATAAATTACCTCATTTCCCATTGGATGTTGTATGCCAAAAATTCTATAATAGACACTGCTTTTTTGGGTGTATAAGTAAATATCACTTTCTCTTATACCTAAGTTACATTCATTCAAAACTAAAAACACTACAATGAATTACAACCAATGACCACTTTAGTCATAATAAAAAACAACTTCGTTAGGTCATAATCATGATCATAAACCATAATGACTTATAACTAAAAAATATTTTCAACATTTATAGTGAGTCATAACTATACATTACTTAACTCATTACTAAAGATCACAAAAAAAATTATAACCAAATATATTGTACATTCCACTCAAAAAAAAAAAAAAGTATATGTATCGTAGAATGTCTCATAGAAAATAGATAGATAGATGAGGTGATCTTTAAATGCCAAACACTAATAAAAAAGATAGACCATTTCGAATTTAATTTGTTGATATTAAACCAATGAATGATGCAAAACAAAATATATGAAAAAAGAAAAAGAAAAAAGAAGTTATGATGCAAACTCACAAGACGGTCAACGACTTCATTTGACTAAAGAAAGTTGGTATGTGTCCCCCCATTAAGTTATCATCAAGCATATTGTTCATCATAGATTGGCAATGTTAGTATATAAAACCTTACGTGCATCATAAATGTTAAATTACCCTAACATGTTCATTTTTATTATCCATAGCATTGTTAGGGTTTTACACATTATGACAATGATGATCTTAGTTAGGTAGGGAAAATATATTTAAAAAGTAAATTGAAATTAAATGCGCTTCAACATGATTACACAACTTACATAATTGAAAGCATGGACAAATTTTGTAACCAAGATGGAATCTTACGAAGCTTGTTATCATCCAAATATCTGTGGCAACAAAAGTAAATAAAAATAATTAAATAAAATTTCATTGATGATTCTATATAGTAGAGTTGCAACTTCCGAAAGAGAAAAAAAAAGAAAAAAGAAAAAGAAAAAATAACGAAGAGAACGAATTGATGTCAATCAAAAGTTACATTAAACGCCATATGTGTCATGCATTTCACTGTCTTCTCGTTCAATGGAGCTAAGACCGTTCAGTGGTACAAAAATGTGCATGATCAAAGTATTATTATTTTTTTATATTATTTTAAAGGTTATTATTGTTATACAAAAATGTGTCTTTTCCATAGATTTTTTCCAAAATGTTTCCAACCTTTTAAGGATATGTTTTCTATTTTTTTGTTTTTTTTAATAATAGTAACTGGCTTTATGAAAATAAATACAAAAAGAAGTTTTTTTAATCTTTGGAAATTATTTTCTTCCAAAAATACGGGAGAATCATACGGAAATGATTAATTTTTTTATTTTTCATTTTATTCACTAAATTCGTTTGTAGATTCTCTGGGGGAAAAGATGAAATAGAAGAAGGGAAGCATAATTTGAAAATCAAACCAATCAAGCTGAGAGGTTTTTCATTAAAAAAATAATTATTTTTTCATGAAGGTTAATGAATTGGTGAAATTACCTAACAAAGAGTATATGAAGAAATATAGATTTGAGACTACATGCACTCTCTCATCATCTATTTTTGTCAACATAAGTTCATTTGAAATTCAATGGTAACAATTTATGAAAGCAGTTAATCTTCATAAAAAAAATGCATAACAATAAGAACCATGTTAGAATGTTAAATTTTCCTAATTACACTACATTGTCTGCATTTCATGTGCTCTACGCAAAATTAACTAAGAAAACTATGAAAATGAATTGTGGAATTGTAGCACTTCCAAAATTTTGAAATTAATTAATGCATTAATTTGACATAGTACATAGTCATATCAAGGGAGAGTAAGAAAAATTTATTGAGTTTTGAGAAGGTGTCACGTGTCATTGCTCTAATGACATGTATGAATTATCCTAAACAACAATCTCATCCTTTCATGGAACGAAGAAGAAAGTGAAAAAGCATTTTTTGGCCTCAAAACCCTAAATTTAAGCTCTGAATTGAACTTTCCTCTTAAAAAGAATGTCTACATCTATTTCACAATCAAACTTCAAATTATAAAGAAGGATTAAGTAAGCCAATTGAGCAAAATAGTAGAAACTACCCTTACAATGCAGCAAGAGAAGTAAGTTTTCCAATTTCCTTTGGTATTTCTCCTTTCAAACCAGTACTTGATAAATCACTACAACACAAAAACATATATAACAATACTAATTATAAATCTAAAGAAGAAAAAGAAAGTACATATTAGTAAGAGAATGCCCTTACAACGCATTTAGTAATATGTAATCAATGCATTGGATTTAACTAAAACATTGCCTTAGTTTTAGTGAAAAGGAAACACTGATCACCGTTTTTTTACATCAAACCTCTACCAAGATACACAAAAATTCATAGCTCTCCCAAAACCCTAAAAAAAGGAGACCTTCTTGAAGTATTTGAGCATCCAAAATGTGCCTTGAGAGCTCCAAGGCCTGGGGGAAAGACCTAGGGGCCTTGTTTTCAAGTTTCTCTCGTATTCTTCGGTTTGACTACCAAACTATCGGTTAGTTTATAATTTTCTTATTATTTTCATATACTTGAGTCAAGATTTTTGCTTTTGATAATGGTTAAGTCATATTCATGCATATTCCATGATTTAGAGTAGTTTTAATCATTATTTTCTTACTTTTGCTACTTGTTTTGCATTGTACCATTAGTTTTAATCACATGACATGATTATCATGCATCTAGGCCCAATATACCAAATGACTAGATATTCTCATTGTTGCATTTTGGGGTATTTGATTGTTTTAAATGTGAAAAGCCATGGTTTTACGTTCATATGCCATGTTTAGCACCAACCAAAGCTTTAGAAGTTCATTTTATGTGTTGGTGCATTAGTTTCATGCTTTAGGTCATATATATATATATAATGTACTAACTTGGAATAAATTTAGAGGTTGTATTGGATAAAGCCCCATTAAGTTTGGTCTTAAGTAAGCCCATTAACAACCAAGTGAATATGGACTTAAGTAAGCCAAATAATAATTCTGTGGATTTGGTTCAGTCCTTTATTAGTTGTTCAGTGGATCAGGCCCATGGCAGAAACCATTCAACGTTAGCTGGGGCTAAATCTGGTGAGCTATTGTTAAATAAGGGATCAAAATCTAACAGAACTCAATCCCAAATTAGGGCTCTTGGTGATGTTGGTTCGGGGAAAGAAAGAAGGGGAGGGATTGCTCGCCAAAAGCAAAAGGCTATGTCAAGAGGTGGAGGATCATCATCCATGGCGAATTGGCACAAGGGTCCGGCTTTCTGAGTTGCAGCATCTGTTCTGTCATGGCAGAAATCACTTGGACAGGATTCGGCTAAGAACAATGTCCTCATAGCTGAGGCGATGAAAACAGTCAAAATGGGCAAAGCTTTGGGGATTGATTTTTAGGCAAGGAAGAAGAGGTGGTGCGAAAAATTGTTGAGCTTGAAGAGGAAGATGCAAGCAAAGCAGCACAGGTGGTTGCTGGTGATTGATCACAAGCATCTACTAGGTGGAGGTAAGGTGTTTAAATGTTTGCAATGAAGCTGTTGTCTTGGAATATAAGGGGTATTGGGCGATCTGAGAAGCGACAGAAAATTAGGAATATAGTACAGGAGAGGATGGTTGATGTCCTGTTTTTGCAAGAAACAAAAAAGGTTGGAGTGTCTGAAAAATTGGTTAAGTCTATTTGGCCATATGATGATTTGGAATATATATCTGTTGACGCTGATGGGTTCTCTGGTGGTGTTCTATGTGTATGGAAGGCTAGTGTGTTTTCACTTGCTAAGTGTTGCAGCTCAAGAAATTTCTTAATTCTGTCAGGTACGATCGTTCCTCGTTTCAATTGTGTTTTCGTCAATGTTTATACTCCAAATGATGTAACCAGAAGGGGTGTTGTCTGGAATGCACTGCGGAATTTAAAGGCTCAGTATGTAGATCCTTGGTGTTTAGGGGGGGATTTTAATGAGGTTAGAAGTATGGGGGAAAGGAAGGGGTGTTTAAGAAGAGACAAAG
This sequence comes from Camellia lanceoleosa, assembly GCA_025200525.1. Taxonomy (NCBI): domain Eukaryota; kingdom Viridiplantae; phylum Streptophyta; class Magnoliopsida; order Ericales; family Theaceae; genus Camellia; species Camellia lanceoleosa. The sequence continues at coordinate 65,267,229 of CM045765.1, forward strand.
GGATGAGGGAGTTTAATGAATTTATTGAGGGTGTTGAACTATATGATGTGCCCATGCAGGGTAGACAATTTACATGGAGTAACTCAAGTGTGAGGGGCAGCTGGAGTAGAATAGATAGAATTTTACTTTCTTCAGAGTGGCTGGAAAAGTTTAACTTTACATTATGGGGTCTTCCACGAGGGCTTTCTGATCATTGTCCTCTTCTCCTCATGTAGGATAGCAGGGATTGGGGTCCCAGGTCGTTTCGGTTTGTTAATGCATGGACTTTGCATTCTCAGTTTTTGTCAGTCATCAAGTCTTCTTGGGTAGAACCAGAAATTAGTGGTTGGGCTGGTTTTGTTATTCAAGAGAAGCTTAAAAATCTTCGTCGGGTGCTAAAGAGATGGAATCATGAAGTGTTTGGGAATGTGGCACACTTAGTGAAGGCAGCTGAATCTGAGTTACATAATCTTGATTTATTGGCTGAATCAAGGGAGCTATCCAATGTTGAAGTAGATCGAAGAAGACAGCTAAGAAAAGAAGTTTGGTCTTTGAACAAGAAACAAGAATGGCTGTGGCTTCAAAAGTCTAGAATGAATTGGAGCATGTTGGGGGACAGGAATACGAGATTTTTCCATATTGTGGCGTCTAGGAGAAAAAGCAGGAACTTGCTAAATTCTGTATCTGTGGGTGGGGTGTTGTATGAGGACCCGCAAAGTGTGAAGTCTGAGGTCTTTAATATGTGTTCTCTAAACAATGGAGGATTAGGCCTAAGCTGGTTGGTCAGTTTAAATCTATTGGTAGTGATGGTGTTGCTGAAGGTCTTGAAGCAAGATTCACAGAGGAGGAGGTGTGGGCTGCTGTCAAGAGCTGTGATGGGAATAAAGCTCTCGATCCTGACGGTTTTAACCTTCTGTGTTTTCAAAAGTGCTGGAAGGTCCTTAAGACTGATGTGTTGAGGTTTTTCAATGAATTTCATGAGAATGGAAAATTGGCAGGTGGTGTTAATAGCTCCTTCGTCACTCTTATTCCAAAAGTTGAGGGTCCAGTTAGCATTTTGGAGTATAAGCCAATTAGTCTAATTGGCTCTATGTATAAAATTCTTGCTAAAGTCCTTTCTAATAGGTTGGGGCAAGTGATTTCTAGGGTAATTGGGGAGGCTCAATCCGCTTTCCTGGGGGGGAGGAATATTTGGGATGGGGTCTTGATCGCAAATGAAGTAGTTGATTGGTAGAAGAGAAGTGGTCAGTCAGGTTTGATTTTGAAATTAGATTTCAAAAAAGCCTATGACTTTGTGAATTGGGATTGCCTTCTATCTATGATGAGTAGGTTTGGATTTGGAGCAAGATGGAGAAAATGGATTCAGGAGTGTGTTTGTACTCCTAAAGTTTCTGTACTAGTTAATTGGTCTCCTATGGCGGAATTTAGCCCTGAAAAAGGCCTCAGGCAGGGAGATCCCTTGTCACCTTTCCTTTTTAACCTGGTTGCAGAGGGTTTAAATATGTTGATTAAAAGGGCAGGTGAATCTGGGCTTCTCACAGTCTTTGTTATTGGTCGAGGGGTAAGAACAACTGTTTCACATTTATAGTTCACCGATGATACTATAATTTTTTGCAAGGCTGATGTGGGTGAGGTTATAGCATTAAAACGAATTTTGAGATGTTTCTAATTAGTGTCAGGGCTGAAAAAGAAATTTCCATAAAAGCTATGTATGTGGAATTGGTGTGACTGTGCAGATGGTCAAGGACTGTGCTGGTGTGCTTAATTGTCAAAATCAAAGTCTTCCTCTAGCTTATCTTGGTTTGCCTCTAGGTGCTAGCCCTAGATTAAAGAAAACTTGGAAACCAGTAATCAATAAAATCAGGGCCAAATTAGCATCTTGGAAAAGGAAACTTCTCTCTTTTGGGGGTCGTTTAACTCTCATCAGGTCTGTTCTGTCCAGCTTACCTGTGTACTACTTATCTATTTTTAAGATGCCCCATCTGTGATTAAGACAATTGAGAGTTTGAGGGCAGCTTTCTTATGGGGAGGGTCCGAATTAAGAAGGAAGATTCATCTAGTTAAATGGGAGGAGATTACTAAAATAAGGGACCAAGGTGGGTTGGGAATCAGAAGGCTAAAGGATGTGAATGACTGTCTTCTAGCGAAATGGTGGTGGAGATTTGGTGTTGAAGATAAATCCTTGTGGAAAAGGGTTCTGTGTAGTAGATACCAGTATAATGGTGGGAAATGGTTGCATTTTCCTTGCTCTGATGAATATTTATCTAAGGTATGGGGCGGGATATTAAGGGTTGGCCAATCAAACCCTCAATTGAAGAGTATCTTTCTTGATAACGTTAAGTTGGTTATGGGAAATAGGGGCAGGATTCAGGTTTGGTTGGATCATTGGTGTGGGAATCAGTGTCTCATGGAAAAATTCCCTAGGCTATTCAGTTCATCAACAGAAAAAGATATAACTTTAAGTGCATTGTTGGAGAGGAAAAGATTATCTGGGGTCTGGGAATTTAATTTTCGACGAGTGTTGCTTGCTTGGGAGGCCGAGGAGTTGGAAAGGTTAGTTACCTTAGTTAATCAAGTAGAGTTGGGGGCTGGGGACAATGAAGATTGTTTGAAGTGGCTGGCATGTTCATCAGAACAATTTTCTATAACCTCTCTTTCAAAAGCTTTTGCAGATAGTCCTTCTATTCTGTGCACTGGTCTGTTATGGTATAAATTGGCCCCTCCGAAAGTTCAGTTCCTTGGTTGGTTAGCGTGGAAAGGTAGACTGAAAACAACCATGTTTCTACAAAAGATTGGCGTACTCAACCAAAGTGCTTCCATTGATCGTGTTCTCTGCAGGAATGATGCTGAAACAGTTAATCATGTTCTTCTATGGTGCCCTTTTGTACGGCAAGTATGGTCTATAGTGTTAAACTAGTGGGGGATTCAGTGGGCTGTGCCTGGTAATGTTGAAGGGTTGCTTCATTGGTGGATGGGATTTAAGTGGAGAAAGTTTGAAGATAGAATTTGGAAAGTTATTCCTTTGGCTGTCATGTGGTCTACTTGGAAACTCAGAAATGAAGTAGTTTTCTCTGGGAAGCAGCTTTACCTTGCAGAATTCTGTGAGTTGATTATGGCTAGAGTGGTTTTTTGGGTCAAAGCTCATTCAAAAGGGTGTTCTTATTCAGTCCAGGACATCATTCGGAGATTGCAACAAATCAGGTATGTGTCTTTGTCTTAATATCATCGGTGGTGTTGGGTTGCTTCTATTCTCTTGTAGTTGGTGGAAGTTGGGGGTGTTAGGTCTAGATTGGTGGTTCTGTTAGTCTTCTTTGTATGGTGTTTGGTTGTTTGTTTTTCTGGGTGGGGTGTAGTTCTGTTGTTTTGTTTGGTTGTCTTCTTGGATGGTATCTCACCATCCTCTGGTGTGCTTTTTTCCTTCTTTGTTGATGTATTCATCTGTTTTGTTGAATCTTCATCAATAAAGTTGATTTTTTTGCTGATAAAAAAAAAAAATGTGCTAACTTGGTTTTTATGACTTTGGTGTCGAGGAGTATCTGATAAGTGCTCTTCCCTTATTTTGCATCTTTTTTGTAAGTATTTGCATTATTTCTTATTAATAACATGTTTTGGATATTTATCTCTAAAAACCTCTTCTCTTTCTCTCTCTAAAAACCTCCACCCCAGGCCTCATTTTTGGCCAGCCGGCCACCGCCTTTGGCTATGGCGTTCGGCTAGCCCAACTCTTTCCTGTGTTTCTCTGTTAGTTATCCCTTTTAATAAACTTGATTCCCCCATTATTTTCCCACCTAGTGTGCTTTGTGTGCTGCTGTTGATCTTTATTTTTCGGTGTTTCGGTGCATGCTTTAGATGTTTCATTGGGTTTGTAGCACTGGTGTGTTGTTTTCAACTGGGGATGCCTGGAACAAGGGTCAATATAGAGGAGGAGATTGGTGTTAGACCGGCATAGAGGATGTCCAGATTTGGTTAGGATCTTCATTCGAGTGCACTTTTGCGAGTAGGAGTTTGAGGGGTGAAATCTGGTTTAGATTTATGGAGAAGTATTAATGCTTTGTTTGGGGGAAAACATGGGTATCGAAGTCGATCCAGATCTGTCTGGGTTTCATTCAAGCGCTCTTTTTCGAGTAGGAGTTTATAGCGACCCCGGTCTTTTCCCATTCGGTTGTTGTATCCGGACTTATGTTCCGTAGATCCCGTTGTTATATTATTGTTGTTGCTGTCCTTTAATTCCTTATTCTTGAGTTATAGGATGTATTGGGCAGGTTTGTTACAGGTTAGTTGGGTTTAGAAACCAAGTGTTCTTTGCCCGTATTTTGGACCTTCGCCGAGCGAGGAGTTGGTCGCCGGACCGAGCTCTTTGTTTTGGTCCTTCGCCGGAGCCAGGGTTTCTTAGCTTGAGCGAAACAATCGTGGTCCGCATACAACCCGAAAGAGCAAGGTTTCTTGGCTCAGCGAGCGAGTGTATGTTCGAGTTCTTCGCCGAAGCGAGCATTCTGCCGCCGAGCGAGTTTCGGTTGCAGACTGGCATCGAGTTTTGGCTCGAGCAAGCTTTTCTTCGCTCGATCGAGGCTTCCTTGTCAGGTCGCCGAGCGACCAATCCTTCGCCGAAGCGAGCTTGCTCAGAAATACGCATCTGCAGCTTTTAGCTTTTTAAACGTTTACATTCTTTTTTATCCTAAAACCCTAGTTTCGAGTTTTCTCTCTCTCCACTCACCTTCTCTCTTAGGTTTCATCTCCTTTTAGGGAGTTTCTACCCTAGGTTCTTTATTAAAAAGATAGAGTGAGTCGAGAGCTTCGTTTTAATCTGAGAGTTTGTGGATTTGGAGCACTTTGGGTTTTGGGTCATCATCTCCGTCTTCTCCATTCGGGTTATTTTCTTCAAGGTAGGGATTTCCTACTCCATATCATAAGTTTTGTTCTAAGTTTTGGTATTTTGATATGTTGGGGGTTATTTGGTAATTTTGGGAAAAACCCTAATTGTTTTAATAAATTAATTTGTATAATTAATTTAAGGAAAATTGGGGAATTTAGTTAAATTCATGGAATTGGAGAATTATAAGTTTAAATGGTGTAGTTGGATAATTTAATCACTCGCCTATCGAAATGTTATGATTATAATTGTTGATATATTTATTTCTCGCTCAGAAATAATTGTTTTGGGCTATCGGTGGAGGATAGTCGTGATTGTTGTAGACATTGCATGTGGATTAGGAAAATTGAAACTAATCACATTGGTTAAGTCATTAACCTTGACTATTGAATTAATGAGAAAACGTATTGGTTGAGCATTGCATATGCATATTGTTTGGGAGGAGATAGGAGATGTACTCCACGGTTTGGGAGGAGATAGGGGATGGACTCCTAAACCAGATATTGTTTGGGAGGAGATAGGGGATGGACTCCATTAGCATCACTTTTATGTGTGCTTATTGATTTATGGAAGTGTTTTTACATGTTGTTGATACAGCACTAAAATGTGTATCAAATGGGAAGTATGGAAGTGTTTTGATATGAGCCTGAGTCTCATTTGTTTTGTTGATATTGGAAGTAATGTTAATGTGATATGTAGTTCACTGTTGTAGTTTGGCCAGGTTCTGAGCCATGTTGGTAAAAATGAAAAGTTGAATAAATAATGGAAAGTGAAACTGATATTTTGTGTTAACCATCTATTGAATGCTATTGCTTTATTCAATGCTTATGTTTGGTTTAGTATATTTCTACTGGGCTGTGGCTCACCCTATATGGGAACATCATTTTCAGGTTCAGGTGATGTGCTACCTCCAAGGACTTAGCTTGGAAGGAATTCGAGTTGAAGACTCTGTTTAGATTATTTGTTATTTCGTTTTATTTGATGTTACATGTAAACTCAAACCGAGGGCTTAATTTGTAGTTGAGTTAGAACTCACATTGTGTCCAAGTGTTGGCTTGGAAAGATGTAAGCCCGTAGGGCATTTATTTTTGTGTTATATGTAACGTCTTTTAATTAGAATACTCTGATGAATGGAATAATGTTTTGTTTCTTATATCAATGCATGTTAATAATATATATATATATATATAATGGGTTTAATTCTGAGGGTGTTACAGAGTTAGAGGGGTGAACTTCATCCAGATGTATGGAGGTGTCTCAGTGGTTGTTCGGTGTTTGGATCGTCATCTTAGGAGTTTTTGCAGCAGGTGTGTTCAGTGTTTGGATCGGACAATAAGCTGTGTTCCGACCATGGGGGTGTTCGGCGACTTTATTCCAGTGTGAGTTTTGTTATTCAGGTGTTTGCATAGAAGTTGGCCCTTGGGTTTTGTCCTTGGATGTGTTTCGGCCAAAGTCTTTCGGTCAAAGAAGTTTTTCCAGCCATGAAGTTTTCGACTATGGAGTTTTCTAGCCATAGAATGTTCTCAATCGAATCAACGGAGCGTGCGAAGGCGTGGGTTTTGGCATTGGTTGTGTGGGCTGGTGAAAAGAAGAGTCTAGTTGTTTTTTAGGAGGCGTGGGTGTTGAAAAGAGGAGTGCAGAAGCAGCATAGGTTACATTTGATTACATTTGAGGCGTGGGTCTTTTACTATTCGATTACATTTGATTGGGGCAGCAGCAACATAGGTGAATAAAATATTTGGGTTGAAAAGTAGAATGTGGTTTGTTGAAAAGAATAGTGCAGCAGATTGGGTGTTGAAAAAGAAGCCGTTGGTTCGTTGAAAAAAGGAGTGCAGGAGCAGCTTGGGTGTTTTGGTTTTGGGTTGTGTGGGTTGATTTTGTGAGGATTCATGTTTTTTATTTTCTAGTTAAGTCCTTCTTAACTTTTTTTTTTGGGTCTATCTTTTATTTTGCATTTAAAAAAAAAAAAAATCGTGAGGCCAAGGGGTTGGTTGTATGGACGCGAGTAGCAGTAGTAGGGGTTAATTTGTACTCTCCGAATCTCTCTCAATGCATGTCATCTTCCTGTACCTTTAATTTCATGCTGTTAATGAAATTTTTCTTTGCTGATCAAAAAACATATTTTGGATATTTTATGTAATGGGATACGCTTCTCTCTAGTTCAAATCAAACTGGAGGATATTATTGGACCTCTGTGGGCCCACTATGGAACCAACATCGATGATTCGAACCGTTCAATATGTAAAGCTCATAAAGTACTTCATCCTTGAAAAAAATCACATTAATCGAATATCGATAACCACTTAATCATATCACATTTGTGTCAATGATAAGTATGATTTTTAAAATAAATTGGTGATACAAATATAATCTGATCAAGTGTCTATTGATATTTGATTAATGTGATTTTTTACAGGGATAAACTATTCAATTAGCCTTATATATTGAATTGTTAGGATTATCAATACGAGTTTGGTAGTGGGCTTATGAAGGTCCAAAAATAGCAGTGATTACCACTCAGGCCAAAAATAGAGTTGACATCATATTCCCGCACAAAGCAAAATTCAAACTCTGCTGGAAAGTTGACCAAATCTCCTACCTTTTGTGTCTTTCCATTTAAGTAAATAACAACATCAATTAATTGAAATTCATTCTGACAATTGGCCACTCAAATTTGGATTCCATCCTCGTCGCGCCTCTCCAACCACCACACAAATTCTCTCTCTCTCTCTCTCTCATCATCTCTGTATTTTGTTTCTCATATTTTGTATTGATTGTTCTTGTTCTAGGCACGTAATGCATATAACAGTGGGAATTAGGGTTGTAAATTTGGCTCGACCCGACCCGACCCATGTCGGGCCTTTCGGGCTTTCGCCACAAATCGAGCCTTCCCGGCCCGGCCCACGGGCCAAAAAATTAGGCCCACGCCCAGGGGATATTCGGGTTTTGGGCGGGTCGGTGGACTAGGCCTTAAGCCTAGGCTCGGGCTTTGGGTGGGTTTGGGCAGGCCTAAACAAATTTTATTATTTTTTTTACTAATTTTTTTTTAATCTTCCATTATGGGTTGGGCCTTGAGTGGGCCGATGGGCCGGCTCAAGCAGGCCAGGCCCATGGGCCGGACTAGGCTTCAAAACGATGGCCCAGGCCCAAGGCCTCAATCTAGGCTCGAGACCGGGCCTAAATAGGTCGGGCCCACCCGAACCGCGGGCGTGCTTCAAACCGCTCACGAGACACGGGCCATTTTTACACTCCTAGTGTGAATCCTTTAATAGTTGATGATGACATGTTTGATAGAGTGGATGCAAACTTTGTGCACATGATTTGTAACCACCCATCCAATCAATGTCGATCACAATCCTTACTAACACATCACTGTTGGAAGGCTCCTCATCGACAGCTTATTGGAAGTAACAAAATGAACTCCTTGAAAAGTTGCCAAGTAAATTAGTCGCTTAAAAAATAAAATTGGAGCATTTGGTCAAACAAATATAATTCCTATTTTGGGAGTTAATATAAAAAAAAATACATATTTGTACATATTTTAAATTTAAAAATACAAATGTATATATATATATGCTCATTTTCTAATTTGGAGATGCACTTATATAAAATATGTTCCTATTTATTAATTTCAAAATGCACAAATATAAATATTTGTTCCTAGTTTTTTTAATTTAAAAGTACGCTAATATAAATATGCATCCTCATTTATTAATTTAAAAGTGCAAAGTTACGAAAATGTGTCCTCTTTTTTTAACATAAAAGTGAAAACACAAACTGCAGAATAGATATTATGTAGCAGATAAATGGATTTGGACATAAATTTTATTTGCTGAATTCAAAACAATAAAACTTAGGATGAATCGCGTGCTTCCAATCCATGAATTCGAACCTCCTAGCAGTGAAGTGATTGCTACGGTGTGAGTATCACCCTCACAATCCACGATATAAATGCTATTGTTTTTGAATGACAGAGAAATGGAGAGAGAATATTTTTGAATGATATTCAATTAATCAGAATTTGTTATCCGTATTTGATTTAGTAACCAAAGAGTCTGTAAGTGCTCATGTCTCTATCTTCCTGATGAGATGGGTTTGTTAAGCTCATATCCATATCTATATCCTTTGGATAAGGTAGTTAATTCAAATTATATGGATCTCCTCATGGATCATGGGTCATGCCACCATGAGCGTCCAAAACCGAGTCCGAACCTTTCAAAACCCTTGAGCAGCTAGTCTTTCGGCAGCACCAGTGGCAACTATTTGATAGTACACACTTCTCTGACAATCTCAATGAGTGAAAGTTTTTTTGACAATCCCAATACCATGAGACGAATAGAGCATCACAATGTAAACTCGGAGGAAGTTCACAGCTTAGATGATGTTTGTAGCTCGGAGGACGTTGACCTTGTAATGAAAAGTTTTTTAAAAAACCAAAAAATACAACTTAAGAACATATGCCAAAAAACCAAAAAAAAATAGTGAAAACTATTAGACTTTTTTTGGTTACTAAACTTAAGAACATATGCCAAAAAAATGGCAATACAAGGCTGAATTAAAAGGCATTAGTTTGGCAACGTCTAAGTGAATATTATTCATATGTGTGGCACTTTTTTGTACTTTTTATTCATATATTCAGCACTTTGGATGTAACCTTAATGCACACTTATATTTTGATTATGTGATGAACTTTTATTTGTTAATCAAACTGGTTGATGCGTACTTATCTTTTTTTATTGAACTTTGATGGGCCAAACTTGTTCACAAACACAAGACTTTCCATTTTTATAATGTTTGGTAACACATGTCCAAACATGTACAAATTATTTGGTAACATAGGTTTGAACATAGGTAATTTGTTCAGCAACATAGGTCCAAACATGATGACGGAGGTATCGGCGATGACTGTGGAGGGATCGGCGAGAGAGGTCGGCGATAAGAGATTAGTGTGACAAAGATCAGCAGAGAGATCGGCGATGGTAATGTCAATGGCGTGACTCTCTCTGATGAGAGAAAGATTAGTGAGTTTAACAGTGAGAGGAAGATTGGTGAGTTCAACTGTTAAGAGTTTTGGGAGATGAAGGGTTTTTAGGGGTGTAGATTTCGGGGGGTTTGATGTTTTTAGAAGGATAATTTTAGTATTATTCGGGGGCTTGTTAAAAATTTCTAAGGTTTTGAATTTTGTAAGTAGGGATCCAAAGTATTAATTATGATGCAAATAGCAGTACTCTTTAAAATTTGAAACTCTGAAGACTTTGATTAGAAGAAAACTTTTGGTGTCTAGAAATCTGGCACAAATATATATAGAGAGATGTATTTCTAATTTTTTGTTTATATGAATAAATATTTGTCCTCATTTCTTTTTGTGGTGAGCAAGTTATATATCATTTTATGATTCATGTAGTAAAATTTTATCATGTTGTTAGGAATTGCATATAATAGCATCTCCTAATTTTGTAAGCAGTACACAAGTTTTTAAAAATAAAAATAAATACTAAGCTATCTTTTTTCTTAAATTTTTTAACCCAATTTTTATTAATATAAACAGAAAATTAAAAGTTGTTTGAGAAAGACCGTACAGTGCTGTAACTGTGCACGAAGCATTGTAACAATCGCAATGCACCAAATTGGTGAACCTGTTATTGCAATCGGAAGTTGAGAATTCACCAGCCCCATCAAGCTTCGATGTCCGTGAAAAGTGTCCAAATAGGGCATTGATAGCATTCACTGCAAATGAATAGAGGCACATGAACGAACGGCACCATAAGTAAATAAATATTAAATAAGTAAATAATTATATGATTTAATTCCGTTAACAGATTAAACTTTAATTTTGAAATTATTTCAATTTAAACTGTTGACTTTTAAAATATTAACAATTCTAACAATTTGTTAGTTAATAAGAACAACTTAAATAATTTAACTACTTTTTGCCTGTGATGTTGGATGACGGCGGCAATTATGGACCAAGGAAGTAATGAGATGGGTTTCAGTGAGCTGGAGAATGAAAGCGGAGGCACTGGATTAGAAAAGAGGAAGGGTGGTGATGAACGACGACAAAGGTTGAAGGTAGCTATCAACAAAAATGAAGGAAAAAAAGTGGTTAAATTGTCTATATTGTCAATTCTCCATTAACTATAGCCAACGAATACAAACCAATAGTTAGTTTTAATACTATTTTAAAAGTTTAGGATTTAAATTAAAATAATTAAAAAGTTGTTAAAATTTAATTTGTTACTAAGATCAAATCTTACAATGTTTTTTTTTTCTTTTATAATTTCTTCAATTAATAAATATGATTGATTAGATTTTAGAAGTAAAAACAAATGTGTTGAAAAAGAAAAAGGAATATATATACACCCAAGCATTTTTTATCCATGCAAATACGTGAGTTATATAAATAAAAATTTTAAAATACAAGTAACAATTATTAACCATTATTATTTTGTGAATTAATTTTTAAGTGATAATGGAATTATGGATAGATTTTATTTTATTTTTTAAATGGTAAAGGGTATTCTTTACATACAAAAAAAGTAAAAGTTTCAAGATATTAACTTCAACTTTTGCTTTGTATAATAGTACAAACTAGAAATTGGCTATGCAATCTACGTATTATTTTTTAAAAAAAATATATTTAATGAATACGATGTGTGTTAACAAAAAAAATTAATTTAATTTAAAATTAAAATTAAAATTAAAGTATGATTTTAATTATTTATTTTGATAATATTGGTGCCATCGTTCTATAAAAAATATTACTTGAATACTTATATATATATATATATATATATTAATTTTAGTTAAATTATTTGTGTATTTTAATAATTTCAGTTCTATCATATTATAAAAGTGTAGTTATCATATAATAATTTTGTATGATATCTATTAAATTATAAGATAGTAATTAATACTCATATTGATATTAAAAATAATAGTTAAATTAGATGAACAATTAGTAACATAAAATTAAAAGTAAGTCTAACTATTTAATTTTCTTTTTATATTCATTGGGAAAATAAAATATATAGAAATTGAAACTATATAAAATTTATTGAAAAATTAAATATAAATAAGTTATAATTAGATTATCATATAATGATTTTCTATGATATGTATTAAATTATAAAATTGCAAAATAAACACATTAATTAAATTAAAATATCAATTATATAAAAAAAATTTAACAATGACTAATCAAGAAAGAAATCATAACATCTAAACTTAAAAAAGAAAAATAAATGAAAACATCTAAGCGATAGATACTTTTTCAATATGTGAAGTGATTAATTATCTGTAATATAATATCAAAACATAAAAAAACAAACTTTAATATATATATATATATATTTTGTACAGTTGCGTAAAAGCCATATGATAGGAGGATAATAGGGTTACTTTCATTGGCAAGTTTGTATTGAAGTTTGTTTTCCCTTCTTCAAGGAATTGATGAACGTTTATGGATTAGGGTATTCTGGGCCTCTTTTGGGGAATATGTATTTTAGTAAATTTTTAGTTTTTTTATTAAAATATGATGAAAAAATTAATATATTTGGAATGATTTTTAATTTTTTACGAAAAAGCGTACAAAAAGTAAGAAAATGAAATGTGTGACTTTTTGTATAACTTGTTGATTTTTTATTTTTTTAATGATTTTTTGACTTTTAAACTAAAAAATAATGTTGCCAAACAAGGCATGTCCGTTTGGGAACTTTGATTAAAAGTTGCATTTTGCAGTTTGTTCAAAAAAGTTAGATTGACTTTTTTAACATAAAAGTCATTTGGAAAGGTCCAAAAGGCTACTGTGAAATTTTAATTATACCTTTCATGTTGTTTAGGGATATATATGAGTGCAAATTAATTATACCTTTCATGTTGTTTAGGGTTATATATGAGTGAAAATGTAAATTTCCTAAATTGGGTAGGAATAATTTGGTCATTTTATTGTAATATAACATCATAAACAAATATTAAAAAAAATAAAAGAAGACAAAAACAACTTTTTATTAACTTTTCAAATCAATTTTAAAAAAGTCAAAAATTTAATTAAAAATTAAAAGTCAATTTTTAACTTTCTTCCTAGAACACTCCTGAGAGAGAATGCGAGTTGAACGGCGAACTAGATTAGTTCTCAACTGGTTATCTCTGTTTCTGTGCTATTTTATTTCAAAATTGAGGACAGTGGTCCTTCCTTACGAAATGTGAAATTAATAATTTCTCCATTATTTTGGAGTTTTAATTTGGTGTTTTTTCTCTATATTATGCAAGGACATCTGTGTAATTATTGATATGATTTACAATTTTTAATTGTAAATTATTTAAATTTTCAATGTTTGCAACATAAAGTGGAATTGGACTTATAGATTACACCAGCGAATGACCTGAATTTCGGGGCTTTTGCCTCGATCTTTTTATGTTCGAACTTGGGTTCCGTGGTTGAATATTGTATCAATGTCTTGTTTTTTCCTTTGACTCTTTGTATTTGAGTTTTGGAACTTGTTGGGCTGCGTTTGGAGCAGTTTGTTGTTGGTTGGTCAAGATTGTTGTTGCCCGTGATTTTGGCCTCTTCGCTCGGCGAGACTTCTTGCACTCGGCGAGCCTTGTGTAATTTGCTTCTTTTCGAGTGAGGTATGAGGGTCTTCAGGTTTTTCTCCCAGACGCAATTTTTCTGGAAAGAGGAAGTTCTTCGCTCGAGCGAAGCTTCTTGCACTCGAGCGAGTTTGGTGAAATTGTTTATTCGCTCGAGTGGGACTTCTTGCGCTGAAGCGTGTGTGTGAGGTTATGGCAGACCTAAAGCTTTGCATTCTCGCTTCAGCGAACTTTGTGCTCAGTTGTCACTCGGCTACTCTTCGCTTGAGCTAGAATCCACAGATAACGTGTCTTCGAAGAGAGCATTTTGTATCACTTTGTGTACTTCTTCTCACTCAAAACCCTAGATCGGCTGTCTCTCTCTCTACAAATCCAACTTCTCTCTACAAAGCCCTTTGAATCTAAGAGTTTCTACTCTACATCCTTTGAGAAAAAGGTGTAGCATCTTGTGGGCTTCCAATCCATCCGAGTGAAGCTTGATTTTGGGCATTTTCGAGATTCTCCTTCTCCTCTTTGAGTTCTACATTTAAGGTAGAGATATTCTACTCTTTAATATGAGTTTTAACCTATGTATTTGTCATTTTGTATAAATTGTGGGATTTGGAAAGATTTGGGTAAAGTTAGGGTTTGGAATCAAAATTGAAAGAGGGGTTTTTATATTGGACTCCATGAATATGTATATGGGGTGTTGAATATGAGGTTACATGGATTAAAATAATGAAATTTGGACTTGAGGTTGATATTTGAAAATGGGGAAAATTGCCTAATTTGTATTAAATAATTATTTTGTAGAAACAATGAGGTAGATATGGGAAATGTGAAATTGGGAGGATATATAAATGAATGGTGTAGCTAGATTTGATAAATCATTCACCTATATGGAAAATTGGACAAATTATCTGCTTTGATAGATTTGATTATCTATTTAGAAATATCTGCTTTTGGGTTATCGGTGAATGATAGCTATGATTGTTATAAAAGCGCATGAGGACTAGGTAAATTGAAACTAGCTATATGAATTATGTCATTGAATATGACGTTGGATTAAATTGTTGAATGTGTGAATTTGGTAGTTATTGTATATGTAATGCGTTTTTAAATACATTGTATATGTATCATTGTTTTGGGAGAAGATAGGGGATGTACTCCATTGTTTGGGAGAAGATAGAGGAGGACTCTGTTGATGTAATTAAGTTACCGGAGTGTCAGAGGTGAAAGTCCCGAAATCTTATATGTATATGGGTGTCGATACCCTCGGATGAGAATTCCATAAAATGACAAGGAAATGGAAATGTTTGAATAATGGTTTGTTATTGAAGTGTTAATAAATGAGTTGTAGTCTCATTTTTGAATTGTTTAGACCACAATGAACTATATCAATGAATTGATTTGGATAAATGACCATAGAAATGGACCTAGGAAATATAAGGTGTCAATATTAATTGGACATAGAAAGGGTGTAAGTTGGTTTGCAAGTATTAAACATTTATTTGATCTTTGATATCTTAGTTAATTCTCATATATTGTTTTAGCATGTCTCTCTCTTGGGCTTTGGCTCACCCTACTTGGGAAACCATTTTTCGAGGCACATGTGACATCACCACCACCAAGGGCATAGTTGAGAAGAGCGAAATTTGAAAGGCTCTATTTTATTTGCTCATATGTTTATATGTTTTCTTCTTAGAAAGCCAAGGGCTTTAATTGTAAAAAGAGCTTATAACTATTTTTTGTTGTAACTAAGTTATCTCTTGGAAAGATGTTAAGCCCGTGAGGAGTATTTATTTTGTTGTTATTAATTAGGGTTACATGTTGTAGTTTGAATGAATATTTATGAAAGTGTAATGCATGTAATCTCTTTTTATGTAGCGTAAACTCTAATGAATGAAAGTAATACATTTCATACTATGCTTGTGAATCTCTTTGGAGTTGATTTATACCATATTTTGAGTGGCGTTGACATAGATTATCTGAATTTATGATAGAAAATATATGGAAAAGAAGTATTTCTCAAATAATGTCTATATAACATGTAAAGCTAGTATAATTTAAATTGAGTTTGAGTTTGTGTAGAACTCTATATGTAAATGAAAACTACATGTTGATGTATTTTTAGTAAAATTAAAAAATGTCTATATAACATAGGTAAAGTTAGTATAATTGAAATTGAGTTAAGTTTGTATAGAACTCTATATGTAAATAAGCAGAAAACTACATGTTAATGTATTTTTTTTTTTTAATTAAAAATAAGCCCTTAGAATGTGCCACATAAGAAAAGGAAAAATATTACTTTACTTATATAGATATGATATGGAATTTAAAATTCATTTTTTTTTACTCCATTGTGATTTGAGATTGGAACACTTTACCGCTATCGTTCAAATATAATTAGAAAGATCCCCATGCGTGATTTTGACTAAAGTCCTATAAGCTAATTTTTGCATTCAAGATTAATGGAAGGTGTATTACACAAACCATTTTTTTAGAGTAGGTTGTGTGTTTTATGAAAAAATTAAAAGGCAAAATTAATATAACAAAAAGGACACTTTTATCCTCATTTTCTTGAAAATTAAAAATTAGATTAATATGTTAACTAGAATATAATATAATATAATTAATAATTGGTCTAAAATATAAAATATAAAATAAACAATAATTAAGAATTGATCTAAAATGTAATTAAATTAAAATTAGATTAACATGTTAGAAATTATAATAAATAATTAATAATTTACGATTAATTGTGATCTAAAATATAATTAAATTAAAATTAGATTAAAAAGTTAGTAATTACAATAAATAGTTAAATATTTAGGATTAAATGCTTGATCTAAACTATAATTAAATTAAAATTAGTATAAAAATTTAAGAATTATAATAAATAATTTAAATCACGTGAGTCTAAAGTATAATTAAATTAAAATTAGAATAAAAATTTAATAATTATAATAAATAATTAAGAATTTATAATTAATTGTAATTTAATTGAATTAATGCTAGACATTATAAATTATGTGTATTTAGAGATGAGAGAAAAAGGTAACAATTAAAAAAATATAGCATTTGAGGGTATTATAGTTATTTCACGTCTATAAGATTACTGTGGTATCCTTGAGTTGTATTTTAAGTCAAAACCACATAGAGGGCATAAAGGCTATTTTTAAAAAGCCGGGGTAAAGTGCTATCAAGCCATCCCGCATGGAGGTAAAATGAATTTTGCCCTTACAAAGT
Source organism: Camellia lanceoleosa (assembly GCA_025200525.1). Classification (NCBI taxonomy): domain Eukaryota; kingdom Viridiplantae; phylum Streptophyta; class Magnoliopsida; order Ericales; family Theaceae; genus Camellia; species Camellia lanceoleosa. Next base: position 65,283,895 of record CM045765.1, read on the forward strand.
AATATAAGATCTTTTAATACATGTTTTAAAAATAAATTAACACTAATTTAAAATTATAAGGGTTAATTCTTTGAAAAGTCTCTACACTCTGAGAGCCATATATTATTTGGTCAAAGGTTTAATCTTTTTTGTCATAAGAACATGTGTAGTCTCCGGAAAAAGTTGCTTGTGCCCAAAAAGTTTAATGGAAATAGTTGATTGGTGGTAGTGAAATTGGGCCATGAGATAGTTGACCTTTGGAAATACTAGATGAATAAATATGTGACACATGAACAAATAGGTGATGTTATTTAGGATAAAAATAGTTAAACATGTTGACACTTGTACATATAACCTAATATTTGTGGACATATATATGTGATAGGCTACATTTTTGGCCAGATACAAAAAGCTATCATTTTGGAGCGGAATCAATGTCGCTTTTAGTTCAAAAAGCATTTTAAGTTTTAGGAATATTAACTTGATAGTTTCATAAGTGAATCCTATGTCATGAGACTGCCCAAATTATTATACATTTTTTGCCAATACTTATTATGGAGGGATAAAAATGTTAGCCCAAGCCCGAAATTAATTAGGAAATGCGACCCAAAAGAAAGGGGAGCCCATATAAGCTTTTTAAGAGCCTATTAGAAGTGAATCTGAGCATGGGATAGTTCGAGGCATGTGAATATTCACTCTAGAAAGAAAGGATCGCTTTATAATGAAGAGAAAGCGTCCCGGATTAGAAGTTTTCATCTAGCAGTTGGAAACATCAAACAACAAATACATGAGCATAGGTCAAACCTACACTATAGATGGTAAAAATTAAAATTCGATCCAAAATGTGATCAGCAAGCGAATCTGAGGGAAAAACTTCGAGAAAGTTACAACCACTTAGCATCTAAGCATAAATCCTAGAAGTCGTTCACTTAAAGGGAATGATCCAGCGTTCAAAGGCAAAAAGCAAGCCATACTTGCATAACTTGAGGAGGCGCTAGATGCGAGGTGAGGAACCCTCCGGATCAAATATTGATCAATAGATAGGACTCAAGTTAAGAAGACTATAAAAGGCTTAAAAGACTTAACCATCGGAGGTCCTCTACGACCTATCCTGAGTCGGGGTTGATCACTAACTTTTTTGGTTTTCTCTTGGCGAGTAAAGAAAGGGACCGCGTCATCTCGCTTTTCTGTGGAGAAAATTGTACCTTCCACGGTTGGCGTCTCGTCACGTGTAGAGCGACTAGAAAGATGAGTGTCCATCATCTTTCACGTAGATGAGATACCTAGTAGATCTTCTGGAGAAAATACGCCCAATTCGAGGGAATAAAGGCTTGGCAAAATTTTGGCCTGACTCAAAAATGGCACCTCTTGGATTCAAGGGAGAATAACTTCTGCACAGGATGAAGTAACTTCAGCAAACCTATAGCTTGTAGATTGGGCTTGTAACAGTGGCATGACCCTCAAGAAAGAGCGCTACAAATAGCTTAGAGGAGACCAAAAGCTTTGAAGAGAGGCAAGCAAAATATCTCGACACCCAACAAAAGAAGGCCTTCTATCACTGGGAGGCCGCCAATCAAACTCTGAGAGCAATCATCGAGGTCAAGCAGAAAAGCGCGCCCAGTTACCAAATGGAATGACTTACTAGAGCACCAAAGAAGCGACCTAAAGAGGCTTTGGCTTGACCAATGTGCAGAGAGCAATCCCAAGCATGTTACCCCGAAGCTTTCACAAAAGAAATAGCCTCATATTCTCAGAGCAATTGAGAGCATTGATCCCTTTGAAGAGATTCACTCTTCCAAAGTTCAACTGTGTCACGATATTTCTAAAGAGAAGTCCGACCGGGTCATATCCAACATGATCACGTGAGATGCTGATTGCTTAGTCAGAACTGTAATAATGGACTAATTATGTATAGAATGGCTTCTCCTTAAACACGGAAGAAATGGCCCACCGATGAATTGTTACAAAAATGGGAAACTAGGTTGATTAGCAGATTGAAAGAAACTTCAATAAACTTCCATTTCGGCGTTTCATTACGATAGTCAACCCTTGAAAGGGGTGGGCGTGCTCCACTTACCATGTGAAGAATGAGAAACAAAGCAGATTTGCCAAGATCTGCAACGGCAAATATTAAGGTGGAAGCTTATAATGACATTGACAACTATAATGAAAAATTAGCCAGGTTGCCTCATTTTAAGCTAGGCTTGCGATTCGACTATCAAACGCAAGCCGCTAATCGCTTGACTAAGAAGCCTCCCACTATTGGCCAAAAATTGGTTTAATGAGTTGAGTAGAGAGTAGCATTATAAGATCAAACAATCTATGAAGGTCCAAAATAACCAAAGCACATACCGGTTTTAGAGTCAAAAACTCCGTGAAAAAAGAAAGAAATGAAGGTTTTTGATCTTAAAAGAAAGGAATCAAGCGTGATCACTAAACATCCTAAGCCCGCGAAAGGAAGCCCAACCGGAGTAGTTAAAAGTTACTTGCCTTCCACCAGAGCGATATACTCGGTATTGATGAAGATCCAAATGCAGACCTTATTTCTTGTGCCCCGAAAATAGTCAGGGAATAGCATCTTTTTTGAAACCCGGGAAAACTACGGTTGTTCTTACTACAAAGATTATAAACACCTCACCGAAAGATTGCAAGGTGCTTCGAAAAAAATTCCTAGAAGAGTTAGTGTAGAGTGGGCATTTCACGAGACATCTATTAATCATTATGTGAATCACTGCAAAAGGAAGCTGGCGGAGAAAAAGAGAGAACACTTGACCATTGGCAACCATCAATATGATATACTTGATCCCCCAGAAGAAATAAATAAATCAGAGTCATAGGGAGAGTCCAGGAAGGTTGGCTTGAACCCCTAAGGGGAGGTGATGGACTTGTCCTAAAGAGTTCCACAAAAAGAATCGCTAAATCAAAAATAAGGATCTCATTTGCTCGATGAAGAGCTTCTCAATGGATTCACCATCTACATAATAGCGCTCTGTGGTAGTGACCCTAGCAAATCAAGGAGTTCAGCTTTGTCAAAAAGATACAGGAGGATCAAGAAAGCTCTTCAAAAGATCATGTACTACGAGTTGTTCAAAAGTTAGGATTGTCATGCAGGGCAGCGCTAAATCCTGTAGATTCACCCTTTGTACAACTTTAATTCCCACTTTGGTTTTTCCTCTGGGAAAAGGTCTTCTTGATAGAAAATGCAGGATAGGAACAATAATAAATTCAACAAGTGGGTTTCATGTTGAGTGGCGTCCTCTCCATACAATGTGATAATTGGAGGCGTGCTTCATAAATAATGGTTTGATATCTTTCATTAGGTTACTCTGGTTTCCAACAGAATGACATTAATTGTTAATCGAGCGACCAAATATCTACTAAACAATGCATGAGTACTATCTTCTGTCAACAAGAGGATCTAGAAAGGTTTGAACACAAGAAATGCAAAAAACGAGGTTAGCATGGAGCCTTCATTGAAAAATGCGAAGAATTAGAGAAAGTACTGTCGACCCAACAGATGAGAAAAAGTTTTTTCGTTGGAAGAATCTTTAATCTGAGAGAAGAGATTAGTTGATCCACTTCCTACTACATTTTGAGGATGTGTTAGCATAAACTCCATACTGAAAAAAAAAGGATTGATCAAAAAGCGGCTTTCCTAAGCTAGCGTGGACCCAAACTTTAAGCCGATGTCTGAAGAGTGATCGGCACCGCAACAAGTGGAAGTGATGAAGGTAACAAGGTTGCGGAAGGCGATGCTATCCAGAGGTTCAAATATCTAGAGTAGTTGTCCAATATCGTTGTTGTAAAAATAGAATGCATAATGGAGATTTGTATAGACTTTACCCGGCAAGCAGGCATGTCCAAGGGAGTAACTTTCCTTTCAAAAATTGATGACTAGTTGGTAGATGCCGCGTTTGGACACGAGGAGGATGAGCTTTTTGGATGCATGCGAGGTATCATCAAATGGCTATGCATCTAAATGATTAGGAAAATAGCTTGTTATCACCCCTATGGGGTTCTACTACAGGTGATGTTGTTTTGGATCAAGAATGCGGAGCAACATACCAACATCTAATTCACGAAGATGTTCCATGATCGATGATTGAAACCTAGGAGGTGTATATAGACGACATGGTAATCAAGTCATAATGAGTAGGACATTTAACGGATCTTGAGGAAGCATTTGGGGATCCTCACGAATTCAGATGAAACAAAGACGATGGGGTAGCAGCTGGGTTGGCGCAAGAGAAAGTTTCTTGGCTATATAGTCACTCGATTGGGGAATAGAGCCAAATCTAGAGGTAGATTTGAGCATTAGCGACATAACTCCACCCGCGTCACTAAAGGGATCTGGAAGTACTTTACAAAGGATGGTAAAGTCGCATAACATATTTATTACATACTATCTTTGAATCCAGCTGGCGATCCTTCTTTTAGCTAGTAAAAAGAAGAAAGATTAGTTCTCGGCAGCTAGAGTGTAGCCGAGCATTATAGGAATTGAAAAGGAAAACCCTGGCGGAATCTTCCTGCTCTGACCTTGAGCAAGGGAAAAGAGCGTATGTTTATTGATGCGTTTCAATCATGTTATAAGTTAGAGCACTTGGCGAATCAGCAAAAGGGCAATAAGCCTATGTTCTCACGTAAGCAAACTCTGTGACACAAAAACAATGTATTTGCTATTGGAAAAAGCTTGTTTTGAATTGAAAAACTTCTCGGGATGAAGAAAGAAACAAAATAAGGTAACATAAATCCCATAAAAAGTAAATTCGTAAGAAAAATAAAACATTATGATGACCTTAGGAGGATAAGAGCTTGACCATAATCACAAGATAACTCCTACCTAGTTATCCTCCATATTAACTATATTTACACACATTTGACTTCTTCTATGTCTGACATTTAAACTAATTGGTGCTTCACCATCTAGGCTTAAGAAATAAATTTAAGCCTCTTTTTGGTAATGGGGCGAAATTGCTAACGATATCCCTGTCTCTTAAGACCCAGGGCTTGCTCTAAAATATTGTTCGGTAATCACTCCCCATGACTATCCTAAAAGTACGAGCAAATGAAGATAGGAGTATGCCATAGAAGTGTAATAACTTCCTCACGAGAAAAGAGGTCGCGGAAGGGATAAGACTCCTTCTTCAACAATGTCGATTAGG